>VXBL01009548.1:422415-525099 GCA_013400195.1 Aramus guarauna
AAAAAAAAAAAGAGAGAGACAGAAAAATTTAACCTGAATTCATGATGGGTGAGAAAAGGTATTTTTGTTTTCCAGTTCCCAAATGTAGCCAAATGTAGGTTCTAGAAGGAAAAAAAAACCCTTACAATGTGATTTTCCTACAAAAGACTGTATGTTCCTGAAAGTTTCCTTCTCGTTTTGTTAGAATTGCTGGATCTGTGAAACACAGAGTAACGTGCTGTAATGGCACAGAGATAACAAATTTATTTGAATTTCTAAAATTAAGAATTAGTCCTTATGATGCTCTCCTTACTAAAGTCAAAATCTTTCAGGTGACGCTACTGCATCCTTTTTAACTAGAAGTGTCCTTAAACAGAGGCTGTTTGCTAAGCAGTTGCTTTCTTCATCGTCTTTATGTGCTGCATGAAGCTGCGGCCACTGCTTATAGCAAAGGCTGAAAAGGAACATTCTGGCATTTTATTTTCATCCTGCCCCTCATTCCCTGGGCTTCCTTTGGGAAGGTGAGACTTCCTTTGGGAAGGTGGGCTTCCTTTGGGTCCAGATTTTTTGAAGCAGCCACCAGTTTTGAGAACTGTCAGTGTACAAATTTCTAACCTGGAATTTCCCAGATGGTTTTTCCAGGGATGCTGAGGTCCCTGTTGACTCCCTCGGACATTATGGCAGGTACTGATTGCCACCCGAATACCTGGGCTCTCCATCCTGGTGGTCGCTTTAAGAAACAGATGCCTCCATTTGCTTGTCTTCTGAAAGAAGATGGATAATCTTAACACACTTTAGAGATTGTACTGAAACCCAATTAAAACCTCTCATGTTTCTTAGTAGATATTATTACTCAAGGGCAGGGTATGATTTCCTTCATTTTTCTCAGTCCTTTTTTTTGGACTGTTGAACAAATTTCAAATGCTGTTACCACTGTCAAGAATTAATTTAATAGAGAAACATTTTCCTTTCCCCACTGAGGCATCATTCATGCTGCTGTTCTCCACACTACCATGCCATTCTGTGACACACGTCTACCTCACTATTACTACACTTCTCTTTGCTAATGTAATGATGACTTCTCCATCTGTGAACTTATATTCATTTAGGATATAATGTCAGATGATTTATTCTTATCTTCAGAATGTAATTACGCACTCTCTGATGTTACTATTTAAACAAAAAGTCATTATTCTCCAGGTTGCTCTTCCCATGTTCATGTTTTCAAACAAAACAGTTACTGAAGCCAGGAATAACCCTGCCAGTTTTCCTCCCATAATCATATGGATTGGCTAGACAAAGTACTCTGAAGACCTCAGGACACTAATAGACTGTTTCTGCAGATCAATGTCAGAGATATCAGTATGATTGGATTATCTTTAGGATGTAAGCCTAATCCTAGATTTTTGTTCCTGTGTTTTGGCAGGAAAGCCCAGTAGTTTCTTTCCAGACGACAGTTTTATAGACTCTGGAGAAATTGATGTTGGCAGACGAGCCACACAGAAGATCCCTCCTGGTACCTTTTGGAGATCTCAGGTGTTCATCGACCACCCAGTGCATCTGAAATTCAATGTGTCTTTAGGAAAGGCTGCTCTGGTTGGCATCTATGGCAGAAAAGGCCTCCCGCCATCACATACACAGGTAATGGGACCTCATTTCAATTAAATAATAGTTGTCTTAAATTGTATGTTCTTACGGCTTATTGTTTTATTTCAGCTATTTCTTTCAAGAATTTGGTGCATGCTTGCAAGGTGTTAAAGGTCATCTATCCAGAGAAAGATAATCAAGTGACAACTGCAAAATTTACACAGATTAAGCTGGTGGGCTGTAGGCAGAGGCAAAGCGGGCAGTTGCCTAAGCTGCCAGAGGAGGACAATGGTTTTGTGGGCTGGTGGTCACAGAGGGTATCAGCCGGTTGCTCACGGCAGGATGAGATACCACCTTCTCCATCCAGCGTCCCTTGCAGCAGCAGCCACGTTCAACCTACATCAAAAAGAATCATCTCTTAAGCACTCTCATGTATCTCAGGTCTGTCTCCCTCTTTCAGCCTCTGCCTTTCCCCTCTCATGGTAAGGGCAGCAAGACCCCAGTCACTCACCCTCATGGGAGCACGATTCGCTTTTGTCTTTTGGGCTGAAATGCCTTGAGCCAACTCTTCACATTATGCATATTGACTCTCAGATTCGACTGAGATTGGTCAGGGCGCGGTAATTGGTGAATAACCAAACAAAATCAAATTTTTACAGAAAGCCACTGGCTTACTTCAGCGGAAATCAAGATATAGTTATTATTCTGTAGGACTAAAATGAAAGCGCTTGCTTTTCTTGACACACCTTGGCAAAAGCCTTGTCAAGAAATCGCTTTCTGGGAAAAGCTCCGAAGAACCATCCCCTTAGATAAGGAATTTGTACGTTATTTTCTCTACTTTCCATTTCAGTTTCTAAGCTGCTCTTAACCAGATTGATTAATACATTGGGGTGTAACTCTCATTGGCAATGCAAAGCATCTTACTCCCACTTGCCTCAGCAAGTTATCAAAGTATTACCAGGTTTATATTAATGTTGTAACTTACCCTTGCCCTCTAATATTAAATGAAAAGCCTAGCAACCAGCCATTTCAGATTTATAGAAATACCCCACCTTTATTTTCTTTTTGAACAAACAAATAGGTTTATTACAATCTTTCTGGGTAGTATGGGATTTTCTACATATTAGCACACCTGCAACTTATTTATATCAAAAAGGTGTCGTAAATCTACACTTTCTCTGCCTGCTTTTCTGCAGAATTAAAATATTTCAATAGGATCAGCAGGACGTAAATTTAGTGACACAGTAGTGCTGTTATTGCCCGGTTTTAATCAGTGTCTTTATGGGGAGTTTCAAACATTTAAAACTTAAAACTCCTGTATTATTTAAATAAAACTCAAGTCATGGCTACACAATAGTGAATGTAGATCAGAAGTCTGTATTAACTCTGATTTTTCTCGTTTATTATCATTATTAATTTCTGTTATGGAACAGGAGTTATTTCATGAATGGTTTCAATTGTTTAAATAACGAAATGTAAAATTTAACACCTAAACCTCAAGTCTATTGAACTTAAAGCAAAATCTTTAAACGTAGCAGGGCGCTACACCCAACCATAGCAGTGTTTTAAGCAATTAAGAAGCCCAGAACGACTTCACCATTGCTGCTGTTTTTTCTTCAACCTCCTTTTTTTCCTGGGATATTCTGAGTGACTTGTCAGTGTCAGGACCTTTCCCATTTAAAACAGTGTGATTGTGTATCAGTTGAAGCCTCAGCTGAGAATGAGATGTGAAATGTGGGATGTGGCACGTGTGTGTCAATAGTACGTGTTTGTCAATGCACTTGCTCAGAGTCCTTGTAAGTGCTGCTTTTTGTGTAGCCACTGATTGAGACCTGCCAATCATTATTGGGACCAAAACATCACCAAACAATGACCAGAGGGTCATTTTTATTCCAACAATAAAAGTCATGGTACACAAATAGAAACAGATCCCCAAACCCACCCTGTTCTGAAGAAATAATGAAACTGCGGATATTGAAACAATATTGATATATTACCTGTTAATAGTTAATTTACTTTTGAAATGATCCCTTTTCTTAGATTTATCATTTTATAAACTTTCTGTCAATTAAAATATTGTTCTCCTTCTGTATATTTTGATATAAAGTTTAATCCTTAACATTTAATCTCACCATAGCTTAATAGCTTGAGGAATCATTGAATAGGTAACCTGTTTTCTGTGTTGAAATTGTACACATCTCTCACTGTTAAAACATATTACACAAATCTCATCTTTTCTCTTGCATAATCCAGAGTATCTGCTGCACCCCATAAAGCTATGAAATGAGTTTTATATTTCCAAATTTTGTAAGGAATTTCATAAACAAGACTTTGACAAAATATATGCTTAGAGCAGTGATACAATCTGCCCTGGAAGAATTTAATAAAAGATCAAATTTTTTTCCTTAGTTTATCTAGTTGCTGGCAGTAGTAAAATTCTGGCTGATCATCAGGTTTTCTTCTCTGTTAGATAAGTAGATATTTCTTCCATTTAGATAATCCATCCTCTATAGGGTGGGCCTTAACATAGTCTATTCTCTTTCAGGATCTTTGAATTGATCCCAAGGCTGTAGACCCTTAGCGTATATTCCTGAATTTGGTACAATGTTAAAAATCACCTTTATCCATGCTAGAAAAACAAACTATTCCAGATTCTCTTTGGGAAACTTTCTTTGCCTGTGGTGATCTGTCTTCTAGTCAAGGTTGCCAGCAACCATGGACCCTAATAAGTAGGAAGAAAAGGCAATTTCCAAATTTCTGTAGTCGTAGAAATGGAGCCTGAATAAGCCTGAAATAGTTTACTGTTAACTAAAGGCATTTCTTCTCATTCTTCTCAACAAATCATAATAAAAGTTACATAATTTTATTATGGCCAATTAGATTTTATCTTCCTAGATCAAATCATTTTTTAAACTCTTTTTAACCTAGGCTAAATTTTGTTAAATCATAAATTTTAAGGATTGGCCATCACAGCTTGCGGGAGGCATTTTTCTATTTGTACAATTTGAATTGATTAGCATGGTATTTTATCTACGATTTCCTTGCTTGCAATTACTCTACTTGCATATTAAAAATTTCTGAATGTATTAAAATGCAATAAAGCACGATCCATTTGTGGTACAATTAATATATACAACTAGTAACTACTAACTTTGCAAAGTCATCAACATCCGCAGCAGCATCTTGCAAATATTTATAAAAATAAATTTTTGGCAGGAAGCCCCAAGTAAGCATAACCCAGACTGGACTGTAACAGCAGCTCACCGTAGCTGGGTGCCTTGAAATTATTTTCATCTCACTAAGCTTTAGGCATCCTCATCTAGTATGTAGTGAGAAAGGGCTGCTCCTAAGGCGCAATTCATGGACATTTCTTAGATGTCAACTTTAGGATGAGGAAAATTGCATTCTAGAAGTATCTCTTTCTTTGACTGCAATCCAGTGGTTCTAGAAAACTAATTCAAGCTGCCACGGAGATGTCAGCACTTGGTGAGATGAACTTTACCTATGGTGTCTGCAGTTACCTGTTAAAAATCTAGTCAATCTGTTCCATCATGCTCCAAAATGGAAGTGGAACTATGTTGGCTTTTCTCTTACTGGTTTTAAGTTCTTCAGTACACCTGGCCAATGTTTTCCTCAGTCAAACTCAACTCCATTGAGATATTCCCAGCAACCAGACAGTGCCGTGATGTCTTCTGTCACTGCCCTTCTCAGCTGTGTCACTGAGGCCACGCTGAGACCTGATGAGGAATCAGCCTAGGCAATACCTCATCCTCGAGGTGGCTACAAATATCTGGCTCGCAAAGTGCCATTCAGACCTCTCACTGGTATCCTCTTAAACTTAAAATCACTCAATCTTTTTTTTTTTTTTTTCCAAAAAATAAAACTTACATTTTTAATTATTTTTTTAAGATTTTGTATTTTATGTTGTGCACTTTAAAATTTGTATTTACGTTATATTTTTTTGTCAAAATAGAAACTCTGTCTCTGACAAAGCTAACTTGGAGAGACACCCAAAAGGAATGCCTTTTGCAGGTGTGCCAGCTTTTATGTTCTCAAAAAGACACTTCAGTACCAAGTTTGACAGATCTATATACTGAAATACAGCAAAAAATTAAAGCAAGGCTCAAAACATTATTTCATGTCAACAAATATTTTAAAATACCGTAATAAAAATTCTCTAGGGACAAATTTGGTCATTTCATGTGCAAGCTATGTCATATATATAGTTATTTCTCAAAATGTTGTTGGAAAGAAACACTTTTATTTTTTTTTAACTCAGCAATGAGTGCAGAGGAAGGAACATGTCATAGAATCGTAGAATCATTTTGGCTGGAAAAGACCTTTAAGATCAATGTCATCAAGTCCTTACCTTGGTTGACGTTGAAGACCATACCAGACAACTTAATAATGTAACAGAAGCACCAAATTGTGCTAAATATTTTTACCACACTCAGCCAACACTCAGCAACCATTCAGTGCAGCAACATTTACTGGTACCAAAATAAGTGTTGTTGTTTCTTTCTGCCTGTCTTCCTCCTTCCTGCCAAAAACTAAAACCTTATTTGACCAACTGGATGAGAGAGGCAAAACCAAGTGAAGTCAAGGAACAGAAAAACTACGCTGTGCCTCTACTGCAGGGTTCTGGTCACAAGATGTCCTGTTCACCTAAACACATGGTGAAAGTCAGATTAGATAAGGTTCACTTACCGTTAGTGATGTCTGCTAGGCTTGTATCTGACTCGTCCTATTAATATCTTACCAGACAGAATACAATTGTTGCAGAAAATCAGTAGAAAGTTATTTAAATCGTCAACTAAAGGTAGTTGCAATACTAGCAGCAAAATCAAAGCAGTTATTCAGCTGAAGTTACCCTGGCAAAAAACAAATATGTCCTTTTGAGGAAGATTTCCAAAAGCCACCCTTTAAATGGGACTTTTACATATTACTTTTTCTCTTTTCCATCTTCATCTTCTATGATCTTTTAACCACTTCTGCTATTACTTTAAGATAAAACCCTTTAAGATGAAATCCTGTTTATGATTCTTCTGTAGACGTACGTTTCTAATATTCAACGCGAAGTATGTCTCCCTCATAAGACAGACCCTGAGCAAGAGACTTAAGCTAGAGGAAACCTGAAATAAACACAAACATCACTCTTTTTTTATGTTTCAGTTTGACTTTGTCGAGCTCCTTGATGGAAGACGTCTACTGACGCAGGAGGAAAGAAGCTTAGAAGGACCTCAGCGACAACACAGAGCTTTTGTGCCCTTGTCCAGCCATGAGACAGGATTTATCCAGTATTTGGATTCAGGAATATGGCATTTAGCAGTCTACAATGATGGCAAGGAATCGGAAGTGGTTTCCTTTCTTACTACTGCTATTGGTAAGGATTTCCTGTATTATTCTTACACTCCTAAATATGCCTCGAGGCCAGGTATTAACGCACATACTCAAATTGCATGGTAGCTTTGTGTGGTTTCAGAGAGAATGCTTGTAGGGGATGTATTTAGCAACAGGCTGAATACTGTTAGGCCCTAAATATCTCATAAGCATTTTGTAGGTCTTTTTAGTAACTATATCCGTAACGAGATTCTACCCAGTGCCAAAGATGGATTACAAGCTTGAAATTCCCTGCTTCGTTTTCTTCCTTTGATCTTCTTTTTATTTAGGTTTTTTGGTTGGTTGGTTGGTTGGGTTTCTTCTCTTTTTGGAGCAGAGGTATAGGAATGATTGAAGAGCACAGAGCAGCACCGTGCAACAGTTTGTGTGACAGACAATCCTGCCTTCGAGCACCATCAAAATTACTCAAGCTGGAGTTCAGGCAGAGTGCTGGGGTTAATATTCCAATAAAGAGCACCACAAGGCTTGAGTAGTAGGATTCACAATAACAGGAATCTTTGTTTCTCCTTGCTAACAGAAAGAAGCTGAGATTTCTGAAGAAGAACAAATTAACTAAACACGTCTCAGTTTCTCTGGCAGTAAAGTACCCTGCCAGTTCCGCGCAAAGGCACCGATTTGTTGCTGTCCAAGGAGAGAAGGATGCTGCCTGTGGGCTGCCTGACAGCCTAGCGCACTGGGTGTTCTTCTTCCACCCCGTAAATATCAGAATCTGTTTCTGATTCAATAATATTTAATTTTAAATTTGACTGACCTCCTGAAACTGCTCATATACCCAAATTAATTTGGTTGTAATTTAAAGATTGCTCCATAAAGCTAGCACTCAGCTTTCTTCGAGCCACGGCGATTGTTTAATGGACTTTTTTTCTTTGCTGAAAAAAGCAGACTCATTCCAAAGCTGCCATTAATCCCTCTCCCAGAAGAGGCATTGGCGTTGAGTCTCAGCTGTCTGCAATAGTTGCCTAAGAGCTATGGGCTGTAATTCGTCTTGGCAGGTTAATTAAAAGTTTAGGTCTTATTAAAGCAAAGTCACTAGGATCCCAATATTCCGTTTTAGCGCTAAAGTTTATCTAATGCAGAAGTAGAAACACTCCTTAATACTCTTTGTTAAATTTAGAACCTGTAAATGCACATGTTCAATCCTGTTCACAGTTAAGCAACACTAGAAATAGTTGCATGTTAGCTTATGAAATTGAAGTCCTGCTCTATAGAATGCGGATTTACTTTCATTTAGTTTGCTTTAGCAATTTGAGTTTTTATTTACACCAACCACCTTCTGCCCTGAAGAAGCTCCAGGTAGTCTTCTGAGCGTGACTTCTTTTTCCTTGGCTCAGAATTTCTTCATCACAGGAAAATCGGTAAGGCTCTCACAGCAGAAAACACTTTGAAAGCACCGTCACTAGTTGTTCTTGTTTTCAAAATGCTGCTAAGTATTCTAGCCCCAATTTTCTCTTGGCCTCACTGCACTGACATAAGGGGGAAAAACCAAAAAGCCAAACCATTCTGGATTTTAATTTGAACAGGAGGGGAATGGTGTGGGTGAGAACTATGTCGGGCTGTCTTTAAGGCAAGATATATATTTGTTTATACTCTGCTGTACCTTCATGACCATGTGATAAGTAGAACAGTCCACGATATATCCCCTGCTTACCTTGAATCATTCTGTCTTTCATTACGAGGAAGTTTTCTTTTGCTGTACCACAAGAAAAAGCTTTGCCCCGTATGTGAGAATCACTTCACCCACTGGCAGCTGTATAGCAACACAAAGCTACGGTGAAAAACTGTTTAGGTACAAGCTCTGCACTTTGAAACTCACTTGAGATAAATAAAAATTTTAGATGAGAAGATGTGGCTTCTTGACTAGAATGTGGCCAGAGAAGTGCATCATTTTTACACGTACCATAAAAAAAATGTAATAGCCTTAACAAGTTGGAACTTTTCTTCTCTAGACAAGATTTCAACAACTTGTTTAAAAAAAAAATCAAGGCAGGTGTTTTGTGTAAATGTACTGTAATGCTTCAGAACCTTTCTAGTGTATTCATGAGGTCTGGCAAGACATGGCTGCTACATTTTAAGTCTATAAATACCATAATACTGTAGTGTTATAATTTTGGTCAGTGCCAGAGTAAAGAGGATACAGCAACCTGACGCGGTGTTTATGAACTAGGGTGTAAAATTGCAGTGCCAAACAAATAAATCAAGTCACACCTGATGGGAGCCTTAGGTCTTTCCGTGTGGGGTGAGGAACCTGCAGAGGGGTTGTGTTGACTCTCAGAGGCAAGCTGCCATTTAATTTGATTTCTGTGACCGGAGCATGTAGAAAAATCTCCCTTTATTATTGCACTGACATAGGGCTTACAGTGAGAGTGTGTTTGAAAAGTATAGCTGTGATGAAGGAAGAAGTAGGATCTGGTGATCTGAGAAGAGGACCAGCAGCCTGGAACTCCTGAATTCTGATTGATGTGCTAATTCTGACCCAGCCCAGGCTCAGGCTTCAGCTACTCACCATGTAAGACTGAGAAGAGTGACATTTCCCCAGAGATGCTGCGAGGCTGATAGAACTGCTGGGAAAATGCATTAAGCATTAATTAATAATCACGGATAATAGTAGAAAGCACCAAAATTGATAAGGGAGATCATAACGATAAGTTCATAAAACCAAACTGTGGAGTCATTCCTCAGGCAAACCTCCCCTGTGAGTAAGGACTCACCTGAGTAAAGGACCATGGCTTTTACTTCAGCAATAAAAACGTTGAGTGGAAAGCGTGCTGATTTTCCAAGTACATCTGCTACGGTCCAACAGGCTGAACATTTCAGAGCCAGGAAAATCGTTGCAGGCTCTATATGACAATATCAACTGCAATTACTGTCCAGTGCTTGTCTGGAATGATTTGGCCTCCGTTATTCTAGAGAAAACTGGAGAAAAATGGAAAAAAAAAAACCAAATCTGTATTCCCAATTTGATAACACAGAGTTAATTTCATAATTATGATGGATTCCATCCATCATACAGTTTTGGAATCCGATATAGCTGTAACTGAATCCACTCGGGCACATTAGCACTGATTTTGAGGGCAGGAGATGGCAGTTTAGCCTGTTTTCTGAGAGGGTGTGGAACCATCATCACGAAAAAGGTAGGTGATGTCAAAATGCGCGCCTGTTACACGCCACTGCACGTAAACCTGGGGAGAGTACGGCTTCGTAATGCCTGTCAGAGCTTATGCTTCTGCATAATACAGGCAATTCAGGTGGAGAGGGAAAAAAAAAAAAAGATTATCCTGGGAAAGTTTTCTTCTTTTAATAGCATTTTTATATCCCATTCCTCTGAATTACAATGCAAGACATTATAAAGGAACGGACAATCAAGGTCTCTCAATAATAAATTAACCTTTTTGTAAATGACATTGGCGGCACTTTCTGAAATTTCTAATAGAAACGCTTCTCTGAAAAGCGCCTTGTGCATTCACCTCTGCCTGATAGTGGTGATTTATTCAGAGCAATCTTGTGTAAGTGGAGCAAAATAGTAGGCTGAGGAATCAGCTGGAATCAGCACATCTGAGACAGAGATGTTGGCCAAAAATCTGCTCAGGAAAAGCACGAAACATCTGAGAGCCTGAAAACAGCATCTACGGAGTCGGAGAGAAAGTGTCTTCCAGCAGCTGTTACTGCCGAGCTCAGGCAAGCTTGGCTGTGCAGGGCCACCGAGAAATCCAAAGGAAAAGCAAAACCAGCTGTCTGTGAGAGCAGAGCATCTCTGTTTACCAGCATGGCACCCAACAAGCAATAGGAAACACACGTAGAACACCCCTGATAGGATGCAAGGTTTTCTCTTGCCTTTATCTTCTGCAAGAGACAGCGCTTAAGTTCAAGAAAAGGACCGTTGTTCCTCCTGCCCCCTCCACTACCCATAAACTGCCGTAAGTACTTTCCTCCATCCCAGTGCAAAGCGAGCTGAGGGTGTTCTTTATAAGGGGCTGCCGGCACGTACGGCACTTTGCAATATACATCAAAAGGCAAGCTCCCTTCCTGAAATAGCCTAAAATGTAACCCACCCCCATACCGTCCCTGGCACATCAGTTCGCACGTGGAAACGATACCAACAGAGCAGCACTTCGCAGTCGGAGGAGAGAAGAAATCACAGGGCACAGAGGCAAGCGTGGGACTGGGAACCCTCCTTGTGTGCGAGGTGACAATAATGACTCTTCCTTAGCTCGGAGTGAAAATGCTTTTGTGTTTAGCTTGGTCTTAGCAGAGGGAAAAGGAAGACCCTGAGTAGCTCAGATTTGCTTCCCTTACTTTTGCTGCCTATGTGTAGGCTAACTTAAACTCAACTTCCAGTTCAGAGGGGATGCATAAGTGTGATCTGCGCACAGTCTCAAAGCCATTCGTGTTATTTACACTTGCTTTGCTAATGTCTGGAGAAGCCTAAATTGGTTTCATATAAATATTGAGGAGTCGAGAGACTGTGCAGACTAACATGGGGTGTGATCTGTGCTGACTTACACTTTCTTTTAGCTCCTTAATGCCTGAGTTACTTGACTTAAAAAACTCCCCCCATGTACGATTAGATCTTCAGGACCCTGAATAAGGAAAAGTGGGCTTAATATCCCAGCTACCCTTTCCTGAACTTCTCCTTAGGCTATATCCAGCAAAAGAGGCTGAAATTTTAGCAAGTACTTTGCTGAATCAGGACCCTTTAACTGTTAATGGGACTCCAGCTGCTCCATGGAAGTGCTCAGTTACTACAAGTGTTGTTCTCCCTACTGTGTACCAGTATGGTCATCTTAGCCCTTCCCCTATTTCACAGAAGGACTTCCGAGCACTTCCACTTTGTGGTAACCCTCTGCAGATAATTAATTAGTAGCCTGTTCCTTCCCAGACTCACAACTCTTCTTATGCTTGCTCTGCACAGAAGATATATAGCAGCGTATGAGAACCGTGGCAGGGAGGAAAATCACAACTTTGCTTTTGATGTTATTGATCTCTCTCCTGCAAAATAACAGCAGAGCTTTGCATGCTCTGCAAATAGTTTTTTTGCCTCCAGCTCTCTGTGTCCCATTACAAGCCCTTGCTTGACAGACACTCTATCAGATGGTCAGTGCCTTTTTTGATTAACCTCTTGTTGCTGCCACCTCTTTTTTGATGCTTTGTTTCCTGCTTTCAGCTCTTCCCCAGGTTCTCTGAGTATGGTAAAGCTCGTAGGTCCCAGTCAGGGAGTATTTAGGAAAGATACAGTCACTCCATTCAGGAACAAAGCAAAAAGGGCATTTTTGAGTCTGCCAGGCAGTGTTACGTTTTTTTTCCCTTGTGAATTTGTTCTCATGAATGATGTTAGGTTGACAGGTCTGCTGGATTGAAAACTTACACTAATTCACAGAGTAGGTTCAGGTGATGCTGCAGCACTGCAAGGTGTCTTCCACTAAACATCCAACTGGGCAGAGGACATAAGGTCCTTCAGTGAGAATTGAATTAGTCCATTAGTTTCTGGGCCACAAGCACACATTGCCGGCTCATGTTGAGCTTCTCACCCACCAACACTCCCAACTCCTTCTCCTCCAGGCTGTTGTCCATCCATTCCCAACCAGTCGGTAGCTGTGCTTGGGATTGCCCTGATCCACGTGCAGGACCTTGCCCTTGGCCTTGTTGAACTTCATGCGGTTCACACGGTCCCACCTCTGCAGCCTGTCAAGGTCCTTCTGGGTGGCATCCCTTCCCTCCAGCATGTTGACCGCACCGCACCGCTTGGTATTGTCAGCAAACTTGCTGAGGGCACACTCAATCCTGCTGTCCATGTTGCCGACAAAGAAGTTAAACAGTGCTGGTCCCAGTATTGACCCCTGAGGAATGCCGCTCGTCACTGGTCTACGTGTGGATATCCAGCCATTAACCGCAACTCTTTGAGAGTGACCATCCAGCCAATTCCTTATCCACTGAGTGGTCCTTCCATCAAATCCATGTCTCTCCAATTTAGAGACAAGGATGTTGTGTGGGACAGTGTCAAATGCTTTGCACAAGTCCCGGTAGATGACATCAGTTGCTCTTCCCTTATCCACCAACACTGTAAACCCATTGTAGAGGGTTTTTGTTTGCTGTTCTTGGTAAGACACCTATGATGTTTTTAGAGGGATGGTGATACACCTTAAAACTTCAGCACCTCGGAGTCAACAATAGCTTTATCAGTGCCGCCTTAATCTTTTCACCTTTTTCCTCAAAATTGATGAGTCTCATTTCCCAGTGAGGTGAACCAAGGGGATGAGCATGTCCCAGTGTTGGAGTCTATCTCCCTGTCTGCCTTTTCAGACGTCTCCTAACAGATCAAGCGTTGCTCCCGGTTCTTAAACCCCCTTCAGCTTCAGTCAGTAATGGTGGTACCTGATCCTATGGCACACCATTCCCTAAACCTTACCTGCACCTTTCTGCCTACTTCTGCTAGAGATGCAGCACTTCCAAGAAACCTGAAGTCAGACCAATTGTTTCAAATCTGGATGTTATTTGTGATGACCTTTTTTCCTCTCTGCAAGTGGCTGAAACAATTCTTACATAATAACCCTGCTTCCCAAGCCATAATGGCAGGCAAAATTATTATTTCAGGATTTTTCTTTTGAAGATGTAAGGCATCTCTAATAAAGGGGAAATTAGGGACACATCTCAAAGATAATGAAATAATAAGAAGCCTGTAAAGGTCAGACGCTTGGCTGTAAAAACTTCCGCAGCTGCTCTTTCCGTATAGAGTGTATCTCTTCATTGATGCTCTGTGAGTAAAAGCTAGCAGTAGGAAATTACAATGTGTAAAGCTACCATAGCTTTAAAGCAGAGATGGAATAATTTATTTAATGTTACACTTGAGCTTTTTCTTGATTTTTCGTTTGATTTTTAGATGTACACTCCTCTTTCAATAGATCTTATGATTACAGGTGATGATTTGGGTGGGAAATATAGACAAGCAGACACATGTTTTCATTTATATTACTGTGCAAAAGAAATTAAGCCATGTTTGTAAAGACTGCTTGGATGCTAGTAAGTATGCATCTCAGTAGATGTTAGACGTATGAATGTCTTTACTGATCCAGATTTTGTCTGGTTTCGATCATGCTTTAATGTGGTAGAAAAATGAAGGTAGATTTGTCTTTCTGAAAAGCTTTGCCTATGTCTGTACTTACATGAGCTGGTAGCCTTGAACTTGCTTGTCAGTGTGCTGTTTGCAGGCAGGCAAGTTCTCTTGATCTGACAGAGCTTGGACAAAAGGTTTATTGATTGGGGTAATTACTTTAGTTTTAGGGTCAAGAAAAGGTTTATTTAATACTGAAGTTAAAGCCTTTTTCTTTCTTTCTGTTATTTCTGTCTCATTTTTATTTTTTTCTTTTTTTTTAGTTCACTTTTTTCCGAACAGCAGAATTCTGCCTTAATAACACGGCATAGAGTGCTATCTGAGGGTTTCTGGAGAAATGTGTAAAACAGTGCATATGGTTTTCGTTTTTACACTTTTGTATATAGCTCTTTCCATGCACCCCAGACTGCAGGCTAATGTAAGCACAGCTTGTTTTATTCCTGTGTCGTATCACCGAGCTGCTAGAACAGCTCTGTGCAGACTTTTCTTTCCATGAATGCTCCCCTGCGAAAGCACAGAAATAAGGTTGTGGGAGTTACTCGTCCACTTCGGCAAACAAAAGAGAACCCTTGCAGTACTAGAACAACAGACTTTTTAAAGACTTAATTTTCCAAAGGCTGTATTAAAGTGCATGTACTTGCATGCAAGACCACAAATGAGAACAGAAGTCAACAGCATTGGCACCTCGGGAGATTCTGGACCAGCCTCTCCCTTTGCAGGGGGCTGAGTGGGAAGAGGAGGGCATAGTCTGTATGGTAACTCCTGGCGTGGGTTGATTTTTTAAATGATAACGAATGGTCTGTGTATTAGATGAGTGACTGCTTTCTTTATCTAAATGCTACAAGTCTCAGAAATAATTACCTAAATTATGTTAAACTGATTTCTAGAGGGTTTGCTGGAGGCTCGGAGAAGAAACATGATTTGACCAAATTTGTCCAGCGAGTCCACTGGAGGTGGAAACGGAGCCATGAGTTCTGCTTCTTCTCTGGCCCTGATCAAAGACCACTGGCAGCTCAATGCAGTTGCCTGAGCGCAGACATCGAGCAGCACCCGCGATGTGCCAGGGAACTGAGGGCATCTCTGCAGGGGAGCAGATCTGACACAAATCCTCGAGGAGACTCAGGCCGTTCTGTAGCAGTGGCTGGAGACCAGGCATCATACCTGAGAGCATGTCTGCAGCACCAGCACTGACCTTATTGAACCTCTGACATCAGTCATGCCAGCTGGTACATCCTTATTTGTCAAGCAGGATGTATTTCCTAAAGAATTTATGTAAAATGAAACTTAAAATTTAACTCACACAAAATTTGAACATTGCCAAGGTTTCATGGCATTTGTTTGACCAAAGGAGATCACATTTGAGGTCCTCTCTGTGTATGTATGCAAGAATGATTTGCTTTTTTCCCCTAGAATACACCAACTTATAGCATCATTTAAAATGAAACTCAAGGCCAGCTTTAGCCTTGCCCTGAGCTACAAGAGCAGAAATTGTAATGTTCACAACATGAAGTAACTTTTCACTTGCTAGTGCAGCTCCAGAAGTTGAACCCTGAAGGCTGAATAATTGTTGTTTCCTGTATTGGTTTGTAACAATTTATGAGAGTAGGAAAAAAAAAAAAAAAAAAAAAAAAAATCTTTGCGGTCCCTTGGGCAAATTGGGGATATGAGAGTTTCATTTAGTGGAGCAAAATTCAGGTTTAAAAATATTCCAGCTGCAAAAAAGGAAAACTATGAAGAAAAGAAATGTTTGCAAGGTGTCCTTCTAGATCTCCACAGCTTTTTCATGTGTATGTTACAAGTATGGGATAAAAGTGTTATTGTGCTTAGAAGCTGCCCTGTAGAAGGAAGAAGGCAGCTTCAGCCCAACAGCTTCTCTTTGTTTAAAATCATTCACTGATTTTTTTTTTCCCCCCAGCTAACTTCTAACCTATTATCACATTTCAAGTCATTTAGAACAGAGGATTTTTTCAGATGGTCAATGTACGATTCCTTAAGAACTCTATTTCGTAGACCCTTTCACGCTTTTAGGATTGCTCACGTTCTCAGGAAGGAAAACAGCGTTCCCGGTATATCTGTCCCTATGAACAGCAGAAACACATTAGCAGGATTTTCTAAAAGTTGGTGAAGTCAAAAGAGATTTTACCATTAACTTAAGTGGTAGTATACATAGACCAGTGCCCAAGTGCTTTTGAAATCCCATTACACCTTACGCTTTCAACCATCTGATAGCTTTAGATTATGAGGCATTCTGCACTGCAAAGATTTCTTCTTAAAAAGGAAGCAGTAAGAGAAAGGAATGAAACAGTGTGATAAAGCTCTCTCTCAAAGGGCAAACCAAATTCAGACCAAATGGGGCACAGGCTTCTGAAATGGTCGGGCTTATTTATTTACTCCCCAAACTATTCCCACTTGGTCCCTGTTTCTGTAGAACAGAAGTTCAAAAATAGTGCGCAAAAACACTGTTTTTGTAGTATTTCCAGCTGGGCCTGGGGTCAAATGTGCTTGAAATGGTGTGAGAAAGACTAACATTATTGTGGTGAGAGCCATTCGAGTACCTGGATAGATAGCTCAAGCTGGACCTAGAAGCAAAAGTACAGACATCTCAAGGGAAAATGTGCTCATGTGATACACTGTCAAATTTGGCAAACTCAACAGCTCTTGATGGTTTCAGTAAGCAACTCAAACTGATCCTGAACACCAAACCTCTTGCGCTTCACCGTCACCTTTTAAAATGATCCAGCCTCCAGAGTCACTGCTGGCTGGAGCAGGTATTTGCTGTCAGTTCACTGATGGAGGTGTGGGCTATCTGCCATTGCAAAGGGCTTTTTTTCTAAAAAGAGTTCTTACAGAAAAAGAGTGGGGGACTAATAACATGCTGTTGGATACTTCTGATTACTGTACTTCACTCTGACTTTCCAGAATCAGGAGCGATTTAAGGAGTTGTTTAAAGGACTGCCTGCCTGTTGCCCGTTTCCTAATTTAGCATCCTTATACTTGCATGTGAAGGTTAGAGTTCCACTGGGATGTGAGAGCAAAATGGGGTTAGATGCATGGATCTTTAATTAAAACAGACCTCCCAGCCTTCAGAAAAAGAAAGAAAAAAATCAAAATCTGGCACAACATCAAGTGGCATTAGCAGTATCAGCATCACACTAGGTGCCCTACAGAAGAGGAAACTGTGAAAGAGCACTCAGAAATAATGACTGGGTTTCCATGATGCTGTCAAGACCTTCACATCTCTGGCTGCCAGGTGTGGATTACTTCAGCTAGAAATGTAAAAGCCTTATAAAACACAAATGAAGCAGCAAAATCGAAATCTCAGCAGGTGAGGATGTAGCATAAGAAGGAATCAGTCCTTTCAGACTTCAGGTAGGGAAGGAAGAGGAGGAGCAAGAGAATACCAGACCCAGCATTTCCACCTTTCCTTTGTTTCCAGGGCATTTTTTTTTCCTTTCTTTTTCTTGGCTCATAATGTCAAATCTGATGTTTCAAGATATCTGAAACCCGGTTTATCCCCTCTCACCTCCATGTCTCCCTTGGCATTGTTATCACAATTACAAGGGCAGGTGGGTGACAGTTCTGTAGGCTTTGAACCCAACCTATCCTGCAGTGAAATTCAATCGAGTAGCATCATTTCTTTGAAAAATAAACAAGACTGCAAGCTCTGCAACTGGGAAGTAAATTAAATGTCTTCACAGAGCTTCAGAATCTTCTTTGCCTTTCATGTTATACTGCCTGACTTCCTATGAAAATTACTGCTAATGCAGTCGGGGCAGTGACAGGGAGCGTTTTTTGTGAAAGAGAGATGTTATTGCAATGAGAATGTAGGTGACAGCTTTATCCTGGACCAGCAGGTCTAGGAGAAAGAATATGTGGCTTGCTAAGGTTGCTCTGGTGCAGCAGCAGAGGATAAGGTGAAATAATGTGATGTCCCTTGACCATCCCAAGGGATGGAATTCATTGTAGGGCAAGAGGGATGCTGTGCACTCCTCGTGGCCTTTTTGCAGTGATGTGGCTCACAGAGAGGATTTCAGAGTTAGATATGAACCATGCCCTGTTCCATGTGCGCTCCCTCCTTCCCAGCGAAGCATCTTGAGCCAGGGGAACACGACTGGGCGGAGAATAGGCCAGTGGACAAGCAGGAACAATTTGTTTCTGTGTGACAATAAATGTATGTATTTATTTGATACAGTAAACAATTCTCCTCTAAGTATCTGTTTTTATTTCTAGATATTTTTTTATTTACTTACTTTTTTTTTTAAGTTAATGCATCTGCTTATACAGAGGGTTGATGTTTATAAGGGAAGGGTAGAACATTTTATTACACCCATCAGTATATATGCTGTATCTCCCTAGGTTGGTAGATTGGTAGATGTAGCAATTTACTTCAGATTCAGCACCTCAATATATCTTCTCACTAGCACAGACTAAAAGATTTTGAGGTCATTTCTTGCATAATGGCGGGGTAGACCACTAGTTGAAGAGGCCAAACAGTGAGGATATCTAAAAATCCCTTTTTCTTTGTGGCTCGCTTCTAGTGTTTAATATTCTCATTGGTAAAACAAGTTTCATTTGCTTTGAACCTTCATTCCAGAAACTGAGATTAGCATTCATTAAAGTATAATTCTTCTACTGTAACACTATTCCTACACATTTCTGACACCAAACACTGCCAGTTCCAGACCAACTCTTTGAGGTTATCGAATGAAATAGTTACATTTGAATTCATACAACCACACTGCACTGAATGGCATTTAATCAGTTCTTCGAAAGCAGTCCTGGTACTTATTAACTCCCAGGAAAGCTACTGCCTTCAATTGCCAGCTAGATAACTATTTTTTCTTTGCCAATAGATAGTTGCCTCTAAATGCCTAGGGAATGATGATGCTTGGTGGCAAGTGTAGGCTATAAAATATTTATCTTTAACACACAATTGTGTTACTGCAGCCTTTAATAGGATTTGGTGTCAGGCAAACATCTGCCTTGGCCTCTGGCCCAAAGATATAGAAACAAGCTATTAAGCTGAATGTTGCATAGTAAATAAATAAGGCGGAAATACTGTTAAAGTAGCTATACCGCTGACCAACAAACATGGTGAGTATATAAAAGAGAAGTCCATCAAGAGTCTAACAATATGTGTACCTCCTTAATATATTTATTGTAGTTCATCTGGATAAAGGTAATTCATGTAGGAAATTGTAAACCAAGCTGACAGATCTTTATAGAGCTCACCACAGTAGACTTGGCTTTCAGGGGGCTTTTTGTTAGCAGCAAAGTGGTCCCCTGAGCAGACCATTAGCCTGGGAGCTTTGTCGCTGTCATATGAGTCAGTTTATGCTACAAAGCAAATGATGTATTTGTCCATACCTCGGATTACCAGTCTAAAAAAATGGGAATGGTAACAATTAGCAATTTCCTGCTGAAGTCAGGGATATCCTTAAATGCAAGATGGTGTAGTATGAAGTTGTCTTATGGGTATGGACAGGATCATGCCAGTTTATAGCTTCTCTCAGGGTAAGGAGTGATTGCAATGGGAAAACAAGTGATGAGGTAAAGGTTTCGGCCAAGTTTTCCTCAAAATCTACCAGCTGTGAGATTGCTCATACTGAAAAAAATACCCTGAGACAAATGGCAAAAATCCCAAAGTATCCTCAGCAGCTGCAAGTCAACGTGGTGCTTGAAGTAAAGCTGGTTTGCTCCATACTATGATCTGTTTCTTTCTGTGCTTTGATAATTAAAGCTCTTGAGTGGGAAGGACCTTAAAGAGTACTTCAGAAGAAGAGTTTTGCTCTTGGAGAAGTCTAGGCTTTCACACTTAATGAATGTTTTCTGTCTCTCATTTTTATGAACTTCTGTACATCCCCCTTTTCCTGAGGGAGGTGGCTGGACGAGGGTAGGGAATACTTGGTGCCTCAGACAAGGCATTTCCGTACCGCTTTCCAAAACGAGACAGTGTGGGTCTGAAGACCGTGTGCCTCGTTATGTCATTTACTCCTTCTCTCTGAGGAGCTCTGGATGTTTACAATATTTATTCAGGAAATGGCTTGGGGATTGAGTTGCTAATTAGATTTTGAGGCTGGTGGGACAATTACTTCCATACACAAGCTTCTTCAATGGCCACTTGAAGCCGCACCACCTTAAACTTTTCAGGCCTGTTCCCAGCATGAGTGATTTGCTTTCAGGAAGTTGACTCCTGCTGCCCTTGGTTGTTGGAAAGTGGCATGGGAGCTGCATTTTCAGTGTTCTCTTTGGACATGATAGCAAAAACATGTGAAAGCATCATGCATCCTCCATTGGCTGACCCTCCAATTCATAATCTTTCCCCTTACCAGCTGGTGTCAATCAGATCACTTCA
Source organism: Aramus guarauna (assembly GCA_013400195.1). Classification (NCBI taxonomy): domain Eukaryota; kingdom Metazoa; phylum Chordata; class Aves; order Gruiformes; family Aramidae; genus Aramus; species Aramus guarauna. Next base: position 442,842 of record VXBL01009548.1, read on the forward strand.
GAGATTTGGAAGTCAAGGGAAAGCTGTGGGAGTCAGACTGAAAACAGGGAACACATATCTCCTTCTAAAAAAGAATTGTGCACCGTGAACTTTAACGATTAAATAAAACAAAACAAAACAAAACACTGACATGATTCTCTAAAGCAGTTCCCGTGGCATAATTCGTAATACACCATATGGAATTCTGTATATATTGGGAAATATCCTTATAATTACATGAAAAACTTACAGAATAAGCTGTAGAATGGAGACTAGAACCTAGCCATAACTGCAGTGACCTGTTTTTATTTATTGACTGAGAGTTTGTCACCTCTGTAGCAACGTTGACTGTGGACATACTTCCAAGACAGACAGTTGCTTTATGCCACGAATTTAGGGGCTCCCTGAATCTTAAAGAGTTTGGTCTCTTCTATCATTTGAGCCCCATTAGATAATGATTTGGCTCACTCCTAGCTTCTGAAAATTTGTCCATTTGATTCTTCGTTCTTTCCAGGGTTCCCCCATCGTGACTCCCTAATTTCTTATGCCAAGTCACCCACCTCCTCCCATTCAGTTTGAAATGCAGGTATCTGAGCAGTGTGCACGGGTGTACACGTTGCGTGTACCTTTCAGAAGGGCCAGATAATTGACTCAGCTGTCCAACTGGCACGGTCTGTAACCACTGAAACAAAATTCAGGCTCGGGATGCAGACAGAGGTTTTTATGGGAAGTCTTAAGTGAGTATGACTTGCTAATGCCTGCAGTCTTCAAAGTAAAACAAAATTCCAGCTTGTGATTGTATCTAAGACTATAAATAGGACCATGCTCGGTATTGCACACACAACTCTCAGACTCATTGCTCACAAGCCTAAGCTGCAAGCCTTGTTTGTTCTCATTAGCTCTGGAGTTTGTGAGAAAAAAAGCAAGTTCATCTAACGCTTCCTTTATGGAAATACTTTTTGAGCTGTTTGGGAGCAGTTTTGAGACAAAGATGTGCTGCATGAATCTTTTTCGCTTTTCAGAGTTGATTCTCAGTAGTGAAGAACTTTGGGGACTGTGCAGAGAGCTTAATTGCCCTGAGTCACACCAGGCAGGTTTGTATCCTTAACTGCTAAAAAACGGTAAGTGGCACCAGCCACTGCAGGGGGAAGAGTTTCTTTTCCTCTTCACTTCATCTCGTCTCTATCAGGCAGGTTATTCCAGGGCAAAGTGAGCTTGGGTAAAATGAGAACGTTAGAAAAGTTACTTTGGCTATATTAGAAAAACAAGGAGCATTGGAGGAAGCAATGAAGTAGGATGAAGTGATTTTTAAGGGCCTACTCTATTATAAATAGTATAGGGTCTGCAGGACACAAGAGTTACTGAGGTGCTTCAGTGAAGAAGGTACAGCGGATTTCATTCACCTGGTTTTTTAACTCCTCCTGTGTTGGCCACAATATGGTATGATGCAGTTAAGGCACACTTGTAAAGAAGAGCTTGGGAAATCAAGGATTCAGGAGATAGTGATATATGAAGTGATATGTGTGCATATCACTGCGTTTTTTGCAAAGTAAAATGCCAGATCCGTAGATGAACCACTAAATATACATGAATACTTTTTCGGCATGCATTAGTGTCGGTCACTGTGGTGGGATCTGAGTATTGTCTGTCTCGTCCTAGGCATCACAAATATATCAGCTGAACCCCACTATAAATGCAAAATATTATTTCCTTTAGCTGATGCGGTGCGTTGTTACACTTGCAGCACTTTGGAACAGCTGCCACGCCTGACGCTAGGTTGCTTTTTAGATCTTGCTTTGATTTTTTTATTACTTTGCATAAATATTATTTATTATATTACATAAACATATCAAGAAAGTTGTATGGATATTTAATTCCTTTTCAAGAACTCAATTTAGTCCTTTAAAGCAAAAGCTTGAAAAAAGCTTTTTTTTTTTTTTTTTTTAAAAAGTTTTTAATATACTATAGGTGTTGTCATAACACTGGAAGCCTGTCCTTCCTCAAGCACTGACATAGGTATTCCCATTGACTTCCAAGGTCATGCATATGTAACCTCTACGCAGCGTTACTACAGCTTGCAGTCCCCAACGCAGAACGAGCGTGTGAGGTTTCACGACGTGTCTAAGTGCTACGCTGATGCTGAACAGCGGGACCCTACTCCTGCTCCCAATTTTCAGGCGGTAGAAAACAGTTCAATTGTTGTTGTTTTTTTTTTCTGCTGCCTTAATTTTTTTGCCACCTCTTGAGCTTAACTAACTCGTTGAAGGGTCTGACAAGTGCCAGGACCAGCAGAAGAAGAGGGAGCTTAGACTTGTGCCTAGGATGAGAGGACAGAGGAAAAGGACTGACCCCGTCAGCAACAGGAGCTGTCAGAACTCCCTGCACATCTCATTAGCTTGTTTCACAGTACTCACACTCTGTATCTTCTTCATACGTGTATGTGCATAAATAAATAATTTTTTTGCTAAATTTCTGCAATTATTTCTTGAAGACAAGAAGGATGTAAATCTTGTAAAAAAATGATAGAGAAAAATACATAAGGCAAAATTATTCTCTTTTTCAGCAGTGAAATTAAAACATCACAAAATTCTGAAGTTTATATGCGTACGAGCTAACATTTATTTTTCATTTACAGGATAAATTTGTGTTTGTACCTTCTATTACATGAGAGTTAGTAAATCTAAATACCAGTATAAGTGCACAAGGCCTGAGTTGCTATTTCTTTATTCTAGGAAGCATGGCTGCTAGTTGATTGGAATAAAGATGGCAACTCAAGCCCAAAGTGTTGACTGCGTGGTTGTATTTCCATACATCGTAAAGTGAATGCCTGCTTAACTATAGAACTGACAGCACTTCTTGTACCTTCCTTGCTGCGTGGAGCTATCTGATTACGAGATACCTGATGCCAAGACTTAAAACATAAATGCTTGAACCTGTTTTTATTATTTCAAACTGCCGTTGCCCGTTATGAATGATTTAAATTACATCACGTCCTTTAAAACGTCCTTCAGAAACCTCTGTTGTTTGGAGAACACCCATCCAGAAACAGGCTTCCTTTCCTTTGCGGTTAGAAACTAATCTGCACATCTCTGCTGCAGCTGTTTCTCTTCCCTTGCACCGATAGGAAGTTTACAAATATCTTTGCTACCACAAGGCCTCGTGAAGTACGCCTGTGAAAGCACAGTCATTCTTCACGTGGCTGAGATCTCCACCTCACTCCACGACAGATGCACCACCGCTGCCCCTCCTGTATGGCCGAATCCAGTTTTAATCTGATACGCATCTCCCTCAGAGAAGATGTGAAATAATAGTGTGGAATGAAGCATGATATTCCATCATCATTCCAAGCCCCACTCACATTTACTCAGTTTTCACTCACAGTTTAGTCAAGAAAATGAAATTATTTTCATTCTCCTTTTGATATGTAATATTTACCAGCTTGTGTTCTTTTATGAAAGATAATTTTTAGCCCCGATATTCTGAACTGTCCTCAAAATAAAAATGCTAGATAACATTTTGCTTACCTGTTAACTTTCCTTGAAAGATGAATAGCCAGTGTTTTTGCCAAAGTCAGGGAATTTAAGATGATAACTAGAAACAGAAGAAAGTGTGGAATAGTCCCATTCCTGTTCCACCAAGATACAAGCCCCAGTGCTTTGGGCTGGTTGTGTATTATCGCAGGAGAAGCCAGAAGACATACAGTTAGAAATAATCCTTCAACAGGCAGACAGGGTGAACCGAGGGTCTGTGTGCGGTGAAGTTCAGAGGGGAACATTTCTGTCATAGATCAGCTCTGTTTGGCACCAATAAATGCCCCAAGTTCACTTACCCGGGTCAACAAAATTGGACCAAAGATGCGTGTTCTGCCATGAGAAAGGTGTGTATTGCTTCTCTCCGATAAATTCAAGCGGGAAAATGGTCGGAAAAATGAGCAGGAAGAAGAGACTTTTGGAAGTTTTCAGGTACCGAGTGAGGACAAAGCCTGGTGGGTGCTGAGCAGCTGCGATTTAATCGTAGGATCTGCCGTGGCTCCGCACTAATGTGTTACGGTTGAGCCGTGCATTGGTATAAATGGATGAGCACCGTTTGGTGGAGCTCAGACTAATGCTTCCATCCCACGTGCAGCGATTGCTTTGAGGTTCCAGCTGTCCTGCCATCCAGAGCCCTCCCAAACTCAGAGGTGTTCCTGCCTAAAGAATGATAATTCTCTTTTGTTTTCCAGAATCAGTGGATAATTGTCCCAGTAATTGCTACGGGAATGGAGACTGCGTGTCTGGGACTTGCCATTGCTTCCTCGGCTTTCTGGGCCCTGACTGTGGCAGAGGTAGGAATTTATACTCGATGATTAATTCTTCCCCTCTCTTCTTGGGTTAACATTTTTTGTGTGGAGATTATATTCATGCCTGTGCTTTTTGCGAAGTACACCTCACCCAACTTGGTGGTGCTGAGGTAGAATGGAAACGAGTTAGATCTGTGGATTTGTTTGCTGCTAGTCACGATTGCTGTGACCTTAGCAACAACACAACCCCCCAGCTGCCTACGGACAGGCAAAATGTCACGTTGGGGATTTTCTCTCTGGGAACGACTTTAGAAAACATGACTTGAAAATGTGGGATTATTCTTTGTTCAGCGGAGCACTCTATCATTGCGTGGTGCAACCCTGTAATGATACTTTCTTTTAAGATACTGATTATAAAAAAAAAATAAGTAATGTTGTCATTGCTGCAGGCCTTGTGAGTCTGCCTGAGCTATGAGCGGTGGCTGAGGGGAGCGGGGCAGGGTTAGAGTAAGGCTAGGAGTGGAGAAATGGCGGGAAGAATGGGATACTTTGGCCAAAAGTGAGAACTCTGGGACGATTAGGAAGGAGGTTTACCCCAGCAAACAATATAATACATTTTTCTGCTCAAGTGAAAAGTATTTTTAATAAATGGTTTTGGAAGGATTTTCATTTGACCTGAAATTTTCAGGTTATTTAAACATTTAAAAAACAAACTGAAGTACTTTCAGTAAGAACGCGTTTCAGACCGAGAAATCAAATCGTTGCATGTGGGAAATGCCAGAATGCCGTGCGTCAACCTTTTCAAGGCCTTTTTTGGCTCAAAGAGTCCAACAAACTAAGTGCAGATTTATAAATTTGGGGAGGGAGGTAGTGTAAAAAGTTAGTGCCCACACAAGGAGCTTTGCTAAGGCAACAGGTCAGGCCTTCACCCCAGCCCGTTGCTGCTTTGGAAAGCTGGCTGGCTCCTTCCCAAGAGAGCGAGCTAAACTCTGTCCAACCCCGCGTCCTCTCCCCTCCAGCTGAGCTTGGGTCACATCACTGTAGCCCAGCCAAGAGATAAGGACGGCCGCACACCCCGCAGGCAGGGAGCTCTCTGCTGAGGCAGTGTGGGCCAGGCTAAAACCCCGGAGGTGTTTCAGAGTTCACAGCCCAAGTAAGATGGATGTGGCAATCTGCATCCCTGAGAGCCGTTCAGTCAAACTTCTTGCTGACTCAGGTTACACTTGGTTTGCGTTTCCTTACACTTGGTTTGCATTTCCAAGCTCCTTTTCAAACCCGTAGAGCTAGAGACAAAGGGAGAGGTTTTTTCCATCTCCCACAGCATATTGCTAGTTGCACCTCCTAACTTTTGGTAGGAGCAGAAGTTCAGGCTTTGTTTCCTCCCAAGGCTCCCTGTAGAGTAGCAAAAGAGAAGGAGAAGCTCCTTCACTGCGAGTCAGAATATTTAAACTTTTGTTCTGATTCCACTTTCAGAGCAGCTTACCTCCCTTCATAGGTTATATACCTAGCTTTCTTGGGCACTTCAGTTGAGCTACTTGACTGTTTCCCATTTCACTACAGTCCTTACTCTGGCTGATGTGAACTCCTTTTATTCATAGAATCATAGAATCATAGAATGATAGCATGTCCTGAGTTGGAAGGGAACATTGAGAGCATATGACTGAGAGCATTATTCACGTCTATCTTTTGGTTCAGAATCATCTGGGTTCAGATCACAGATTAGTCTCTGCCTTTAGGAGAACAGATTAATACCTGGAGTAACAAAACGCTATTTGTGTATGCATTTCCACCCAGTGGGCTTGTTAAATGGATCATTGTGCCGTGAGCGTGAGATACGAGGGGCCCAGCGTTGGCTTCCCGTTGGTTTTCAGATGAATCTAAGATGCTGCTTTTGACCTACAAATCCCTCAGAAGGCAGCAACTGCGGCATGTGTAAGGCTGCTACAGTATGTGTCTGCAGCCGTACACCAGTCCTTGTACTGAGAATTAATCCGTAATGATGCGGGTCTCTGCCCACGTGAAGATTTCTAGGTCATAGATTTCCTGGGTATTCCTTTGTTTCAATTCAACCTTGTAATTCACCATCCAAATGAGTGGGAAACTGTGGAGCAGAAAGCCTTTCTGGTTTTAATAATGGTTATTTATTAACATATTATTAACCAATTATTTTAAGCCAAATAAATGAGAAGGAATCACCAGAGGTGTATTCACAGGCCTTTTGAAGGCCTACTTAAACATGGGAGATGGTGTTTTAAAGTCCTGTCAACAAACAAGAAATGATCTTACTCTCTGATGCTAAACTTTACAAGAAAAGTTGTGTGCAATTTGGGTTGTTGCTACTATAACCATACTAGAGATTTACTGTAATTTTGGCATCTTAGATATTATTTGTTGGAATCCGGATGACGAAATAATAATTATATATCTTTATACATGGAAAAGAGTTGCCCAAGTAGCAGTGAAAAAAAATCCAGAAACCTCTTTTGTCTTTATTCATTCTGGTATGCTACAAAGGAGGTCTTGTTCCTGCCGTTGCCTTGACATTTGCAGCAGCACTTCGCAGGTTTTGCTGAAGGTGTTCTCCATAGAGGGCTCTGTAGAATGCCAGCCTTATTGCACATGGCCAGTCATTTCGCTGATCTTGTACTGAGTGATCAGCTGTCTTGTCAGAAAACATGTAAGTCTTCCTCAGCAACCTCTCACTGGTTAAAGGTAATTATTCTTTCTTCTTGTTGAAAATTGCTGCAGACTATCCTCTTCCAGTGCCTTGAAAGAACAGGGTCCATTACTGAGCATTTGAAATTTGAGACAGGGGGGTGGAAAATTCCATCAGCCTAGCTGAAAAGTGAAATTACAGAGTGAGTTTGCTGTGAACCATGTACACAACACAGTGTATCTTAAACAGTTTATGTCTCGTATTGTATAGGTAGATATCTCCTTGCAAATGATGCACTTGAAATGCACCACTGCAATGTGCTTCCTTTACAGTGAACACAGGGCTCCGTCATAAATAACAGTTGTGAAATTCCTTTCTTTTCTAAACCTCCTTTATCTTGGTCAGGCAAACACAGTTCACTGCATATCAAATTGGCTTAACAGACAGAGCTGGCAAAGCTTTGTATTTTACGGAGGTTGCTGTAATTCTGTAACGGACTTGCCTGTAAGGACAACACAGGATGGGCACCGCGCAATTACTGTCTGAGAAGGTAGGAAGAGAAGGAGAGGACTGTTGCCCTTAACCATGTTAATACCTCTTCTCACGTATACTTAGAGTCAGGAAGGGAAGCAAAAGAGGTAGACTGTATTCATCACACGCCTGACGCAGTTGAATTAAGCAGCAGACTGGAATATCCCTTTTCCATTTGCCCTCCATAAAAATGTTCCTAAATTGCCTTTCTGAGGGGCAGACGAGAAGCCCAACTGCTCTCACCTCAGGATGATGTGCAACAGTGAATGAGAGAAGTCTGCGTTGCATGTATGTCCTTGCAGATGAGTTTCAGCGAACTGAAATGGAGGAGAACAGGGCTTAAGGAAGAAGAAATTTCAAGAGATGTCGAACAGGGGAAGGCTATTGTTTCTGAGGGGCAGAAATCAGCATCTTCCTTGGAAAAATCAGAACAGAGGATAAAATGAGCATAAGGTGCCAGGTGTGGAGAATGGAAAAGAGAGAAGGCATCATCGGAGAGGAGCAGAAGGAAGCTCAGAGAACAGCAATTACCAAAGCTTTGGTCATGGAGCCTGGGGTCTGGTGCTTGATGCCCTCTCCTTCCTTGAGGAGCCTGCTCTGTATCCTTCAGTTCATCCCACCCCCCTCTGCCTGACATTCTCCAAATTTAGCTGAGAAAACACTTAATCCTGGGTTCCATCATGCCACAGCTTGAGCTTGTCATCTTCCTCTTCTCCCCTTTATCACAGGGAAGAAATCCTGTAGCCGGTTTGCCTTAAGGATCAGAGGACTTTGCCTGAAACAAGGACAATTTAAAAATCCTTTTTAAATCGATATGAAGATCAGAGGATAGATTGGGAGAACTTTTACAGGGAGCTTGGAAAGACCAGTGGCCAGTTTTGCATTGTGTCTGATGACAAATGAAGTCCAGCAGAGGTGATAACCAAAAAACAGGGGCTGGAAATTCAGTTGATGGTATGACATGAGCTAAATCAGGGGTAATAGTTTCAACGTGGCATTCTGGACTCTGAGCAAAGCAACTGAAACCCGTAAAGCTGAGAACTGCAACAGAAAACCAGTGATTTGTGTACAGCGAAGGTCCACAGCAGAGGCAATGTCAAGGAAAGTATGAAGTCTGGCAGCGGGTCAGGGATTGTGATAAACAATCTAAGGTCAGCGGTGCTGCTGAAAGGAGACACCGGTACATTAAAAAGGCAGAATGCAAGAAGATTCTGGGTTTAGTTAGTGAAAAAAGTATCAGAGGCACAAAGCAAGGAGATATTCTAACTCAAGAGCACTGTTTGTTTGTTTGAATAGTTGTAGGAGAATACAGTCAACAGCTGGGTGTCATCCACCTAAAATTGGTTTTGGCAAAGAAAAGAACTGTGTGTGAAGAATATAAAACCCATGCTGGACTCTTGTGCTCTTTTTTGAAGTGAGAGCCGTGTACAGTTGCATTTTAATGTGATTTCTATGATCTTTCCCCAGCGTCCTGCCCCGTGCTGTGCAGTGGAAATGGGCAGTACATGAAGGGGAGGTGCTTGTGCCACAGCGGCTGGAAGGGAGCAGAATGTGACGTCCCGACGAACCAGTGCATTGACGTCTCCTGCAATAACCACGGCACGTGCATCATGGGGACCTGTATCTGCAACCCGGGGTACAAAGGCGAGAGCTGTGAAGAAGGTATTTGCAAGATACATTCAATTAGCCTTTTGCTTTGATTGTCGTTGTATAATTACATGGATGGAGGCAATTCAGAACAGGACTGGCACTTAAACAGAACAGTAATAGGCACCTTAGAGATACAATAGATGGATGCAACATACAAATAACTTGTCATTAGCTATCATATTTGTTCAATAATTGGATGAAAAGCCATCAAATACTTCTGATAGACAAATCTAGTTGAAAGACCAGAACACCTAATCATATGTTCAAATGTTCTTATTAAAGCATCGTTTCCATTTGCACATCTAAACGTATAATTACTTTTACAGTGCTTTCTTCTCTTCTGTGCTATGCCAAGTGATTTCAGTTGCTTACATACACAAAATGGTGGCGTGTGAGAGAAAGTCCCTGATTCTTGTCAGCTTTAAAAGCTTAGAAATGCTCAGGACTCAAATTAAACTCTGCTTCAAAATCAGATATTATTTTAATGGCTCTTCCATAGCTTTTTCCTCACATTAGCCCCAAACATTTTTCATCTACATTTAGATTTGAGGCTCAGAAATACGGTGTCTTCTAGCACTTATCTTTAATCTTTTTGTGTAGGAAGTCACCTGCCACCATAAACCTTTATCTTCCCGAGTCTGTGACTGCTTTTTATTGCTAAATGAAAAAGTGGACAGTTTTGTAAGTGTACAAATCATTTGGACAGTTATAAAAAGACATCCAAAGTGCCTCATTTACAGAATAATGTTCAGCACTTTTGAAAATTATTCTCAAAATCCTATGCAGATGGTCTGGAAAATAATTAGGCTTAAATTCTGCTTCTACAAATGCAAATATAAGGCCTCTGCACCACCTGATAGACTTAAGACATCCGTTTGATACACGTATAAGAATCACAAGGGCTTGTATTAATTTACGGTTGTCTTCATGTATGTGGCATAAAGATTTATTTGAAATGTCTTTATTTTACGGACAACGTAAATAGGCTGAATTGGATTCAGACATTCAAATGGCATCTAATCTAGCAATTCTTTTGATGCGTTAAATGTATTGGAGTGGGACATCTCTGATGTAACATGGCTTCAGCATCGGTAAATGTTAGAGATGAAGACAGTATCAGCTCTGTAACAATAAGGCATCTCTTGAGAAAGCTTCGTTTTGGCTTAAGAAAGCACAATTCAATGAAGCTGTGGGGCATGCAAAACCCAAAGACGGTGACTACTGAAGTATCTTTAAAGCATCTCCGTAGACCTCATATTTACTAGATCATATCCTTGCTGGATAAACAGAAATGAAAAGATTCTGATTTTGCCTCCAGCCAGACGTGTTTATTGTGTGTAAATCAGAGTAAGATTTGCCCTTTTTCTAACAGGAACCTTTTTTCCCTGGTCACATTTAAAGCAGAAAAGCCAGACACTCCTCAGTTATTTTATGTTATCACTGTAACAAGGGACAGTGTCAGTCCCGCTAGGTAAAAGCATGAAAAAGAATGAAGAACAAAGAGAACATCATTTTTCTTATGGGCTGTTTGGTATTTTTCCAAGTGTGCATTTGTTTTTCATAGTCAAGGCTTAATTTGTATCGTGTTTGGGGGGTGGGGGGAAGTAACTCAGAAATACACCATGTGGGAAATCTTTGGGGGATATATATTTATATATTTAGATCTAGTAAAAAAGTTGATTTATACTATTTTTTAAATTGCTTTTACTTTTTAATTTCTCTTCTAAGAAGGACCATCTGGTATTGATTATTTTCTATTATTTCTCAGTTCTCATAGCTTCACTGCTTAGTCCATGTTTATAATGGGTTTTCATTCCAGGGTTTCTTCTGTCTTTTCTTTTTCCCTCATATAAGTTCAGCAATGTTTATAAAACATCAGCCAACAATCTTACATGAGGTTTTCTTTTCTCCTTCCTCAGTTTATTGGCCCATATTTTATAAGGCATGGGCTAAGCCAGCGAGACATTAAAGGGAGGGGAGCAAATTTAAGCTGTGAAAAATGAGAAGTTACTCTTTGGGTACCGAATAAGCCTAATAACTTGTGTGACCAATGAAGCATGAAGCATATTGGGGAAAAGTGTAGAAGAGGCACTAGCTTTGCTTGCTGCATGATTTATCTCCCTGGCAAAGGTTCTGCACAAGGCTGAACTATAAATGGGGCATTTTCCAACCAGGAATTAGACCACTTGGGACAGTTTTCAAGCAGCAAAACAGATACATGCGAAATTCTTTTTTTTTTTATTATTTTTTTCCCAAGTATAGTTTTGTTTGTCAGTTCTGCCCTCCTGCCCTGCTCCCCATCTCTGCTTCTCCCAGAACTGAGCAGCTAAATTTGTCAAGCAGAACTCCCTAAAAATATACCATTGTACTCCAAATCCACTAAGCAATTGATTAAGAAGAAAGCAGAAGCCCATAATCCTGTCCCAGGGCCCTTCCGATGGTGCCGAAAGCCTAAAGAGATACAGCTAGCGAGGCTGAGATTAAAGTAGCCATTGTGTGTGACATTTTCTGAAAGGGCTCATTTCAACATGAAAAATGGCCTTGGGATTATGATAAATGGGGGGTTCTGACATGCACATTCCCCTCCTATAATCGTCTGTGTTAGAGCTGAGATAGCAGATTGTCTGCCTCCTGTGACGGAGGCCCCTGTAAAACTCACCTTTTTCCCAATTGACCTTCAGAGGGGATGATTAATTGCCTGGAGGTAGCCTCTTGTCAGTTAGCCTGTGATCTTTGTTCTCTACGTTCAAACCATCTGCTGAGAACGTACGAGGCTGCTACTCCGTTTCTTAGTCCTTTTCGTACTTCTTGCTGCTGCGAAAGAACAGGGCCAGGGCTCCAAGGGTCTCATGCTAAAATTGGCACCCGAGCTCCCAGCTCGCTAACAGTGAAGGAGATTTATAGACTCATCCTTTCCAGCCTCTTACAATTTTCGAGGATTGTTCCAGCTATGAGCAGGGCTCCGGGAATCAAACAAAACAGAAAATGCATTCACATGCCTTGGGATAGTAATTGCTGAGCCATTACTTGTCAGACTGAGAAGGTTTTAAGAATCCAGGGAATTATCAGAGCAGCTGTTGTGTTTCCTTCTAAGGTTTCTGGATCTTAAACAGGTCATTGAGATTCTTATTAGCTTTTACAGGGGGGGGGGGAAGAAATGAACCGCAAACCTGCTGTGCGTGCGGTGGCCGTGTTCTGCTCTTCTGTGTTAGAGCCAGGAGCCGGACAGCTTTCCTCCGGCTGCTTCGCCAGACTGACACTTGTCACTGATCCCCAGGGCACTGCCGTACACCGTTTCCAGAGATGGGAAGAATTTCTCTAGGCTGTCCTATATGCTTTTATATATAAATAGATGATCAACTCCTCCAGTCCTTTTTTGAGAGGGTGTCTGGTGCGTTTCATATTTTTTGATTGCTGGGTGAAATTCCCCCGTGGGCAGAGGAGCTGACAGTTGCCTACAAAACACATAACTCAGGAGTAAGGCAGCGGTACCTTCAGTCTTTCGGTGCACGTTGCTATACCGTGCGCCTAACTGAATGGTCTTCAGGCTTGGTAAGAAAGTGCCTCTTTGGGGAGGGGGGGGAAGTCATTTAAAAAAAGAATTATCAAATTAATTGATCAAAAATAAAACCAGAAGAACACCTATATCCAAAAATATATGATTTTGGTTTGAACCTTACGCTAGAAAACAGTCTCAGGATATGTTTAACGTGAAATTTAGATAAGTGTCTGTGAAACCTGTATAGACTTCAGCACATTCTTCAATTTAAGCATATATTTTGCTGAATAAGGACATCGACTTCTGCTGAATCTTTATGTAAAATTGTCTCTCAGAAAACTAGAGCTCAGCTTTGAATTCATTAGTAATAGCAATTTAGGCTATTCTAGTAGAATAAATGGAGGCACAATATGTGTGCAAAAGAATATTATTCTTATTCTATTCTTAATTGATCTTAGCCTGTTCTCGCTACAAAGATCATTTATTAGTGTAGGCCTGCATAAAAGGATGGATTTAATAATTAAATTTTTCTCTGGTTTTCATGGAAGTGTTTTATGTCTCGCTGCCTTTTTGGGACACTGTCTTCTTGCATGAAGCATCTGTTTTGTGCTTTGCTTTCTGGTTGGAGCCTAACACACTATATAAATTAGTTTGTGTAGATGGCAATCTGATAGGGGTTTGTTTTGTTTTGTTTTGTTTTGTTTTCTGAAATTCCCATTTCCTTTCCCTATCTGCTTCCTCTTCCTTCTCACGTGTAGTGGACTGCATGGATCCTACCTGCTCGGGACGAGGCGTGTGCGTGCGAGGAGAATGTCACTGTTCAGTTGGCTGGGGAGGAACAAATTGCGAGACCCCAAGAGCTACTTGCCTGGACCAATGCTCTGGTCACGGGACCTTCCTCCCAGATACCGGACTCTGCAGCTGCGATCCCAACTGGACTGGACACGATTGCTCAATCGGTAACATCAGCGGTGACTTACTGTTGTTTTTTATTTTATTTAAACTTTGTAAAATATTCAGACTTAGATCCGCAAAAGAGAGTGCTACGATTGCGTTCCAGTAAAGCACGTGTAGGGCATGACTGGAAGCAGAAATGCCATAGCTCAACTACATAAATAATTCTGCTTCATTGCTGAGCATAGAGTAATATAATAAATAACCCCATTAAAGCCACCTAGGCTTGCTATTGTTCATTATATTGTGATGAATGTAAGTGATGGTCTACATATAACTGCTTGTTCTGGTGTTAGTTCTTGATGAACCCCAGTAGCCACCAAAGGGTCTATTTTGATTTTTAGGAGATGACTAGATATTCTTTAGGCGGCTGTAAACAAGAAGGAAGAGGTGGCGATCCTTCAGATCTCATTTCCATTCTGAATTTAAAGGCTGTGCTTTTCTCAGCTAAAGGAAGATGAGCGTCGCATGAGGTTCATATTAAAAGACTGTAAGCGCTGTCTTCTATCAAGTGACAAGTTAACTGAGTAGAAGTATTTAATGGTACAAGCACCTACCAAGAAGACAGAATTTTATGGGCAGTTTTGTGTAAAGGTCTGGAACTGTGACCTTCCTTCATTCCTCAGCTGAATGGGCATCTCGCTCAAAATCTGCATCAGGTGTCCGAAATCAAGGCTAAAGGAAAACCACTCAGGAGCTTTTTCTTTTCTTTCAAATACAGTTAGCTTTTAGATGCCACTGAATAGCCGTAGAAATGCTAGAGTACATTAAATAGTCAGAACCTATGGAACATTAGTCTTTTGGCTTTTGTGCTGTATATTGTGCTCGCAAACAAGAGACCACAGCAATAACAGCTTCTCTACCTTGCACAGCTGGGGTGGAACTAGGCCAAAAATCCAGGGCAGCTCAGTAGAGGCAATGAAATGAAATGAATTTTCAGCAAAGCGACAAAAACCCCACTATTAGGAGAGTGGATATAGCAGAAAAATTACATAAACAACATTTTCACTGAGGAATTACTATCATTTGTAAAGAAAATAAGATTAACTGCTGTTACTAAGAGAGTAACCTCCAAGGACTGGGCAAATTGAATAAACTGATACAAGGCAGATAAAAACCTTTTCGACAGTTGGTGTTTAGGTTAGATGTTAGGAAGCTTGTCATAAAATAAAATTGAGTGGGTTGAAGAATAAGCAAAAGAGGAGTCCTATTCACCTGGAGTTCAAACTAGCTTGATCAAAACTTTTGCAGAGGTTGGGAGGGAAGCTACCCTGCATTGATAGGAGGGTGAATGTGGTGTCAGGCTTTTTCTTTCCCCACATTAACATCTTCAGTACCATACTCTGTGAGTTCAGTTGTAAGACCACCGTAAGGGGAAAGGTAACAGTGTATTTCTGGTGATTTTGTAGCACAGTTCATAATTGAGTCATTATTCTGAGTTTATATGGAGGTTTGGGGATTGCAGGGATGGATTTGGAAAAACGTTCATTTCTACACACAAGCAGAATTCACTTTCCCTTTGTTAACCTGCAGGATCAGGTACAGATGAGTTATAAGCTTTCCTTACACTGCTTTTATAAATCCGTCTAGTGCAAACTTTCTTTGGCAGTGTGAGGTTATTTGAGACAAACTTGAGCATCATTCCAAGACCTTTTTCCTCACCGAGCTGCTCGTAACATTCTGGTTATTGTGCCTCAGAGCTAAAATCTCCGCTAAGGTGATTTGTAAACTTCCATGTCTAACCCAGACCTTTCCACTGAGTTGATGACTTGATTTGACAGACAGATTTACTCACAGTATGTGTGGTAATCTCCTTGCATGATTAAAATAGAGCCAGCAAGCATGTTAATACACGTAACAACACACTGCCCGACCCAGTCGGGTGGAAGTTCTGTAGAAGGGAGTAAAAGGGCCAGAATTTTATTGTCTTATAAAACAGGACCAAACAGAACAAAACAATTATTAAGTGAAAGAGTTTAGTACTTGCCTAAATCAACCTCAGCTCAGCAAAGCGGTTAGAACTGTGTCCAGTGCCAGTGAAATCTATAGGACTGTGTCTACATTAGACAGCCCCTTTCGTAAAGCACATTGAGAAGCAGACCCTGAGAACAGCATAATCATCTGGAAATACAGAATAAATAATTAGGAGACACAGTGGGTTTTCTAGCTCTTAACACCTTGACGTCATGACTAATACCTACCTGAAATGCTGTAGGCTGTATTCATTTCGAGGGTATCAGTCGTTATGGAAGCAGCTAGGTGAAAGTCTGTAGATTGTCATAGAAAGTAAGACTAGACTGTCTTTGAACCTTAGACTCAGTCTTTCAGCTAAGTAGGTAGATTCCACTTGCCTTTAGCGGGAATCTTAGAGGAACACAGATTGCTGGATAACACCCTTAGTTTTTCACAAGAGATTAGAGAGATTTCTGTTTCCTGTTTATATTATCTTTTTTCATTCCTCTTAGCCTGTGTCTTCATAGGCAAGCTGTGAAATTCAATTTCTTGTGAATTCTATTATGCACTGCATCGTAGGAAGAAGTAATGATACTGGGTTATATTTTTTTTTGCTTTATGTGTGTGCCCACTGCCAGTATATCTTCAGATAATGCTGCTGCAGTACTACCTCAGATTTTTCACTCTGGAAAAATGCTTCTTAAACATGCTTCACCCTTTCATGCCAGGTACAGTTTCTTAGGATCCCCTTTCCCTCAGTATGCACTTCTTTCTTTGGTTGATTCCCAACTATAAAAAAAGTCTTCTAGAGAAACATGCAGAGGTAAGTCCGGAGATAACCTGTACTGAGCAGCAAAAGGGGCATTTTGATTTCCCCATGGAAGAATTAAATCACTTCCCTTTTGCATCTTAGTCCTGTTGCAAAATCAAATACAAAAAGGTCCTTTATAAAACAGTTCAGCTAAAAAGTCCAAGGTAATGCTTAGGACAAGAAAGACAATTAAGGAACCGTGCATCCTAACCCCTTTTCTCCAGGGATCTCACAGATCCTCTGCATCCCAGGCTTTTGGCACGCTATCTCCCTTCACCTCTTAATGAGCCCTAGCAGAGGACTTCATGCTCCGAGCACGGAAACTAATGAAGCCATTAAAGGGCAGCGCTCTTCACCTCTTATTGTTGGGCTATAGCAGGAAGAAGGCAATGGCCTGTGCTGCAACATGAAACAGAACTTAATATGTGATATAGTCTCACTTCTGACCTATTTAAACCACACCAAGTGTTTCTGTATAAACAAGACACAGCAAAACATGTACCATAAGACATATTCGCTGAGTGCAGTGAAATGACTAGGTGAGTCAAGTTATCTGCATTTGAGGAATGCTCCATTACCCAGAGGGATCTCACTGATGCATCAGTACAATCCCAGGTCCATCAAAACAGTATTATGCTAGGATCCAAAATAATTCTTAAAGGAATTAAGACAATTTCTCTGTATTCCTCCCAGGCTACCTCTCCTTGCTTTAACCCTCTGTAGGCTTCCTTTTTGCATTTGAGTTTGCCCAGGACCTCTTTGTTCATTCATACAGACCTCTGGGTGTTTTTGCCTGACTTCCTCTTTGTTGAGATGCATTGCTCCTGAGCTTGGAGGAGGTGATCCCTGAATACTAACCAGCTGTCTTGGGCCCCTCTTTCCTTCAGGGCTTTGTACCATGATACTCTACCAAGCAGGTTCCTGAAGAGGCCAAAGTCTGCTCTCCTGAAGCCCAGGGTAGTGAGCTTGCTGGGCTCCCTCCTCACTACCCTGAGGATCTTGGACTCCACTATTTCATGGTCACTGCAACCAACTCTGCCCTTGAGTTTCATGTTCCCCACCAGCCGCCCCTTGTTGGTGAGAATAAGATCCAACATGGCACCTCTCCTTGTCAGCTCCTCTGTCACTTGGAGAAGGAAGTTATCATTGATGCATTCCAGGACCTCCTGGATTACTTATGCCCTGCTGTGTTGTCCCTCCAACAGATATCAGGGTGGTTGAAGTCCCCCATGAAGCCCAGGGCTTGTGAACGTGAAGCTACTTCTCTCTGTGTATAGAGGGCCTCATCCCCTTGGTCTTCCTGGTCAGGTGGCCTGTAGCAGACCCCCACTATAGTGTCCTCTGCCCCAGCGCTCCCTTTAATCCTGACGCATAAGCTCTTGGTTGGCTTCTCATCCATCCCCAGGCAGAACTCCATGCACTCCAGCTGGTCATTGACATTGAGGGTGACACCTCCTCTTCATCTCCCCTGCTTGTCCTTCCTAAAGAGCCTGTACCCTTCCATTCCAACACTCCAGTCGTAGGGGCCATCCCACCACATCTCTGTGATGTCAATAAGATCACAGCCCTGCAGGTGTACACACATCTCTGACTCCTCTTGTTTATTCCCCATGCTACACGTGTTCGCATAGAGGCATTTCAGTTTGGCCCCTATGAGGCTGACTGGCTGACTGGAGTGGCTGGAATTCCTTTCTGCTGCCCTTCAGGTGCTCTCCTGAAGTTATCTGGGGTTGTCCTTCACTCTCCTCAAATTTAAGTCAGTGATTTTCACACTGTTCTCCACTTGGTAGTTGACATCTCGACATGCATGATACTCACTAGAACCATCGGAAAGTAGATTATACAAAGCAGCAATAGAAATTATGTTCTCTGCGTAAGAAGTGTACTGACTTTCTGGGCATTTGACAGTGGTTGTACATTGACCTGCATACAGATAAGGATCCCTTCTCAATCATTCATTCATAATGACTCACTTTATGCACGACTGACATCCAGTGCAATACTTCAGACCTTTAAAAGTACACTGGAGAAGAGCAGTAATAGGAATAGTATTTTATATGTGGTGGTCCTAAATTGACAGTGGAGACATAAAATCCTGGGCTATACATTTAATGATAAGAGCTGGGAACTGGAAGCTGGGACTCAGTAAAGAAGTTAGAAGTTATGATGTTTTTCTTCACATGTTGAAATAGGTAAGAGAGCATGCCTGGCCAGAGGCTAAGGCTCATCTTGCATGACCACATCTCATGAAATCTAGTAGTTTGGTCTTATTCATAGCTTCTATCACCACTTCTGCTGCTAACGGTGTTTTCTGAGGATATGTCATTTGACTTTATGACTGCCCTTTTCCCCCTCTGTAACAGGGAGGAAATACTGCTTCCCAGTGACTTTTGCCAAACTTTGTTTCTAAGGTCGATGATGAGAAAGATATTTAGGCATTTACGATTTACCTTAGCAAATGCAGATTATCTATCTACTACAGTGTCGCGGAGAACCTTTTCTCAACTTCTGAGACATCCAACTGTCAGACGCTGTCTATTGAAAAGCTACCTTAAGTTCCTAAATTTCTTCTGTGGCAGATACAGCAAGTGTCTCCTGAGTCTCAGAAAGCATTGGACTCTCTCATTTCTTGGGAGAGTATCCCAGCTACCAGGTCAATGGAGATGCTACAAGCAGCCATCTCAAAGAAAAGAATGAACTGGGGGGTGCCCAGTTCAAATGAAAGGGATGCCAAAGCTGAGGACAAGGGTTTCATGCCCTGAACCTTAATGTCAGCTTGGGACAAGAACAGAGTTTCAGATCATCCATCTACTCAGGATTTCCAGCACTGCAGCACTCATCCTGACCAGACTTAGTCTGGATAGAAAAGTTATAAATGTCTTTAGTGGACAGGAAAAAAAAATGGTTTTGGATTCATGCCCAGTTCCGTGCCATCGCCTCCTGCTTTTAGGCTTCCCATGACATTACCAGTTTAGTGGGACAGTTGTCCTAGAGAAGAGAAACCTCTGCAGAGGGCTATCCAGTTTTTAGTTAAGTGGAAATCCTTGAAAGAGAGCTTAACTGATTCCTCATCGATTCAGCTGCCTTCTTATTTGGGTACTTCATGTTACTTTAGAGCAGTCTGGGCTTCATCTTTTGAGAGATCCTCAGTTTTGCCAAATAACTAGAAGGATCAGCAGGCATCATGATCACAGCTTCCTCACGAGAGAAGCAATTACAGAACTGTGGCATTTAACATAAAAAATAGGAAATTCCTTCTTTTCCTGTGTGATAGGTTAAAAAACGCTTAGGAGGGGCTTCAGACTGCCATGTAGTGATCACAATACTTGTTGATATACCTCAATAAACCTGGCCTCCAAGCACAGTGGGGAAATAGCGTGGGTATCCATAGGGCTAGCAGAAGATCAGGTATTTACCCACCAGTTGTTAAACAGTCCTCCATGGCTTTACTGCCTTTGGTAGGCTGAGAAGCTGGATTTAAAATAGAACTAGCGTGGTGTGTGTAGCCAGGTCTCTGATTGCAGGGAAGTCATATTCTTATAAATGATTGCACAGCACATTGAAGTCAATGGAAAAGCTCCTGTTTACTTTGCAGGAGTATGGGTCAATTCTGTATTCCAATTAGGAGATAAGGACACCAAGAAGAATGAACTTTTCAAGAGGAAAGGTAGAGCAAATGCACCTTTACCTTCCGATGTCTTTTTTCATCAGGAATTGTGTAGGAGGTTATTGCACGCGCACATACACAGACAAACACACAGAAACACAGTTCTCCTATATCTTACCAGACAATGTCATATCACATTGGTCAAACAGCACCAGGGCTAACACAACATGTGTGATAAAAAATTATTTCCTTGGGCTTATTGGTGTCAACCTTACAAAACAAAATCTCATGTTAAATTCATGTCATGCCCAAGGCCAGCAAGATAAAAATCCATCCTTGGAAAATGTTCATATAATTCTTCCTTTAAATTATCATTTTCTTCATTAAGGAGTAAAAATGTCTCTGTAAAAGATGGGTATTACATCAGCTGTGACATGATACAGGCTTGCACCTTACTACAGACTAGGGCCCCCTTTAATGCCTAAGAATTCGCTGATTTGTCTTTTTCTTAGCGTTAAAACACATGGGGAAGAACAACAGAACTAAACCTCCATAAACATCCATATATTTTAGATCTTAATGACTTAAAAATTTTATTGGGCACAGCTGTGTAATCAAATGCCACTTTGAATGATCTTCCTTCACTTTGTAACTGAAAAGGACATACTAAAGGAAGGAAGACAACTCTAATAAGTTAGAAAACACAACTTATGTTTCAAATATAGATTCCCACTTACTATCTGATGGTTGAGAAATTGTCTTAGCGCATTTCCCTGGCTAACCAGAGATCCATCAAACTTCTGTCAGCTTCAGGGTGTGTTTAGGATCTTACTTTTAGCCACTTGTCTGTTTGCAGCAATCCATTCAGTCTTGGTCAGATACAACGACCAAGGGAGAGACTGAAGGAACTGAAAACTCATGTTCTAGCTGTCATTTCAAACTTGGCCAAAACTAGTGGAAATGGTGATATCATCAGTCTGGCTCTGACCATTAGATCACAAAACGTTTGGTCTGATTAGGTCATGTCTCAGCCTAAGAATAGCGTTATGTCCAGTGGTGGACAAGCAATCCCTGGTCTTCACTGACCTTAGGCATATTGTAATGAGTAAAGCTTCTTTCCCTCATATCAGCTGTTCCAGCATCGCTGCAAATTTATAGACCTCTTCAAAGGGCAATGAGGACACTATTCCATCCCCTTTTTGTTTTCTACAACAATTCGGGCTAATTCCCAGCATGCCAATTTTAGTTCAGCATTCTTTCCTATCTCCAAATGTGACCTCAGCAGTGACACCATGATCTCAAAAGTTCTTCTTCTTTGTTTGGATCAATTATGCTTTGTGTGGTGGACTTTTCTGACTGAAAGCAGCAATGATGTTCTGGACTCTGGTTAACTTGGTTAATTTGAAGTATAGATGTTTCACAGCATCACAAAAAGCTCTTCAATTCCTTGGTTAAAACCGGCTACCGTTAAAATAGTGTGTTTTGAGGCTGGCTAAGCAATTAGCATGTTTGCTTATATCACTGAAAACTTATGAGTCTCAGATAACCAAATTTTGGCTTATTCTCTGACTTTACTTTTGAAAGGACCCTTAAAGTCCTTACAGTTTCTGGACTTAGATCATGCCAACATGGGGGCTGGTCATAGTTTAGCCCCTTCTCTACAGCAGAATATCCGTAATGAAGTTGCTGCTTTTTTATACAATATTAAGTCTCTTCTTTGACGCAGTAAGTGTAATCCAGCTGTCACAGAGGACAAAACTACTGTCCTGCAAGAGTGATGTGACCTGGTTCTTCAAGTCCTTTTGGAGATAAAACCAGTTGATCAGCTGAGAATCTGAAATGTTGTAGTCACTGCATGGAATAGGTCATGTTCAGCTGGATCAAGACTGTCCTCTCACACCTCACTCATTTAGCTCACCAAGGATGGTTGTAGGTTCCATATCATGGCTTCTCCACTTACACTCAGTCAGTTCCACGCTGTTGTTGGTGGGTAGTTCCTGCCACTCTGACCCAACTGGAGCTCGTCACGATCAGGGTTTCTGCAAAGGTTGATAGGATGTTTTCAGGTTCATCAAATCATGTTTAATTTAGAATGGCTGAGATTAAATAATAGTGAAAATAAACAAGGAGTCAGTAAACCAGAATAACATAAAAAATGAGCAAGTAAAAATGGCATAAGACCAGTGATTGTCCTATAGTGGATCACTGTCTATTAAAGGCCAGAAATTCATGATTTAATCAGCGTCTGAAGTGGATGCACTGGATTTAATATAACCTCTCTGCCCCCTTTCAAGTTGCAAGGTGTTCACACTCTGAAAACTATCATCACAATTTGCACTAATGGGCACCTTTCTAATGATCTTGACAGATAAAAGTTTGAAAGGGCTTTGGAGAGACCTTTGCTTCTTTTCCGTAAAGGTGATCCTTCCAGACCAGTGCTGAGGCATATGGACAGCACAGCAGACACAAAGCTTTTGGAGCAGCTGCTGCTGCATCCCATTTGTGTGGGTAGACAGGCGTCTAACTTCTGGGTATGTCAGCCCAGCACGGTTCTTACATGTTCTGTGTCTCCTTTTGAAAAGGATTAATAACAATAAAATTTCTAAGTTCCTGGGTTGGAATGTTGTCTGAAAAAGGAAACCATGTCAGGACTGTCTGTAGAGTAGTGCCAAGCTCTGAATAAGGGAATCCCAAGCAAATCTAGCTTGTGATTACTTCGGCACACACATTTGTAAATGCTCTGTTGAATTTATTTCAGACAAAACCAAACTGTACAGAATTGGAAAAGCAGTAAGTTCTTTTTAATGACTATAAGCATGAGGAAAAGGCTTTTCTCCTGTCAAATTATCTCCTCCTTATGGACACAGAGAGGAAATTAAAATTAGCCCAGAGAAGAATCCTTGTTAGGAACTTCATTTAATGTATTAGGAATTGTTTCTTCTCTGGGAAGCTTTAACTCACATCCCAGAAAGCGTAGAGATCCAATTAAGCATCAAAGAGAAAAAAGTAATCCTGCACTTTGAGATATTTATTTTTATTCAACAAATCTCAGCTCCAAGACTGAAGTCCATCAATACCTGGCATTTCATGTCCTGCTATTCAACAGCAAGAGACAGTTTAAAATAAAGTTCAGAATAATAAATAAAGGGAAGATTGACATGAGTACAAAAGTAAATCACAGCTATAGAGGAGATGCTTCAGACACAATGTGATGGTCAGACCCTAGCATTTAAAGCAAGGATGAATATAGGGTATAAATATTGCAGAAACTAGAGGCTGATAAAAGGCAGCAGCCCAGTTTAATGGAATTTCATCTCACAGAGTTATACCTTTTCAGACAGGAGCTGGAAAAGCTTTATGCAAATATGAGGCAAGCTGAAACGGCACTTAGAAGTGAGATTTTTTTTTTTTTTTAACAGACATCCCAACTGTACCACTGTACATTGTGCAGTTGCACAGATTGGGTACGGGCTGTGATCCATTAGCATACGGATTGCTAATGACTGCTCCTGTTCTTACTGTTACTATATCTAGCAACAACTCCCAGGAGTCCCATTGTGCTAGGTGCTGTGTGTTTACAGAGTAAGAGGCTCAGTTTTGGAGGACAGATACATCAGTTGAAGTATATTGCTGTACCGAACTGATTCATTACTCATTTTGGAGATGGAAGGTGGGTTCCAGAGCAGTTACGGGACAGATCTCCTGGATCTGCTCAGCACCAGGTGGGCAGCTACTCTATGGACTCTTCATCTCCAAGTTAGGCAGCTCAGAGCCACCTAGATTCCTGATTTGAATCTCCAGAGAGAGATGAGACCTAGAAGAGGGATTGCAGAAGCCTTTCAGTTAGACACAAAGCTGCTTATGCAAGCAAAGAACTAAATACCAGGAGGAAAATGGGGGAAAGGGCTGAAGTGGCAGTAGTCTTTTGTGTCTACCTAAGGGCCAGAGATGGATGCTTTCTTTTATTAGGGATTTCCACCAACCCTTCTCCTAGAGATAGACAGCTAAGCCAGCTCAGCCACTTAAAAACTCTCTCCTTTTTTGTTATCCACACATTTTACACCTCCTTTGTGCATATCCAATATTTTCTTACAAGAAAGACATGGAGTTGTTGGAGACAGTCCAGAGGAGGGCCATGAAGTTGATGTGAGGGCTGGAGCACCTCTCCNGCAAGGGCAGAGTTGTCCCTTCCACACATGTATTGAAGACCTGTAGTCAGTCCTCCTTCTGCAGGACCAGGCAAGAATCAGCATTTAGGTATCCAGGTTAGGGTACCGCTGTAATGCAGGATATGCGTTCCCCAGTGCAGGCACTCCAGGATGTCCCTCAGGGCTTCAGGTTCAGTAGGTGAAAACTCAGGTGTCCTGATTCACATTTCAAAACCATCACCGGAGGTCAATGTTCTCTTTCTGATGAGGGATGGAGAAGCTGATGGATTCATTTTTAGTCTCTGCAGAGCATCCTTTAATTTTGATTTCCTCATGCATGGAAAGAGAAGAAATAACTGTTGTCTTTTAGATATATTCAGTTTGCTGAGCTATGTAAAATGCATTGAGATCCTTGAGTGAAGTGGACAGTCATCTCAGTACCAGAAGTTTAATTACACTCATAAAAGCAAACAGGCTTTATGTTTACTAAGATAAATAATAATTATTATTTCTACATTAGTAATATTTACCTAATTGATGTATGTTTTAAAAATAGGTAAACAGATTATTTGTATAAAGGCATTAAATTATGCAGATCTTGCTTTTAGGACATGATCTCTGAAGGAGAAAACACACAATCTTCAATTAGTGACATTGACACAAGTTGCACAACCAATCCCCAGGTGCTACTGAAATGGGATGGTTTTTAGAGGATTTCACGCTATAGATTTGTTTCTGGCAAGGACAGCAAATTCAAATTTCTCCTTTCAGGTTTTGTCTTGCTCCATAGTTTGAACCTTGCCTTATAACATTTGTAAAAACGATGGGTTTAAAATCTAATGAGATTTTTGTCTTCTTCAGTTCCAGGAGAGGAGTTCATATGTCACTACAGAGTTATCAAATCACCTAAATGAGAGTTTCGTAACACTGCAAAATGCGTTTCATTGTGAAGAATGTATTTAGCACTTCACTGCTATCGAAATCATGAACCTTCTGGTTTTTCCATCCATATCTTTATAACAGAAGCTTTTCCCAGATATTCCCCATAACTTGCCTTCTGATGCAAATGCAGGTTGTGAAAACAAGGCTTAGCTCCGCACCAAACTCAGCCTTTATCTCTGTGCAGCACCTCTCTCCTGTACTGCTTTTCTGGCAAAATCTGTCTGTGGCTGGAAATTGCCTCAGATAATCCAACTTGAAATGGGAAAATCCCAGTTAAGGCATATTTTTAATTATTAAATTTTCTATTAATGTGTTGAAGGTCAGTGGAACTACCCCAGTTTCCAGGAAGCTCTGAGCAATTTCACCTGCTCTTATATTTTATCACTAAATCCATATTTATTAAAGGATTTAGCAGGTGGGTCAGAAGCAGCTAAATCTCTGTGCATCACATGAATGCTAAAGAAAAATTTTCATGTGCATTGCTCTTCTCTAAGCTGGAAAGCTTTAAACTGTTGTCAGGCCAATTTTAGGATTTTGAGGGGATAGGGGTAAACATGTAAAAATGGATTTGCCGTAAATGAAGCACAAATTGACATCATTATCCCTTTCCCAACTCAATTCTTTAATGTAATGTGAAAATAATATGAAATTCTGGATTATGCCACTTCTTGTGGCAGGAAAGCTACCGTGTCTGTTATATCAATTAAAAAGGGCCATGAACAAAGTATTACACTGATGGCTCATGTTTGATAGGTTTCTCTTCCCACTTTTCTTCTGAAATATCAAAGGCAACATAGCAGACTTTTTATTCTTAAGGGGACAGATTTGGGTCAGTTTTTAGCAGGATCTGCAAAAAAAAAAATAAAAATCAGGTACAAGGTTTTTTTTTGTATGAGTAATTGCTTTAGTATTCTTATTTCTGAAGTGCTGTTAATGGACTGTGACCTCATTACACCTGGCACAGTGCAAATGCAGAACAAAAAGGATAATCTTGGCCTCAGATAGCTGAGATTCTTAAGCATTGAGTTAACAACAACAGAGAGACATGCTGGTGGACGTAGAATAAAATTACAACACAGAATGCAATATGCAAAAGTTAAGGCACATCAGTGGCCACTGTCAAGATTTAAGGTAGATTTCAAGGTGGATTAGGATTTTTAAGGAATCCTGAGGTGGCCTTTACTGACCAGAGGGATATCTCTCCCCCAATCACGAGGGGATAGTGAGACAAAAAAGGCTATTTGTCTGAAAACCAGCCAGCAGGCAGTTGAGGCTGGCCTCATGGGCTGGTTCCCGGTGGCGATAAGCAGTGGGTGGAATAGAGCAGGTCCTGAAGCTGAAGACGAGTCATTTCTTTTTGATTATTTGCATGAAAAATAACCAGAATTACGTTGGAATAGTGTTATCCTTTTCTAAGGATAATGTTTACGATGCACCTGAGAACCCCGGGTGAACCACCCAAAACTCAACAGTGCCTTGAGCACAGTCTGCTCCAGAAGTTTTCCAGGAAAGAAGTTTCAGGTGCATCATCCTCTGGAGCTACCTTTCCTCCTTGATCCGTAGAGGGCAACTAGGCTCAGTTCATTTCTTCAGGTAAGAGCTTGACATAAGCTGAGGTGAAATCCAGGCAACAGAAGACAGCAACATGGTGAAAACCCAGATTCACCATGAATAGAAATAGTAGAGTAGAAATGAACTTGATTCCCTAGATAAAACCCTGCATCCATGAATCAACTAACGTCCATCAGTGCCCTCTGGTAAGTGCAAGTGTCAGAGACTGAAATACAGGCTATTACCCAAAGTCCAGGTATTTCCCGCAGAGGTGCAGGGCCTGATTGTACCTTTTGAGGACAGTAAGCCTCATATTTGCTCTTAGAACTGGGCACCAGATTGGCTCAGAAGATCCCCTTCCTTCAGGGAACTGCAGGCGGCTTTGAGAGCTGCACGGCACGATGGAGTAAAACACAATGCACCTCTAGGAAAAGGATAAGGAATGGCTAAGCTGTTCATACAAACTGTGGAAGAGATTAAAGATGAAAGGAAATATTTAGTCACCTTTTGGGAACAGCTGATGTGAAAATATTTAACAGGCAGGTCTTTTATGCACAAGCACAGCGTTCTAACTAAGCTTAAATAGGCAGGAGCAATATAGTGCAGCTGGCCAGTCTGTGAATACTGTAAAAGCAGAATTAAAAGCTTTCCTTCTCATTTGCTCACGCAGCTCAGATCAGATGGTAGCTAATCATGTCCTCTAATTTTAACAACAGTATTGGGAAATGTACCAAAAAAAAATGCAGCTTGTAATAAGAACAGAGCTGGTAAATTCTGTCCCTGGGACTGAATGACGAAGAAAGGATTCACCTGCCCTCTTTTATAAAGCAACCTTAGTCATCTTGAGCTGCCCAAAAAGACCTGTATTTAAGTGAAAACTTAGTCTGAAATCCATTTTGATCATTTCTTTGAGTGCCACCGGAAAAGTAAAAGCTATGCTGACTATTTAATCACCCATTAGAAACCTGTGAGCATTTAAAAGTGCCATGTTATAAACGGCCAGGGCATACAGCAGGATGTGTGTTGTAAGGCTATTTAAATTGTATGGGTCCCATCTATCTTTAAACTGGCAGCTAAATGGAAGATTTAGATTTGAGAGTTCCTGGCTCCTGGTTCCCTGTCAGAAATAATTAAACTATGTTTTAGGGAGGCTGTCGTAAGTAGTTTGCTTCACAAGTGTTTTTCACAGCTGAGGGTCTTTCTTACAGCTCTTGGGGCCTGGGAATCCAAACCACCGTATATAGCCATTATATATTAATTATATATTCATAACCTGGATCCTGCACCCTTTTTGCGTGCGTGGGTAGTGGTATGGCTGGGGTCTCAGCTGGATGGGAGATGGAAACCCAAAGTGTTTCCGGCATTCCCATTCCAGGTTAGCCTAAGAACTGTTTGGTTTAGATCATGCCTGGCCCGTGTGTGCAAAGCTGTTCCTTGGTAGCGTGTTGTCTGGGAAATATTTCAGTCGAGATGTGTCCCAGTGGGTTTTCCATCCCTTTTCTTAGGAATGACTCCACAGAGAACCTGCCTTTCAGAAAGTGCTTTTTTTTTTTCTTTCTTCACCATTTTTGAATGTCACTCCATTATCCTAGTTTCACACCTTTAAATAACTCCAGAAGGCTTCTGACTATCACTCAAAATAGCTTCCTTTTGTCCCTGCTTTTTCTTCCCTGCACCACCAACCTGTAGGTATCTGACCTACTGTCATTCCCTGACTTATCGACAGGACACAAGATGACATCAGGACATCTAGGAGGTCCTGTGCCTGCCACAGAGTTCACACACACCTGTAGACCCATCACGTTACTTCTTTATGCCTTGTTTACTTTATCTGTGAAAACAGACATAACACCATAACATCAAAAAATATCCACTAGTACTCAGTCAGACTCATTAATATTCTCAAAGCAAAGATAAAATATTAAGTAAATAATAGTAAAGTTCTTAAGGTGGTCATATGGACTTTGGAGTCATAAGGGGCCGAGTCCTCAAGATGCCAATTTTCCTCTCCATTGCAGGCAATATTTGTGTCTTTGGAATTTCAGAGCTTCACATTCAGCAGTGAAGGTTATTCGCAGTGCGTGTCACTGGGATTGAGGGTACCAGTGCTATCCCCACTTTAGAGATGGGACCCTGAAGGCCAAAGCTGGGGAATGGGACCTAATGAAGATGTGAAGTAACCGAGCTGATGTTCTCTGGATTGCTTGTTGAACTTGGAGCAAGAAAAAATCTATTATTTAGCATTCTGAGGTGCAAAGTTCAACACGCATGAATAAAGAGTGTAAACCCATAACCAGAGGAGTGGTTTCAGTCCAACACTAGAGGAGCCCTATGGTGAAAGCCTGCTGGGAAGCACCAGAGGCTACAGCAATACGTTTCTGGTTTGGGCTTAAGTCTCAGGCTTTGTACTTTCTCAATGCATTTCTTCTCAGCTTGCTGAAATTTCAGTACCATAAATCTAACTTTTTATTTTTTATCTGCTGTTTCTTTATCCTCCCCCAGACTTTGTTCATCAGGTCAGCTAAGGACAGCCAATTTTTTATTTTTTTTTATTATTTTTTTTTTTTTAGTGCAGCTTTATTGCTACATTAGCTAACTTGCAAGTCCTGGGTGTTCACATACCATCCTGAGCGGCCCACGCTCATTGCAGTGCTGTCTGGCACTGGGGGAAGGGGTAGAAAACACACACGGCTGGGCTCCAGCCCTTTAGCAAGTCGCTAATTGCCCATCCCTTATGCTCATAACGGGCACTGTAGTATGATATTACCTCCCTCACATCTAGGAGCTGTGAAAATCTGTCTCAATGCCAGATGCAAAGTAAAAACTTCTGACGGCAACTCAAGAGTCCTTCCTCAGCCACGTCTTGTTTGATAGTGTAATGTCTACTGACTTCCTATAAAGCTTGCACTACATTCTGTTACATCTAGGCAGCAAGTGGTATGTGCACATCCTCGGTTTAAGCACCCAAGGTGCCCAAATACTTTTGCAAGCCTGACTCTACATAGGACAGACAAGTTCCCGAGTGTCTTAAGCACATTTGAACTCCAAGGTTCTTTCATTAGAGAATTAAATATGTAGGACTAAATGTTTGGGAGGGTTTGGAGACATGCAAGACACTGCAGCAAAAGGAATCCAACTGGAAACTGCTCCACCACTCTTGAGCTGTGTAGTAAGCAGGAGCTAGATATTGTGTTCATGTTGTATTTGGAAAACGAGGTGTTTTCTAGACATGCAAAGCATTACTATTAAAGCTATCATAGTTACCGCTGTCTAAAGGGCTCTCTGATCCTTGAGGAGAAGAGTCCATTTCAGCACGAGGGGCTGAAGACCTAGCAGCTCTCTCCGCTGGGGCAAAACTTTCCTCCTGGAGTTGAGGTAGATTTTCCAGCCCCGCATCAGGAGCACATCAAAAGTCCCCCAACAGCCTAAGCTCCTGTTGCTGGTGGTATTAATTAGCAAAAGACTAAAGGCAACTTAAGTAAGGCTGAATTTCAGTCAGGTGTGATGGTAATGCAGGCTGAGTAGTTTTGAATATTTTATGTGCAGCCAGTGACCCGAAGTAAATGTCTTGTATAATACCAGTCGCCCCTCCACAACAACCCTCGAGCCCTGAATCCTGCACTTAATGTGCTCAGAGGTACAGAAAGAGGCGCTGGAGATGGGCTCGTGTCTGAGATATTCATTCTGGGGGTACACGGTGGGGGGAACAGAGAGAAAATGTGCTCTGCAGAGATACCCTGGTATCGCTTGCTGGGCTTCCAGCCTTGTTCAGCATTTCATCTGCTCACATCTTCTCCCTACTCTCCCCAGAAGGAACTGTGTCCCTACCCCATAACATCTATAAAATGGCTCAGTCAAGCAGAAGGCTTGCGCCCAAAACATTTGGGAGAGTTTGAACCAATTTAGAAGAACCCGGCAGAAACCAGAGAGAAGGAAGAAGCCTGATAGCCTGAAATACAATCCAAATTGCCTCTTCTCCCACGGAGGAGAGTGCAGTCATGGCTTATGCGAGATCGAAAGAGAGCAGTCAGGTGACGAGCCTGGAGAAGAAGAAATAGGTTCATTTCATTTCATCTGCAGTATAACACCACATCAGTATTTGGGTTTGTTTTGTTTTCCTTGAAATCAGTCCTGTATAGTAATGGTGGTCACAGGCCTTTAACACCTGGCTCGTGGGTACCTGTTCTCCGCCAAATCTCAACTTTTCCAGAGAAATACAGGGCCGATGAAAACACGAAGTCTCCCGAATTCATGCCAAGAGCATGCCAGGTTTTAGCCAAAAGCTTAGCGCTGGGCAAAAATATTATGCGTATCTGTATCCTCATGCCCACGGAGGGTGGGAAGGCCAGCACCCCTGAAAAGCCAATGTCCTTTAGCTCTTTTTTTGGAGGTAAGTACCAAAATACCCAACTGTGACTCCATGCTCCTGTTAACTCCAATAAGACTTGGGAACAAGCACCATCCTATAAACTCCAGCTCATGCAGCTCACAAAAGGAGCGTGGTGGTGCCTCTGAATGTCTGAGAGGGGGTTTTTAATGGGGTGGTGGGAGAAGAGAGACATGGAGATGCACAGACTCTGTAGAAATAGAAGTGTTCTATATTAATTTTAAAGAGAGAAGAAGGGTTTTATTGAATCCCATGCCCAGAACCATGGGCTAACAAGCCATAAAGAGGCTTTGCCAGCGCTTAACTTTAGCATCAGTAGTTTATCAGCACATTGTTTCCACACTTAACCAGATTTTAATTAAATGTGACTTTTGTTCTGCTTATTGGAAGAGCTTTCCCCTTCGGATTTGGTGGTCACAAAAGCTCAAGGAGTGCAAGAGAATTAGAAAGCGAATAGGAGGATCAATCACAGCAGACCTCTGCAATCTATGTCCGTCTCTTTTTTTGTAATATACTTATTAGATTCTTATTGTCAGGAAGGATTAGCGTTATGAGCTCCAGGAATTCCTTTCATTGCCCCATAAGGCGAGGTAGTGAAGTGTGGCTGCTTTTCTTAACAATAACGCTCTGGATTTTCCCCTTCTCCCTTCTCTCCACCCATATCCCCTCCTCCCTCTTCTCTCCTCTCCCACAGAGATTTGTGCAGCGGACTGCGGAGGACATGGCATTTGTGTCGGAGGCACCTGCCGCTGCGAGGAGGGATGGATGGGCACAGCCTGTGATCAGCGAGCGTGTCACCCACGCTGCAACGAGCACGGGACATGCCGGGATGGCAAGTGTGAATGCAGCCCGGGCTGGAACGGAGAGCACTGCACTATTGGTAGGGAGAAAGAAAAAACAACTACTTTTAAAAGAATAATTGATGATCAGGGAGGAGAAAAGGCGCATGCTTAATTGAATATGTGTGACTTAGTGTAGCATGAGCACCTTTGTTCTTGGATTTCAAGTTCTGACATCATACATTTTCATGTGGGAACAAGACAAAATGTCCTTTCATTTGTTGATGACATGGCTATATATATTTTTTATTATCAGATGAGAAGTACACCTATGTGATGTTTGATCTCATAGAGACAAGCCATCAAATGTCAGCTAGATGCTTTTAAAACCATCTCTCAAAAGGTCTTTCTGTGGCCTCCAAGACTTCTCTCTACTCTAGCGACAGCATTTTCAGAAACATGCATCTGATTTAAAGTTTTCCTCCCTTTTATTTGCCTCATTATTTGCATTGCTGCTATAAAAGAGAAGAACTGCAGTCAGATGACTTCTGGCTGGTATTTAACTCTGTCTTGCTTATCCCCTGTCTGCTCTGCTACCTTTCTAACCATTTCATTTCCCTCTCTTTTTGGTTCTGTATTCCTCACGCACCTGGCACTTATCTTGAGCTCTTGGTGTCATGTCTATTATTATTATTATTATTATTACTAAGGTGCCACCAATATGCTGAAATCATGCAAAGAGGTGCAGTTCTCACATTAAGCAATTTGCAGCATCATTAATGAACTGGCTTGGTTTTACCTTCCTCCTTCATCTCCCTTGACTCCTTGATACATTCTCCCTTCTTCCTTTTTTCTGACTGTCATGCTGCTTTAGTCCCCATTCCATAGTCATGCTATAAAATCAGTAGCATTTAAACTCCCCAGATACCATTTATTTTACATTAATGGAAAACTAAATTAGTGAATCCAGTTCTGCTCTCAATAATGCCTGTGTGGACCTGAAAAAAAAATCAGTTGACTTTAGAAAAGTTATTCCAGAGTGAGAATTCTCCTCCAGTCTTTTTGTTTTAATCAGCTTCTTTTATAGATAAGAAAATGTACCTCTTTGTTGCTTTCATTATGCCATGATACATATAAATCACACTACATCAAAATTAACCACCAGCAATACCTGGGCAAATGTCAGCATAGTTATCCATGTGGCTTATCAACTTAGTTATACGTAGACAACACTTTTTTGGCGGGAACACCAGGTAAGTTTGCACACACAGGCAGGAAATGAAGCCTGATCACAATATTTTAATTCCAGCATTAGGGTAATGGTACAAACTATATCTGTGGCTCAATTCTACTTATCATTTATTTATGCTAATGTCACCCTACCACATTATGGTCTCCACATGCATCCCCTAATGAAAAATATCTAGCTCTTAAAACTTCCTCTGTCTCATTAGACATTACATTCTGCTTTCTTTTCTGTGTCCCTAGCAGCTTTCATGTCTTTTCATGATGAAGGGGTAAAAAAACCCCTCTCTTAAATGACTTTAAAATGAAAAGAGAGCAGTCCTGTGTTAATTGGAATCCTGTGTTTCTATAGTATTATTTTATAGCCTTGTGTTCAAGCACTTTGATTTGGAAAGCAACACAGATTCATGAAAGGGTTTTAAAAGAAAAAAAAAACATATTCAGCAAAAGGCCCCAAATCCAGGAGACAATTTTATATGAAAGTCATTTATGCACAAAAAAGCCTGATTCATACCGTTACTGCCATTTTATTAGTTCTGCTGCAAAACCAAAATGCCACTAGTTCAGTATATGATATTTCTCCACACAGCTGATATGCCCAGATTGTCTTTGAACAACAAGCTTTTCTCTTTCATGGTAATTAAATTTACCCCATTATTTGTGGTATTCCTCACTCTGAGTATAAAGAATCCATGTTATCATGGGAAAGGCCAGCACCGCAATGCAGTCAGCATCGAGATTTTACTGGTGCACACTATCATTTTGGGTGGTGCTACCTTTCTATTGCAGTGCTGCCTTGGTTTCGGAATCATTCTTTAATACTTTGAGTGCTGGAGCAATACTGTTTCTTTTCACTTCCCCCCCCCACCTCCTCATCTTCTTGCATGGTGATTTAGCAACAAATTTGTACATAGTCTCATGCCTCTGAAGCTGTAAACCGTATTTCCTACAGAATATTTCATTGATAGATGTGTAGAATGTAAAGGAGATTTGGCAAAGTCATAAATACCCAAGAAAATTGAATAGCTTTAGAAGGAGTAATAAGCAAGTTATATTGGCACAGATGAAAGGACATTGACTTGGAATTACATTAAGTATGTGGAAAGCATTCCCCTTGTCCTTGTGTAATTTCCCTGCATGGCAACTTGTTCTGTTGACAGTAATTCCTTATATGTCTGTGTCATGGCCCGGTTTGCTTTAGCACTGACAAGCATAAAACCCCATTGCTGAAGTGATGCTTTAACAATATTGCCATGTGTGCAGGTGACATGGTAGAAATGGATGATACAAGTAAAGGACACTTCTTCCATTTCCTGTTGAGCATGTTTGAGAGTAAGAAATCCTTTTGTTTTGTAGGTCATAGGAAGCTCTTTCTTACGGTGTTCAAGGGAACTCTGATCCTAGTGGATTAATTTTGCTCATACAAAGAGTCGTGTTACCAAATATACTAGCTTGATTGCTCACATTCAGAGATTTCATTAGAGGAACCCCAGTTAATTCCCAACCAGGAAATTGATGCAGAAGCTTGCATTCATCATCCTAATTCAGCAAACTTAGCGCATCCAGGCAAAAGAGTACAACAGAAAGTTGATTATATAACTGCAGGAATCCTGAAAGCCAGCAGAACAGTTCAATCAATTTACTCCAATTTCCTAAAGGAAAAAGCACAACATGACAACAGCCACAACGCAAGTCTCCTGTGATGGGCTCTCCAGCATATTCCAAATTTGCCCCCCCCCAGTTAGAAACATTGCAAGACTTCAACTTTCCTCTGTTCTGGCCCAAAGCACATCCAAGGATCATGGTGTTGAAATAAACCCTCTTACTGAGGGCTCTGAAAGGCCAAATTACAAGTCAGCTCAGTAGGCTGCTCTGTGGGATCGATTCACAGGTGGCACCACAGTAAATTTCCTGGGTTTAATAAACAACTCCAGAAATTTCCCAGGGCTGTAACAGCCCGGCCTCAAATTTGATACAGTTGATGATATGGCCTGGATAGTGCCCCAGGTGCTGTGCATCCCACCTCAGAGATGCCAAAGGAGACTTCACTCTTCCTACATGGGCCTCGCACTGGGACTGTATCTGATATGTGAATCTCTCTGTATGATATTTTATTAGCAACAAGCCTTAATCCTTTGATTCGTATTCGGGTTATTCAGAAAAACAGTGGCAGAGAGGGCTTCCCTGTGTGGTGGAGTTGGGGTGTTCATCATCCTTGAACAGCCTGGACACAAGACCAAAGCCATCACTTGAAGTTCAGTTGCCGCACCTGAATATGACAGGGTCTCCTGAGCGCTGAGAGACCAGGAGATAGCTCTCCAAACTCACAGTGATCTGCCTAGCAGGATTTTCAGAGCACCTCAGTGCCTAATTCCCATTGATCTCTACGAAAGCTACATGCTTAACTCCTTTTGAAAATCTGGTCCTGGCACGCACTGGTGATGTACGCAATAACAAGTGCCTCGGCAGACAGCAGATGGCCCGTCCCACACAGGCTTCTGCTTATGGCGCCATCGGGCTGGTTTTTGTTAGAAAAACTCTGATTTTTAAGAAATCTGCCCCTTTAAGTTTGCCTTTCATCAGCCTTATTGCATAAATAATCACACATGTTCTGAATAGCCGGGGTTGTAATCAGTGCCTCTCGGTTTCTGCTGGAGCAGCTTGAATCCAGCCAAGGCACATTACAAGTGGATCCTGGTCTCTTTTCCTCGGCTTTCTAACACATCCCTTGTGCCATTTAAATCCATAAAGCAGCTCGGTCTATGTGCAGCCCAACATAAAATAAGTCAGCCGGTATCTGGTGAAGGTTCTTGCTACCCAACAGGGCAGACAGTCAGTTCTCTGCAGCACTCAGGTGTATCCACAGCAGAAGCTGAGTTGTGTTTGACCCTCCGGCACCCACGCTGCCTGGTGGGATGGGTAAGAGAAGGCCATGGTTGTAGCAGTCAGTGGAAAATACTTGCTTGCTGCTTTGTTCCAACATGATTTCGCATCAAGCCGAAGGTCATCAGGCCTTAAGTAGTTTGGCAGCGTATTTGACAGTAAATATTAAGCACAGATAAACTTCAAAGACAGGCCTTTTCCCAGCCCCTGTGGCATAAACTTCTTGTGCTGTCACTGGTTCAGCAATGAAGGGCTACTTTCTCCTCTCCTTCAAATTTGTGTGATCTCAGTTTAACTCTGGTGATCCCACTGAGGCTCTGCCCACTTCACCCCATGGGGAGGATGAAGGGAAGAAGAATGTTTGGAAAATGAAGAAGGAGAGCGTGTTGGGGAAGAAGTCCTACCTGAAGACCTGCCTCTAGCATCTCTGACTTCTCTCTTCCCTCCCTCCCTCTCCATGAGCCAAGAGAAATGCTCATGTGATCCTTCCCAATGTGGTTCAGACAAAACAATCCGAGTTAGCTCAGGCTGGTGAAATGAGAGGGCTTTCAGACTGAAAAATGCTCACATGAGCTCTCTTCATAGCAGATCTGAAGGGACAGTGGCTTCCAGGAGGGGAGAGGGGACATAGAGCTCATGGAGTGTGGTGCCTTTGGGTGCAGAGGAGGACACCTTAGGAAAGCAGCTTCTCTCCTGAGCCCCTACACAGTTCCTTAGCATGTCCCACATGCCCATAGGGTTTCCAAAGGAGTGTCTGTAGATAATAAGATGATATTTTAATGCCAGAAGTTTAGCAGGGGAATGAGACTACACAGGTTTAGAGAAGAAAGATGGAATATTCCCATAGAAGACCCCCATTATTTTTCAAATTACAGGAAAACATTGACACATAACTGACATATGGTTGGCATTGGCAGCTGCCTCCACTGCCATCATCTGCACAGTGACTGCTGCCCGAGTTTACAGGCTGGACTGCTCTGGATATCAAAATCCAAGAGACACGTTCCCAAGCTTCAGCCATGTCCAAGCAGCTGGTGATGCCGTGCTTCCTGCATCGCTACCGCTACACCGGGATGATTAGTTAATCTCCTTCCCAAGCCTCATATCTGCCCACACTAGGTTAGCTCTGATCCTCCCAGCCCTCTCCGTTTACTTACAATAGTGCTTCAATGGATGCATTAGATTGACAGGATGGAAAAATAATTCCTGCAAGGGCTGTGACCTCCCAGGTGGGCAGTCTGCATGAACCTGAAACAAAAACCTCTTCAAAAGGGTACCAGGACACAACTGAGAGACAGATTGCAGGGAGCGGACAAGAGAACAAGGGAATAACGTTTAAGCAGGTAATGAAAGAGAGAAATTCAAGACTCAGAGCCTCTTATTTATTAATAAAGACCAGCTGCTGTTAGGAGAGAGAGTGCCGTCTGCTGGCATATGCACGGGCTGTCCGGGGCAGGACTCCTGGCTTCTCCTTGTGTCTTTGCCACCAACTTTCTGTTTGACCCCAGAAAATCAATTAGAAGGTGGTTTTCCAAATTAATGTTCCATGGGAATTTGGCACATGACTGCTCCCACTACATCTATAACTTTCTTTTTTTTTTTTTTTTTTTCCCTTTAGCCCTCCTTGGAATGAGTATAATAATACTTACCTATCTGATAGAGCTGCCGTGAGGTTAATTTAATATTTGTAAAGTAATTTGATCTGGGGCTAGAGGATGCTGTATAAATGCAATGTATTACCATTAAGAAGATCCAGGGAAAAGCCTTTCCCAGTCTGGTAAGGTCACAGAACTGTGCCTCTTGTGCGGAAAAATATAAGACAATCAGGTGAGGTGGAGCACTTTCAAATGACTCTGTTTGTCCTGATGAAAAGAAAAGCAGTCAGTAAAACAGAGGTAGCCTGTTGCAAATGAGCAGAGCATTACAATATTCTGCCATATATATATTTATACATATATATGCCTATATATATAAAGACATAAATATATATATAAAACTTTCCTGTTTCTCTTCCTGATCTTAATGAGCAAAGATGACTGGATGCCTAAACACAGCCTTCTTGAGCTCTTTGACTGAGGAGGGCTGTGCTCCACCCTTCTTCCTTTTTTCTCTCCTCATAATCAAGGTTTTTCTTTTCATATCACAGCAAACTCTCCTTTGCCTTTCTAGCACCTGCACAGTCTCGTAGTAAGCCGCAATGCACTTATTCAATCCTACCTTAAATGTCCTGTCTTTTATCTCCCAAGCTCACTATCTGGATAAGGTAGTGAAAGGTATGCTCTTCCTTCCTATTTTTCCTATTGTCTTTGTGTTTCTTTTAAAAAAATGCACCTGTGAACATGCTGTGTGGAGGTTGCATCCCTTCCTCATTGTCACCAAAGTGCTCCCTAATGGCTGGAAGGGTGAACTTTCCACTCATTTAGGTAGGAAATGCCTCCGTAAGTGCTGTGACCCTGTGTGAACATCGTATCAGTGTTCCTACCCCTCCCCTTGTCCCTGCCCTCCCCTCCAAATCATCTCTCATACGCACCCCTCCTACTCAGGTAAGGCAAGTCAGGAGGAAAAAAAGGGTCTGTGCGTACAACAGGAGCCCCGTGCAGTGATGTGTTTTAATTAAATGTCTATGATCCATTTTGTAACGAGCAGGTGAGTGCACTTTCTGTGTGGAGTCTTCATGTTTTTGATCCATGACTGCAAAGTCTTACATGGGAACTTCAAGTAATAATACATTATTGTTGTTGTTGTTATTACTATTATTTTTTTTATTTTCTTAATACAAAAATTTTGTGACCTCAAAGCCTCTGGTGGTATAAATCCACAAAATCTATTGAAATTAGTGATGCTGCATTATTGTACACTACAACAAAAGCCAACCCTATGTTCCTATTGTAAATGTAAAGCAAGTCTAGGCCCCAGGTCTTTCTTCAACGAAGAAGAAAAGGAATTGAACTGGTACAGAATAGAGGTTATCTGCTATCTTAAAAAAAACCCTCAATTATTAATCAGAGCAAATAGCTAAATTAATTTAGGACTTTTAAATAGAAATAGACAGTTTCACAATGCACTTGGCTTTCTAAAAATATTGAAATAACACACAT
This sequence comes from Aramus guarauna, assembly GCA_013400195.1. Lineage (NCBI taxonomy): Eukaryota > Metazoa > Chordata > Aves > Gruiformes > Aramidae > Aramus > Aramus guarauna. The sequence continues at coordinate 481,794 of VXBL01009548.1, forward strand.
CTAGTTAAATACAACAATCTGACAATAAATATGATTGAGGCGGACACAAACATCTTTCTACATGGCCGATTTGACACTAACAGAAACACAGTGCTGACGCCGCGCAGCATCGTATGTTTGCTGGTTAAACAAACCCAAAAATCAGGTTGAACAAATCAGTTTCTTCCGTAGTATTACCCTCCTTTTCAGCTTGTGAGCGATCAGAAATAGCTGTGAGAGGCTGATGAAGAAGGACAGATATGCCAAAATATTTGTCCAGCGCACAGTTAAAATGAAGTCTGTGCCGTATAGGGCTCTTCTGGTGTGACAAGAAACATGGTTGCCCTCCTGACTTCACTTCTCTGGATGAATTTACGATCTAATGTTTCTCTCTTGTTTCCATTGAGGCTTAAAGGCAGGTTCAGGTACAATCACAAATGGGGAAAAACCTTGAACAGGCAAAACGAAGGTTAATGATAAAGAAATGCCCACAGTTTAAATAAGGAGTCTTTTGTCTTTAGTGTAACGCAGCAGCTGGTTTGCTGTCCTTGGGCCCCTGTTTGTAGATCAGTGGATTGTTCAGGGGTAGTTCGTTTTCTCTCATAGCATCAGTAAAATATGCTTGACTTTATTTAAATTAGGAGAAAAAAGTATATTCTTCTTCTTAGATCAAGGAAAGGGGGTCACTTGTGCCCTCATGATGTAATAGTGGTGGCACCCTTAGAGGAAGATACAGGTCATCACTGGGGAGCGTGATCAGAACCTCCTGTTCGTGTTCCACATCTCAGTGTTTTGCATTTCAAAACCCCAGGACTCCTCTTTTTCTTCTCAACACATTTTGGAGAAGGTTGGACCAAAAGGTAGCAGATAAGCACCAAGGGGATAGAAAAGATGATAAATCAACCTGCAGAGCCTGGGTCCAGGGACCTTCAGTACTGGTTTGCCCATTCAGTGGCCCAGGTTTTTTTAGTAAGTCTTCTGTAGCTGTCATTTTCCCTATGGATAGCCTTTCGACTCACCTTTATGCCCAAGAATAAAGACACACTATATTTAGTGAGTATTTCAGCGGAGAACAGGTTAAGCAACATACCGAGAATAAAAGATTGTCTCCTACCATGCATGGCCTCTTTTGGACAGATTAGCAATAGCTGAAACATTAAAAGTACATGTTTTTTACTTGGCTAACTGCATGGTGTGCATTTTTCAAAACTAAATTACTCATGCCCTTTTGGCTTTCTTAATTATTAACATCTTTCTGGTTGAAATCCCTTCCCAGTAATCCTGTGTTGTCAGGGGTGAGCCTGATTTACTGCTGAATCTTTCCTACAGCTTTACTTTACCAGTAAGTCAGAGAAGATGTAGAATCATTTCTAAATTGGAGGGCAAGTTTCAAAAGCAAACATCAGCATGATTAAACCAAGAAGCTCTAACTAGAATTGGAGTCTTCTAAACTAAGGCCTAATTAACACTGATAATGCTTAAAATGAAAAGACTTGCCTACCATTAAAGAGATGCTGATTTTAGAGAGAGCTTCTCCATCCAGCATACCATTGGAGCTGATGATACATCAATGTAATTAATTTCTATTGTTGGTTATCAATTCTCGCTCTTAAAAAATAACCACATTAGCGCCGTAGTGAGGCATATAAACAGCTAGTCTGAGATGTAAAGATGCTGAACAACATTTCAATTCAGGAATGGTTGCAAGGTGACTTCTTTGGACTGCTCCTGAAGTCTGAGAAGCAGTGAGGACCCAAGGTCTGACCACAGCCAATTCCCTCATTTGTACAGTTATAAGCAATAGGAGCTCTAGCAAGTAAGTTTTAAATCTTTGTTTTACAGGATGCATCTGATTAAGAGTTTCTGGATTCCCACCATCACAAAATATCATGGTGGTAGTTGGAGAGTTGAGTGTTTTTCAGGACACTTTATCGGGTTTCTCATTATTTGCAGGGATGAGCTGGTGCTTGATCCTCCCTTTCAGTCCTACAGAACTTCTGCAGGTCACTTGCTGATTGTTGTTCTCTCAGGCTCCAGGTCTTTGTATCCTCACACGTTGCATTTAGCCATGTCTTACTCGTTGCAGAGCTCAGCCACTGTCTGTTGGGACTTGCTAGAACATCCGTCAGTGCTTTCCTACTGACAATAGAGGAAAGATAATAGCCTTATCTTTTAAGTCCAATTTCAAGTGGCAATGAGGCTTGGCTTGAAGAAAAATCCCATTGAGCATTGTTTATAATTGGACTAATTAGAGAAGGCCTTAACTGTACAGATCATTAAGAGCAGACTATTTTACCAACATTCTTAAAATGGCAGGATAGTTTCTTACTCTGGTGACAGTCTCCTTTGACTCTGATACTCTTTTCTTGTCTAGTTCAAAATTAGTCCACTTTTTATATTGCTTCCCTGGTCTGTACTGGCTCTTGCATGGCAGACCTGACATCTTTGTGAATGTCCCACAGTATCATCATCTTTCAGCAGCGCTTCCATGTGCTTCAGCTGGAAATTCACATATAGGGGTTCCACGCCCTAGCCCCCCCCCCAAAAAAAGCCCTATACATATGTTTAGTTCTCCTTTTCACCCAAGCGCAGTTAATAAACACAGGAGTAATGGATCATTAGTGACTCTAGCTATGAGAAATCAGAGCTGCAAGATTATGGTGGTGTAAATCTGTGAGGATTAAGCCACCCTGCTGTGTTGATATTCAGAAGCACTTTGGAGACAAGATGATCTTTTTGCTTTATTCCCCAGCATGGAGGAAAGGAAAGGATGAAGTTTATTTTAATCATCTTTTCATCAAGTGCTTTGAAGTGCACTGGTTGTGGAATGGGGAGTACTGTACGTTCCTGCCTCTGCAGTGTTAGTGGTGGCCAAGTCTTTATGCGGTGAACCAGTTTAGAAATGGTAGTACTTAAGGTCCACTCTCCTTGATACATTGGCCTACACATCCATGTTATCTTCTAACTTTCTGAAGCTATGAGCCTCTGATAGCTGCTGTTTAATTGTGTTGTGTTTTGTTAATGGTTTCCTTTGTCATTACATCTGAAAATGATCTGTTCCGGCCAATGATCCAAACGAACTGTTCTGACAGAGGAGAGGTACAATTTAATCCTCACAGCACTGATACTTTGCTGTACCTTGTAATGTAATGGTTAATATCTGAAAACTTTTGCATTCATGGATCTGTGAAGAAGGTTATTTCATTAGGAAACAGTTCTCTGTGACTCCTTAGAAGAGATTTATCTCATTAGGAACCAGAGATGGTTCTGTCCTTGGTGGGAGGGAGTAAATTTCCTTCCTAGACTTGAAAGATGCCAAGACAGTGGAGTATGACATCACAGGTGAGAGTTTTCTCACTTTAGGTACCTACAGCGTAGATATATCTCATCTAGTCACACTGGATTCCCTTAGTCAAGAAGAGGAACAAACGCTTTGGGAAGGCATAATCTTATGAGATTCTCTATTCTGTCTTTCCTCTCCCGGGTGATGCTCTGTCAGCCTTCTGAGATGCTTGACTTAGTTTCTCCAAGTCCAGATCAATAACATTCAGAGGAAATCATGAATGTCCATTCAGATAATCTCAAAGATATTTCATACAGATAATGAATTGCACACAAAATTCAAAGAGGTAGGACTGAAAGAGGTCTCCAGTTACAGTCCAGTCTTCTGCTGTCAAGGGCAACCACATTCTGTAAAACTTTATATAAATTTACCAAGCTCTATGGATAGATCAGTGAGGCTTCTTCTCCTTAATACTCCTACTGGGAGGCTATTCCAAAACTTTATTCCTTTGATCCTGGCAAATTATTATTTTTTTCTTTCTAATTTCCAGCCAGAATTTATTCATGCTTGGTTTATGTCCATTTGTTCTTATGCCAGCAGTATTCTCTTTAGCTTAAATAGCTGTTTTCCCTTCTCACTGTTTATCTGTGTCATGAATTTGTGGAAAACAATCATAGTCTTTTCAGCCTTTGCTGTGTTAGAGTAGACAAATAAAGCTCTTCATTTCCTCAGATGAAGAAGGTGATCCCATCCTAATTATATCAGCTATTTTCTGCCACTCCAAATTCCCCCTTTCCTAAGCCTGGGAGAAAAGAGCACATGCAGTTCCACATGAGCTCCTAATTTTTAGTTAAATTAGTTTTTCCTTATACCTGATGCACACTCTTTTCATGAGACATTTGAAGATCATTTGCTTTTTTCAGTCTCAGAGCAAGTGATCAATCACTACAGTATCTTCTCTATCTAATAATGTTAGATCTTTGCTTTTGAGATCTTTGTTCCAAAGATTATGAAATGCAAAATATAATTAAAACAAAACCAATAAAATGAAATCCCTCTTTTCCCTCTGAATTTTCATCATGTGAAACCTCATAGGCCTAACTTAAACCGTTTCCAGGATTCAAACCTGTGCCTACATGGCTTGGACCCAAACCCAGGAGACTTTTTGTCTTTAGGTCCCAGCAAAAATGTCTAAAACCTGTCTTCTTCCCCATTGCAGAAAATAAGTGTTTGCTTCAAGATTTAAACACTTCTTCTTAGGTTAAAAATCGAGTGGCATACAACCCTTCTTCTCTCATCCTTCTACAGTGGTGTCTTCAACTTCTCATCACCCAACTCTTTGATTCTCACTGCACTCCTGTCCAGGCCAACACCACCACACCTTTGCAAGGAGTTTCCTGCTCAGCCTCTTCAGCTGCAGGGTTGAGTTATACATTTTAGGATGGGTTATAAAGAGTCCAAGCAATAAAAACATGGAGTGTGCTCAGTGGCGATGCACCAGCCAAGCTCTAATGGAGCCATGCAGACTACACATAAAGTGAGATTTCTTCAGAGGTTTTTTCATCTAGACAAATTTAGGCAGATTTATGGAGGGGAAAACAGTCGCATCTCTAACATCAGGACAGTCCCACCCAAATTGAATTTATCTACTGCAAAGTGGGATTAGCTACCTAGCTGAGTAATATTAGCAGGTTATTTTAACAAGTAACACACTTCTTCCTCTCGCGTTCTCCAAAACAGCTGAATGCTTTCAGCTTGTACTGAACGTAAGTAAAGGGAACAAACACATAAATTAGCTCTAGCGTGGAAAAAAATCAGAATAAATGGTGAAGAGTTTGGCACTGTTGTAAGTAACTGAAAGCAGGATATTAAAATGGAGAATTTCAAATAGCCTTGTCTAAAAATAGCTCTTCTGTAGTATTTAAATACTAATACAGTGTATAAATACTAAATTGCACACACATAAGCATGCTCACACAAAGACAGACACATTATACGCCCCTTTCCACAACACACATTTTCAGAGACTGAAAAACCACAAATATGTTTTCAAATGAAAAATTTATTTAAGATCCTTTTAGAGGACTTTTCCTTACCACCTCTGTTTGTTCTTCCATTTGGTCCCTGTCGCTCGTTAGAAAAACAATCCTAGAACAGATGTTAAGCTCACGTGAAACAATTCTGTAGTTAAAAAGGCATTTCTGAGCGGCGTGTCCCCAGCGCAGGACGCAGGATGACGTGATGTGCTCTACGTATTGTCTCAGCACTTTCTGGGCAGACCCTCGTGCATCATGCCGTCAGCCCGACATCACAACAACCCGTACCTTTCAGTACTCTTCTCCGTCATGTTGTAACCCTTTAGGACAGGATAAGTCTGTGCTGTTTGCACCGTTTCACGTACAACAAACCTGTCGTGCAACGCTGAGGGCCTGAAGAAACTCAAATTATGTGGCAGGATTGCACAACGCACGTATAAATAGAGAGGGCCTTAAAACAGGGCTCGGGAAGACCGAATTCTGTTTCAGGTACAATCCATCCCACTGAATGACCTTGGCAGTCACTTCAGTCCCTTGTACTTCAGTTTCCTAAGCTGTAAAATGTGGCTCACATTTCTGACTGCTTCTCGGTAAAGATTTTTGAGCTCTGCAGGCAAAAAGCCCCCAGAACCGTGCAAAGCTAAGCAGCCTCCCTCACACCGCTGCTTACGCTGGAAATTACTCTGCTGTTTTCTTGGGGGAGGAAAAAAAAAAAGGATGGGAATCTCAGTGAGAGGTCATCAGATGAGAAAATCAAACCCTAGTGAGCAGACTGGGAGCCTGGTGTTCATCCTCCCTAAGTTTTATTGCCTACAAAAGAAACGCCTGCCTCCGTGCTGGGCTCTCTCTCTAGTCATTGAGGAGAAAGGGTCTTTCCAGAGCGTGCTGCAGCTCATCAGTACGGCATCTACCACACGAAGGGACTTACGTCATGGGATCGTCTTTTTCTCTGCTGACTACAGAGAGAGTTGAAGGTATCTGTGTTATAGATGAATTGTAACCGGATGAGATGAATCCCACCCAAAATGACTACAGTAGCAAAATTGGGTGTTCTCCAAATATTTTCCAACATAGGAAGTGCCTTCCCTTTCCACCAGCTTTGACTGCTCACCAGTCTGAGGTCTCAGTATTGCTGAAAGCCAGCTGCTTTATCCCGCTGGTTGTTGGGAACTTTAACCCCACACGCAATGTAGGTAACCCCAAACCTTGGTCTTACAAAGCAAATGCTTTGAAAGACTCAGAGGGCAGGGTGGGTTTTACATACAATGAAGCAAGAAAACCTGATTGCCTCCCTGACGCTCACCGTTCCCTCCATCCAATTAGTAAGGACCTCCTGGGAGACAGCAGCCCACTGAGTGGTCACCACCATTCCGATGCCTCACTGGGACACTTTGCTCCAGGTGGGCAGACACCATGCGAGAGTGGAGAAATAAACTGAAGGCAAAGGGAAAAAGCTGTTTAATTAGCCTCTTTCAAGGCTGCGTCGCTTTGTCTTTCCAGTGCATTTGAACGTGTGGCTGTTTGCCTTGCAGAGGGATGCCCTGGCTTGTGTAACGGCAACGGCAGATGCACTCTGGACATGAACGGCTGGCACTGTGTCTGCCAGCTGGGCTGGAGAGGAGCGGGCTGCGATACTTCCATGGAGACGGCATGCGGCGATGGGAAAGACAACGACGGAGGTAGGACATGAGCACATGTGATATGTCAGGCTTCGCAGAGCCGATAAACCTTGCACAGTGAACAGTCAGCTGGGCTTGATTCTGCAGGGCAGATTGCTTTTTGACAGCTGGTGGAGAACAGACAGCGAAATCTGCCAGGCTGACTCAGCCAGAGTGGATCTGAATTCAAATGAAATGGATTTGGACTAGAGGTGCCAGGGCTGGAGAGGGAGGTTTGTTTATCCTCAAATCAAGTCCGTATACCAGAGAGCAGGCAGGGGCAATGCACTCCTCCTATCACTCCGCCCCAGGCGGGTGGCTCAGCAGTGACACGATGGGACCACCTCCGACAGCAAACGCCCCGACTGTTCGATCTTTGGCCTCACTGCCTCAGGTTTTCATCAAGGCTCTCTGGTAGGTCACTACTGACTTGGGATGGATGTTTTGCAGAAACTTAGAGGCTTCGGTGACTGATCCCCATGCCCACAAGCCATCCAATCCCTCTCGAACCATGTTTTATTGATTACAGTTCCATATGTAATGATGTCAGGCATGTGAATAATAGTCCTGCGTAAGGCAAACTTAATATTCAGAGTTATCTCATTACAAAGGAAACCCTGGTGCAGTGTGAAGGTTTGAATTAGAGGGCAGGAGATGAGATATTAAATTTAAGGCATAAGGGAGACTGCATAATTTGTTTTGTTGTCACTCAGCAAAAGGCTTTGTAAACCACAAGTCTGGGCCAGGACCCAGGCTGTGAAGTGGAGACTGCATTTTGCAAGCCTCTGTTTTATCATATTCACAAGAACAGTACGGTTAAAAAAAAAATAAAAATAGCCAAGCCAAGACTGTGATTATCTGCTTCACAGCAACTGGGATTCTGATTGAATATTTAAAATACTTCTGCACATCTGGTATGGCCAATGAACCAAATTATCCCTTTAGAAAAGATGGAAAAAATTGGAGAACTGTACAAAGAGTACACACTATAAAACAAAGGTCGCTTTTTGCCTCACATGAAACTGAATATCACTGCACTTGTCTTTCCTATTTACAGCTGACACAGGGCAGCAATTAAGCTCATCATATCAGATGTGTAAAAATATGTTAAATAGAGCCAAGGATAATCCCAGTTTCCATGGAAAAAAATAACCAACAAAAACCCTGTAAAGTTTTTAGAAAGAGAGAGAGAGAGAGGAGAAGGAGTAATCCAACCTGACATACAAGGTAGACCACATCGGTATAACATCAAAAAGAGCATGACCAGACCCTGAGCAGGTTGGTGGAACACCATCTCCTCATATCTCCTGGTTGAAGGTGCTAACGTTGTAACTGGTTACCCTCACCTTGAAACGAGCTGTTTGTTGCCTTGCTAGCCTGCAGGACAGCAGATGTAGACAGGAGAGACAAAAGGCATCGACATGTTTACAAGTTAGTGCGCATCAGCTGCTAACTTGCATTTGGTGAACTTGTGTGGAGCGGTGGTGTGCACAGCTAGAGCAGAGCAACTGATAGGGTCTAAATATTGCCTTGTGACAGGTTAGTCATGTCTCAGAGCCCACAGACGAGTGCTGACTTTACTCTTGGTACACTAAAAAAAAAAAATCCATATACATGGTGTGCGTCACAGGTTACAGATAATCCATGTCGTACTCTGTGCTATTCCTTTGCTTTTGCTACATTACTGCTAAGGACTCTCATCTGCTGGAACATGGAACAGGTATACATTTACCTTCTCAAGGTGATTTTTGTACATGTTTATGGATCATTTGTGCTGTATATGTGTGCTCAGATCTAGAATTTCAGCCTCTGAGATGTAGGGGCATCAGCAGTGGTGAGGCACTTTGACTTCGAAGCCCGAGTTCCTTGTTTAGCACAGGGATTTGAATATCTTTACATGGACTGGTAACGAAAGGCTGACTCTGGACCTGTTTCTTACTTTTTATGCTGATCCCTATAGCAAGACAGCTGGCGACACTTGAAGAACATCCACAGAGTGATTTAGGTTGGAAGGGACCTCCAGCACTTGTCTAGTTCAACCCCCTTCTCAGAGCAGGTCTAATTACATCAGGTTGCTCAGGAATGTGTCCAGTCAACTCTTGAACACCTCCAAGGATGTGGAGATTCCACCTCTCTGGGCAGCCTGCTCCAGTATATGACCATCCTTATAATAAACATTATTCTCCTAATATCTAATTATAATTTTATGTGTTCCAACTTATTGTCTGTTGCCTTTTGTCCAGCACCATCTGAGACATCCTAGAGTACCCCTGCTGGCTTCTGGCTTCCCCTTCACAATAACTCGGATCTCTAGTAGACCATATATGTGTATGTTTCACATGTGACAGCTGCCTTTGAATTTCTCAGATATACAAAGGCAAGTCAAATGTCATTAGGCACCTGTGTTTAGGAAGCAGAATTGAGCCCATATTCAATGCATTCGCTTTGTCACCACAAATCTTATACCTTGCAAGCTGTTGTGCTTCAAAGAGCACTGGTGAGATGTAGGCCTGAACAAGCCTCTTGAAAGAGCATATAGTAAGTGTGCAAACACTATGGCTTCTGCCTCTTTTGGGGTCCCATCACAGTGTCTGGAGTTATGCATTGCTCAGGCCTTATTTATTATTTATGTTTTATTTGACTGTTCACTACAAAGGATTTCAGGAATATTGCTGAATTTGTCTTCATATGTACATGAATGTAGGCAATGGAGATGGGAGTCCTTCCATGATGCTTTAGAAATCAAACACCTGAGCTGGTTCACCGTGGGTGCCATCAACAGAGAGAAATAGATTTAAGGCATCATCTCTCTGAGGTCCTTCAGATAACACCCCGTAGGTGCCTACTTTTGGTTGGTGACTGCTGCCCATCAAGTCACTTTCTGCTCAGAGCAGCATCTCTTGAAGCTGAGAAACCACAGTGGGGCTGTTCACTCTACGGGGGCTCTTCACCCTGCCTGAGCTCATCAGAAATTGGTTCCCACGCTGTGGTATCCTGTGTCTGCTAATCAAGATCCCTGCTGCCGGAAATTCCTCGGGATAATGGGAGCTGAAGTCAGAATCTTTTTCATCAGAACCCAGACTAATCATACCCTGAGGGAGATGGGTACCAAATTACAGGGCGTGTTTGCCTCTTAAATCTGGAGGCTTTTCAGATAAACAATAACAAGCTAAGCAGAAGTCACTCAGAGAGAGACTTGGTGAAATGTAATCTCCGTTCAGGTTAGACAAAAGGTGTCTCAGAGAGCAGTCCCCTCTCCACACACAAGTGTCATTTGTCAAAGCTAGCACTTAGGTTTCACACCCAGGTCCACTTTATTTACACTTTTAAACACAAAGCCCATCAACTTGAAAGGAGTCGTAGCAAGTAACTGAGAGCAGGCGATCATCCAGTATCAGTCAAAGGAAAACAGTGCAGTGACAGAGCTTTAACAGTCTGGGTAAAAAGCTAGGATTTTGCACATTTGACCTAAGAGGCCACCTGTATTACAACAAATGGGAAGCGTTGCCTTAAAAGAAGCTGAGAAAAGTGGTTCTTGCCTCTCTTTGGCAGAAAATAACCTCTCTAATTCATGGCTGCAAACACTCACTACCTGAGAGTAGTCCTGTCTCACCCCACACTGAGTGCTCTGTCATATGCTTGAAGAATAAGAAGTTTGAAGGTTTAAAAGACCAAGGAAATTATCTTCTGTGACAAGTCATAGAAGTGGAGTTAATGGCATTTGACAAAGCCTTGGGAAGAGGCTGATATTCCATAGGCTAAATATGGTCTCCCTTGCATTTATAGACTGCTCTGTTAGGAACAGAGTGTACAGGGAAAATGGAGAAGAAGAGGAGAGGATACTCTTCACAGTCTCACAGATAAGCTGTTGGGCATCAAAGCTGAGTTAACTGCCTTTGCTCCAGAGAAAGGAAGCAGAAAAAACATGGACCTGTTGGAGTGAGTCCAGAGAAGGTGCCACAGAAATGATCCAAGTGCTGGAGCACCTCTGCTATGAACACAGGCTGAGAGAGTTGGGGCTGTTCAGCCTGGAGAAGAGAAGGCGCCAGGGGGACCTTAGAGCCCCTTCCAGTACCTAAAGGGGCTCCAGGAAAGCTGGAGAGGGGCTGGTGACAAGGGCAGGGAGGGACAGGACAAGGGGAATGGCCTGAAGCTGCAGGAGGGGAGATGGAGATGAGATGTGAGGCAGAAATTCTTCCCTGTGAGGGTGCTGAGGCCCTGGCACAGGGTGCCCAGAGAAGCTGTGGCTGCCCCTGGCTCCCTGGCAGTGTTGAAGGCCAGGTTGGATGGGGCTTTGGGCAACCTGGGCTAGTGGAGGGTGTCCCTGCCCATGGCAGGGGGTTGGAACTAGGTGGGCTTTAAGGTCCCTTCCAACCCAAACCATTCTATGAAATCATCTAACTTACACCTCTCTCCATATTGAGAGCCACAGAGTTGGCCGATTCACCATTTCATTGTCTGGATACATTCCACTGTCCTGAAACCATGAGAGAGTTACAGATACTAAAATAAATTGCTTTTTTAGTCTAAAAGTTCTGTCTCATCAACACAGTAACTTCACTTGAGGTCCTTTGTTATTGCTTTGGCCTTTTCCAGAGTAGCCAGCTCTTCCAGACAGGGTAAAGCTTGCTGGTTCTCTTGAAGTGGAACTGACCACTTCATTTTCTGCTTTGAACAATTCCAGTTGATAAACAGCTGCTGAACTCTGCTCAGACAAAGTGAATCTACTTTAATTGTGAAAGGCAAGAGTCTTTCTCAGATGAAAAATAAAACATAAATATTCCTAATATTATTTAACCCTTCATATTAATTAGAGGTTGATGTTGAGTTGTCTGTCAGTCTCTGCTGCCTCTTCTCAATTTAAAAACTTCCAAAGTCTTGTGTTAGTGTTTCCTGCAAGTTAATTTAAATAAATAGATAGATGGATAGATAGAAGATAGATAGATAGATAGATAGATAGATAGATAGATAGATAGATAGATAGATAATCTTCCCATTCAAATAATGCTGGCCTCTCCTGAGGTGTATTGCCCACTATTACATAGGAGTATACCAACTTCATCTTTCTTACATGTCACCTCTCAATCATCTTCCTTTGGGAGTGAAGAAAGGAAACCATCGTGTTCTCTTCTGCAAGAATTGTAGTAGAAAAGCTTTTGCCCCTCAGTTTATGTCTCCTTCATGACAGTTACAGGCCATGCATTTAGCCGAGCACAAACACAGGGTTGCAATGTACACGTGGCCTCGTTTTGCCTTTGCGAGTTCAGTCTGTACTCCACCGGATGCTACACAATAGCTCCTGGGTGGAGCAATCCTTATGTTTTCCTTCCCTCTCTCCTCCTGTGCCAGAACAACTAAAAGTTGCCTTAGTCTCCAAATCCTGGAGCAGTGATCAGGTCAGAGCCACCAAGCCGCTGCACACGGGATTCTTGCCGTATTAGTTACTGCTGCCACTAGAAACAAACTCTCACTTCAGGAACGATGTAATAATTCAGGAATGGGTTCTCTGAGGCAAATCAATGCTGTTTGTTTAACTGTACCGTAGCCCACTGGTATAACTCCACAGAGTAATGCTTCATGTCTTGCTTGCCCAATTCAAGGACCAGGTAGGGCTTGTAGTAAGGTGTAGACTTGCATAATGCTTTGGAACAGCAGCATTTCAAATTCTTTGGCAAGAGAAATTTTGGCACTGCACGCTGGCCTTCTTAACACCCATGTGTCCACCATCTGTCCACCACATGCCAAATAATGCGTTGGAGAGCTGGCAGGAGTCTGCATTGCTCTTTGCCAGTATGTAGGGTTACACCTGAAGGTAGCATCAGGGTTGTAAAGGGAATTGTAAAGCATCCAGGAGAACCTCAGAACGCAAACCTTTGTCTTTGCAAATGCTTGAGCTGCAGACAAGGTGGTGGGGTGCTTTCAGATATTTTTCTTTTTCATTTTGCACACTGTTATGAACCTTTACTTCATGCCTGCAAGGCTTTTATAGCATGAGAAGATTGTCTCCCGGGCATGGTGTGGGAGCTGTCTGCTTCCTCGAAACCATAAAAAATGATGCATTAATGTGCTTGCTACATTTATGAAGGGAAGTGTTGAGATCTGAACGCACCTGGGAAAACAGCCGTCATAAATTAGCATTTACCGTCATAGATAGATCCAGTCAAACAACAGGGTCATCCTGGAGGAACCACAAAGCGCTACTAAAAAGATGAGAAAGTCTGCTGTACCTGAAAAGATTGGCTAGCTGGTATAATTTGTTTTAAATCACCCAGCTTCTCTTCCTTTGTTTTATGACGACTGTTAATCAACCTTTCCTCAAGTAAGAGAACAAAATGACCGGTTCCCGTTTTCAGTTTTCAGCTCTTTGCTGACTGCTGTGTTGGACGGTAATACTTGGGTATCAGCCGGTGCCGGTTGTTAGCACTGGGGCTGTCAGGAGGGCGATGTGAACCCGTGTGTTACAGCATCCAGAAGCAGGTGTTGGTTGTGCCATTACTGAGGGTGACGTGTTGTGGACTGAGGGTCTAGCAGTGGTTGTGAGTTGTCTCAACAGCTTGGGAGGGTTCCTAGTGCTTTTGACTAGTCCTTAATGAAATGCCTTTGATTAATAGATTCAGAAATAAACCGTGAAAGTGTCCTCTGTGTCGAAAGAAACATAGCGTTGTCTGCTGAAATGAGGGAAGTTACTGATGGGAAGGAGGCAGTGCTGGTGTATAAGGTAACAAAAGGTGACATGAACCATCTTCAGAAAAGATGGGCTTGGACACGCATTTCATAAAGCATTTCTGCACCTGAAAAGATGCTTAAACAGAATTTGGGCACCAATGCTAAATTTGAGAAAGCTCTGCCTGACTTGCTTTAGCACCTGAGGCAAACTCTTGCCTCCCCTTTGGGGCAGAAGTCCCCTTAGAAACCTGACATTTTACCCCCAAATTGTGTGCTATGGGTGCGCAGAGTGCACGGCCACTTTCTTCTTGACCAGGATTTGAGAAACACGTTTATATCTGAGTTTTCTGAGACCACTTTCCAAGTTGTGTTCAGATGATTGCCTTGGATTCAGTCAACAGAATATGTTAGGGTGAACTTTTCAGCAGTAGCTTAACACTTGCAGCACTTGCCAGGAAAGCGAGAGACCTTGGTGACAAGGGTGTATCAGCTGCTGAGGGTGTGAACCCGTTGCTCCCACAAAACATTTCTAAGCTCTGAGTCCCTTTTTCTCAGAGGAATCGCTTTTGAGAGGTGCTTCGGCCCCTGAAGAAGGCAGTTTCAGGTGCGCTGTTGCGTGATCAGGTGAAGCAATCTGTTCTTACTGCCCTGTCTGAACGCCAGTCTCTCCTCAGCTGGGAAGGGCCCTCACATGCCTTACTCAGCTTCATGAATTTCACTCCAGACATAGATTGCCTGGTTTCTGTGCTGCTCTGCTGGTTGTGCAATGTGTAAATCCCTTTGTTAAAAGCCTGCCTGGGGAAAGGAAGAGTCCCATGAAGCTGGCTGCATCAGCTGTATCCTCCAGAGCAATGATGAGTTGGGGGATGCTGTGAACGTGTAGACTCTAAACACATTGTTATAGCTCTGGTTTATGCCCAGCTAGTGGTGATTATCATGTGTTTTCTCTCATTTCCTCCTTCCCCTTCCCTTCTTTTTCTTTTCAGATTTTTTTTAAACAAGAATGTAGCTCTGGATTAGGATGAACTTTTTGCAGAGTATTTCTGCAGCGACTAGCACTGCAGAGCTCTGTTTCTGCACTAGAGCCCAAAGAGTCCTGTAATTCAAATACATGATTACTATTACATATGACTATATTATTTTGAACTTGCAAACATGTGCTGAACACTTAGAGAAAGATGTGAGGGCAATTCCTTTCCCAGACAGCCAGTAATGTTCTTTAACCAGGATACAACCAGTGAGAACCTTATTCAGGCAAAATCAAAACAGAGCAGGTGGGATAGAAAGAGCGAAAAGAACATTACTAGCTAACGTGATCACAGAGCGTTGACAGTCATGTTGCTATTATTCCTTACATTTGTGTTTTGTTTCCCTTTGATTCCTTAGCGTGGGGTGAAAAGCTGTGTCTCTTTTGTTGAATAGGTAAAATTGTTCTCTGCAAAGCGCTGGAGTAAAACCTATTTATTCCCCAAATCCAATTGAAGTGAATTGAGCGTTGGTCCTCAGCTCAGGGCAGAACAACATTACTGCTGTAAACCTTCAGCAGCACAAGCATTCACATGAACAATAACTTGTGTTTTGTGCAGAAGTACTGAGCCATTCCTTTAGTCCCTGTTTCACCGGAGTTTAGACTAGAACTGGAAGGGTAAAATCTGATTCACTCAAGGGTAAGACTAACACTTTGATAGGTTTAACCTTTGAGTATCTGCATTTTAAACCCTCCCCATCCAAACTCTCCCAGTAATACAAGACAGACGGTGTCCCCACAAAAAGTGATAATGTTGCCTGGTGAGTGGCACAGAGAGGAAAGTGAAAGATAAGAACTGGATGAGGTGAGAGACACAATTATTTGTATAATCAGTGCATTTTATGCTTTCATTGGCAATGAAAGTACTCCTGAAAGACAATGAGTTTTTATTGTTATTTTGCTTTCTAGCTTTGCTTTGCCTAGTACAGTTTCTCACAGAGGCTCTTCCCGCTGCAGTCGGTGGCAGAAAGTCTCATGATCTTCATCAGGAGCAATCCTTGAGTTTGTCACGTATGGTCTCCCAGATTTACCCTAATAATCTCCTTAGGCTCACCTCCTCCTGACTGTCTGTGCGTCCCCACGTGCATCACGGCCCGCAGGATGCTCTCTGCCAACAAACAGGTCCGTCCCTACCTGTAGCCTCCCTGTTCCAGCCCGACACTTGACATGCAGCACCTGTCAGACTCTGCTTAAACACATAATAACGCCTCTGGCTGAAGGCTATTTGCATTCTGTTGTTGATGTTAGCGTGACGGATTTTTGTTGCAGCATCCATAACTCTGTAGAAATGCTCAATTATTCAATCTCAGCGAGCTAAGACGCTGCCCATTAAATCAGCCAACACAATTGTGGGGCCATGAAAAGTCACAGCTAATTTGAAATTTTATTAGCTCTCAGCTGATCTTGTTTACTGCAGAAGCAGTCTCTCAAAACCAGCCCTTTGGTTCTGTACAAAACTGTAATCCTTGACACCTTGTTGGTGCTGCATGGTGGTGTGTGAGGGACTTGGAAGCTACACGGCATGAGACTTGAAGGAGGAATGAGACTGCTGTAGGATTTGTGAGCCCTTTGCAGCCAGCAAGTGCAGCAGCAGCCCGAGGAACGCAGGGACAGTAGCCCCATAGTTGCTGGAGAGTAATTATTTTGCAGGATAGTAGTGCCTGCGCATGTGACAAATAGGTTTTGTTCAGGCGAGGGAATATGTCATACTCATCTCATCGTAGTTTAGAAGTAAGCTAAAACATAGAATCATAGAATCATCTAGGTTGGAAAAGACCTTTAAGATCATCAAGTCCAACCGTAAGATACAGTCAATACTAATGCTGACACAGGGGTTTTTCACCCCGACAGCTGTGGAAATCTCTGTTCATAATCACTGTCTTCAAATACACAAAGCAAGCAGTTTGTTCCGACNGAGCCTCTCCTAGTAAGCAGTGGTGTTCAACAGTGTTCTTTCCTATGAGTTAATGGCTGGTTTTGTGCCCTAGGATCTTAATCCATCCTAGCAAAGGAGGCTTTCAGGGAAGCCAGAGAGTTCGGACGTGAAAGCTCACAGGCAAGGAAGGTGGCCACAAAACCCCTGTAGTTACTCCATGCCGGCCCCTTCCTGCATGCTCAGGAGGGAAGGAGCATGTCCCATTTCGCCAACCACCTGGCAGATGTGGTGCTTACCATAGAATCATAGAATCCCAGACTGGTTTGGGTTGGAAGGGACCTCAAAGCCCATCTAGCTCCAACCCCCTGCCATGGGCAGGGACACCCTCCACTAGCCCAGGTTGCCCAAAGCCCCATCCAACCTGGCCTTGAACACTGCCAGGGAGCCAGGGGCAGCCACAGCTTCTTGGGGCAACCTGTGCCAAGGCCTCAGCACCCTCACGAGGAAGAATTTCTGCCTCACATCTCATCTCCATCTCCCCTCCTTCAGCTTAAGGCCATTCCCCTTGTCCTGTCCCTCCCTGCCCTTGTCAACAGTCCCTCTCCAGCTTTCTTGGAGAGGCCATACCAACCTTGTTTCTATCATAACCCACCTGGAATAGGTACACTTTATTTGTTGGGTTTTTTAATAAAATTGCTTTTGGCTTGGATCCTGCAAGTCTTTGTGTGCTAAATATCCGAGAACATGAGATATGGTGATCCTCCAGCCCACCTGCAGCTCCAGTGGGCAGAGTAAGGAAGACACATCCCTGATTCCTCCACACTGAGTCCAGTATTTTCAAAACATCTGGTTGGTGTGGGTGGCTGTATTTTTTTGCATGCTATTTAAACATCATGAAGGGTGCGATTTTCAGAACGTGATGGGTCACAAGCAGTGTTTGCAAGCCCAGTAATTTTAGGTTATCTTAAGTTTGGCATCCAAGTGACTACGGAAGACCATTATGATGTTGACTATCTTGTGAAACTCGTTCTGCATAAGGTCAACATTCAGATCTATTGCCATTATCTAAGGCAGCTGTCTGAGTTTCTACAGTGAGACAGTTTAAGGACAGTTAATACCAGTTGTTTTACAGTTGGTATTAAGCAAGTGTCATGCTTGCGAGGCCAAGGTCCTGCTCCAAGAAGGCACAGATAGCTTCAGAGTCTAGCCTCTGCCATGAAGCAATACTTGCATGGAGAACGGGCTGAAAACGCATTACACATACAGATCTTTAATGAGAATTGTGGTTGTTTCATTGGGCTTGTGCTGGCACTTCAGAGCCCTTTGGGACTGGAACAGATGTTTTGTGAACAGAAAATAAAAAGACAATCTCTGCTCCCGAAGAGTTTACAGTCTAAGGTAGTGTTTGGAAGAGCTCACTAATGGGATTGGTGGATTTGCAATCTTTAAAATGAGATAGAGCGCCTTTCTGAAAACAGTATTCCAACTCCTGCTACAAGAAACGAGCTAGATGCAGTAATCCCAAAGTAAAACTGGCTGTCTGGTAATATACAGAGTGCAGATTATCTGATCAAAATGGACTTGGTCCCCTAAAAAATACTGTTAACTGAATAAATCGGATCTGCTTTATCCTAAATGGCCGAAAAGGAACATTTTCTGCTGATCCTATTCATTCTCCTTCATGTCTGTCCCTCTCTGAAGGGAATGAGGCAGGGCTCGCAGGATGACCTCCAGTTTCCATCCACTCTTACTTATTCTATGATTACATGAGTCTTAGTGAAAGACGCAACCCCTTGATCACATTATTTACCAGATGTGGCGATGTCTTGCCAATGGTTCTGTTTTCACAAAGGCAGTGATTTGATTCACCCAGTGGTAACTCTGAGATTGCAAAAGATATTTATTTCATGGCTTCATAGAAAGGAGGTGTGACAAAAGTTTTATTTTTGGCAGGACTGCCAGCCTGGGTGTTAAGGATACGTGTGTCTATACAGGATGAATAAAATATCTCAAAGATGTAAAAATTCTTATTACATGGAAATAATAAGGAACACAAGAGATGGCTTAAAATCTGGCTCAGTGACAAATCTCCGAATTAATTTGTTAATTGAAAGGCATCCACGATTGAAGCTGTTTCTGAAGGGATCCCTTGGAACTGATTTTTATATCCAACCCTATTCAGCATTTTCATCATTGTCTTAGAATGTAGTTTAAATCTCTCCTGGTAAAATCTTCAGGTCACCTAAAGCTTGGTATGGTGGTAAATAGCGTACCCAGATCATTTTGATACAGAGTGATCTGACTCACATCACTACAAGGTCACAGTCAAACCAAATGTGTCTTAATGCAGCAAAATGCAAGATAATACCCCTGGGAACAGAGAAAGCATGTTATACTTACGGGTTGGGAGGCTCTTGAAAAGCAGTGACTCAGAGCGGAATTTAGAGGTCACTGGAGATAATTGTCTCAACATGAGCTCTCAGTGCAAGGCGATTGCTGAAAGGCTACTGTGAACCCTGGAAGTATAAAAAGCTGGGAAGTGGCCTCTCTTCTGTACCCGGTATTGCTGCCACCGTTCTGTGTCCAGTGTTGGTGCCCACACAGAACAAAAGATGTGGAATTACTGGAAAGAGATCAAAGGATGCCACACATCAATCCCCCCCAAAAAACCAAACCAAACCAAGCAACCAACCAAAAAAAAAACCCAAAAAACCCAACAACAACAACAAAAACAAAACAAAACAAACAAAAAAACCACCACAAAAAAACCAACCACAAAACCAACGGCTGAGAAGCAAACCTTATGATGGGAAGCTCGGTCTTCCTCAGCTGTTCAGAGAAAAGGTTTGGAATGAATTGTTGCTCTGTGTGGAGATACTTGCACTTGGAAAAGACATCTGAGCGTGCAGGGCAGAAGGGAATATTGGTAACCGTGGAGACAAAGGCAGAACAAGTTCCAGTGGTGGGATACTGTAGTTAGGCAAATTCAACCTTGAAATAAGATGCAGTTTCCTAGCAGTAATTAAGCATTTCAATAGCTTACCGGAGGAAGTGGTGGACTCACTGTAATCAGCTGTCTTTGATATATGAGATATCTTTCTAAAAGACAGGCTTTAATCCAGTTCTGAGGGAAAAAAATGAGCAGCCTGTGTATATAAGAGGTCAGGCAAGCTGATCATAGCAGCCTCTTTGACCTTAAAGCATATGAATTACTGGAATCCCTCTACGCAGGACTTTCAACCTTGCATGGAGATAATTCAGCAACGCATTTATTCTCTGGTCTGAAGTGCCATGGTCATATTACGGCTATACGTAGAATAAGGGAGCTGCCACTTTTTAAAACCAAGAGCTTTATAAACTTGGCCATAGCTGAGAACTTATGTGCTGCACATCTGTGCTCTGGGAGCTGCTGGAGTTAGGAATCCACACACGGATCATGGGTCCCTGTGGCTTTGCTGCTGCAAAACTTGGGGTGCAGAAGCCACCGGTCCCATGTTCACCTCCTTCTGTTACCTCTCTGAAAATTTTTCAGTGAGTTACTTCTAAGGGAAATTTACCTTTATGTTTTATAAATTTCAAAAGCGTTTTGTATTATGACTTCATATTGTTTTGTGAGATCCTATCTTGCTGTATTTTCCTTTGCTGCTGGCACTGGCTTCCCACATTTGTTTTATTTTGCTCTGATTTTATTTTTTATTAATCCATGCAAACCCCAAACACCTTGCTCTCCATGGATAAGGAACTTCTTGCAAACACCATCTGATCTTCTCTTCTGATGGAGCCAGTGAGAGGTCTCAGGGCATGCGAAGTCATAGCTGTGTACAATGTCATTATATCTCCTTACAATTCACTGTAGGGCACCACTGGATCTCTTGTGGACCGTACAATAAAAGCCCATGAGAAAACAACATTCAGGTGGAGACATCAGTATTTATGATCTGGTTTGTAGCTTAACTCTTGTTGGTTTACATGTCTTGGACAAAAATGGCCTTTACATTTTCTAAGCGAAAGAAATGCTTTGCCCTGAGACTGCTGTTGACATCGGAGGGAATTGAATAGCCAAACCCCATTTCAGCTCTTGACCTTAATGGCTTTAAGATGTCAGTGACAAACCTCTCTGGTGTAATTATCCCCAACTTATTCCATACCAACCTGAAACACATTAGTTGAAAGGTTTATCTGCAGATGAGTCCTCAGCATTCCCACCTGTACAAAACATTGTCCTGTGCATCTGTTCTTCAAACATTTATCTGCTGTTTCCTGCAAAGACATTTCCTTGCTGTCTTGCAGCTTGAGGTCCCAAAACACATTTCTGATGCCTGGAATAAAGACAGGGTAAGGAAGAGGTATGGTACAGCTGGTTTGCCATCCTCTCAGCAGAGTGTCTGTAGCCTTAGAAAACATTATTAATGTGTGGGAGAAAATGACAACATTTTATCTTGCTTGAAACTGTAGTCGATATAGTAACAGGACTGGTTTGTTGTTTCTTTTCTGACTCTTTTTTGACTATTAGGTAGCTGTGGATAAGCATATTGCATCTATGCAGGTCTTTATTCTGTGAGCGGTCTCTCAAACTCCATCTGAGATTTGACCTTCCAGAATCCTACTGACCTAATCGTCTGCAGCAAGTAATTTTTTTAATGGGCAAATAAAATGTAATTAGTTCTTTTTCATTATCACTAGTCATCAAGAGAAAAGGCAGATGGGTAGGTTTTGTGCCCGAGCTGATAAATTTTTGTGGCAATTTTGCAAGGAGTTATAAAGATGTAGAGATATCAGTACAGACAGAGGTAAGGATAATGGATGGGATTTTCAAAAGCACTTTTGCTAATCTAACACTGCTCCCGTTATCATTAACGGCAGGTGCAGAGCACTTGTGAAAATGTCTCACTCTGTGTGTGTGTGTGTGCATGTCTACGTGGAGCAGGTATTCATCGCACTTTGACCCACGCGTAGACTGGAAGCTCTGGGAACGCTGAACAGGCTTTTTGTTCAGTTTCTGTGTGTGCGTCACCACGTGCAATGATGTTGCCAGTGATGTTTTATGGTGCTAAAATCTTCCAAGGACGGCACAGGTATATCTCAACAGAATCCTAGTCCATGACATGTAAGCCATCGTAAGCACTGCGGCAATAATAGCAGATCAGATTCTCATCCTATTTATGTTACAGTAAATTCAAAGTAATGCCAATAGCTTTAATGAAAGGACTTCTAATTCATACTGGTATAACTGGGATGAAACTGAAGCTCGCAGTCTGTAATAATGACAGACTATCTCGTTATAATTTACTGTTTCTTTGAAATAAAAAATACATTATCCTGACAACTCCAAATCTCATCCCACTTCAGGAGAGACCTGCCTCTCAGGACAGTTTTGCTCTCCAAATACATTCATTTCTTGCCTCCATGTTGAAATCGTCAGGAGGATGCTAGCTGTAAAGCTGGTTTCTCTCATATATAGAGCTCCCAGCAACCACACTGAGACCAACTATTCATTTCACATAGGTCTGTGAACAGCCATCACATGGTAACAATTTTCATTCACTATCAAACTGTCTTGCTTGAACTGATGAGTTGGAAGTGAAGGGCTCCATATCCCATTACCCCAGAACAAAAACATCCAGTTCCCTTATCTGATTTAAGGATCCATCTCTACTACATGCTAACAACTTATGTTTCTAAATGTGATGCTTCATCAAACCTCTTCTGAGCTTTTTTTTGTATCTGCTTTCCTGTCACTGCTTTTTACTAAGCTGTTTCCAATGAACAGTGGCATCTCCAAATGAAGCGGGGAACGCTGCGGTGGCGGTGGGAGGGGTAGCACTGTCTGTGCGTTTGATTACTTGACAGATATGCAAACCCTCATTTTACTAGAGTGCGCTTGGCAAGCTTTCCTCATGTGTGCCCACTGCTGTTATTGTTGTTATTATTAATTTAGTGGTGCTGAAAGTACATGTTTTATATCCTGAGAGTTTAAGGTCATCTGTTACTCTATGTCTGCATGGAATAAATGTGAGAAAGTCCAGAAGAAACCAAACCTTCCCAGCAAAATGTCACTTCTCAACTATCTAGCCAGAATCTTTAGTGGGTTGAATGTATAGATCTCTCTGTAGCCATGGTAGATACCATGGCTTTCTTCGCTATTTAGTCTTGCTGAAAGTGACCTTGGTAGCTTTGGTATGATGCAATGTGCCTGTGATTGGCACAGGGAACAGTACCGATGTGCAGAAGTCATTTGTTTATTGACAGGGAAAAAGCACCTTTTGAGGCTCCGAATTAGGTGAGTGGCTGAGATGTGAAATGGCATATCCCAGAATTAACCTCAAAGATAGGTTTTTTTAGGGTCCAATCTCATGTGTTTGTGTGCATTTTCATATATTACATATTAATGCATATTAATGTTACATATTAGTGCATATTTGAGGTTCTTTATTGGGGCGTTAAGGGTACATGCCTTACTCTATGCAGGCGTAAATTCACATTTCTCTGTTGTGTGCATTGGAGAGGTTTCTTGCACTCTGAAGTCTGCAACACTCCATGTTACCAGAGCTCTAAAATCTTCCTTACCCTTCTGCAGATGGCCTGGTGGATTGCATGGACCCAGACTGCTGCTTGCAGCCACTGTGCCACATCAATGCGCTGTGCCTGGGCTCCCCGGACCCCCTGGATATCATCCAGGAGACGCAAGCCCCCATCTCCCAGCAGAGCTTGCATTCGTTCTACGATCGGATCAAGTTCCTGATCGGCAAGGACAGCACTCACGTCATCCCAGGAGACAATCCCTTTGAAGGAGGGTAAGTGAATTTTGGTTTTGATGCAGTAAGAGGTAAAGCGTGAGCCACTTGGCCATGGTAAGATGTGGATCGGCAGCAAGATGCAGAACATGGAATCTGTCTAAGGGATTGGGTATCTAAAGAATTTTGTGGCTGATGTAATTTTGCTGACTGTCTCCTCATCGGCAATGTCCTGCCAGCCAGGAAGACAAGATGCTTCTCTCCCAATGCACACGGACAGTTGCATCTTCCCTGCCTTCTCTTATTTCAAGGAGTGAAAGCCATTAATTCATCAGGACATTTTCCAGAAGTATCTAGCAAACACCAATGGCAGAACTTCTTCCACTGACAGAGCCAAAAGAGAGGGAAACTAAAATGATATTTACAATCTATACTATGACTGTTACAGACCTCAAAAGAGCTGAAGAAAATCTTGCAGTCTAGGGAGGGGGACTAGAGTGATTTCCAATGTAAACAATCAAGCTGATTATAGACTGGTTTTAGTACTGAGACATTCTTTATCCCTGCAGTCATCAGCAAGAATCGGGATCTGGCAAAGAAATCTTAATGCAGTTCACTTCTGTGACTGCATCTCAGCCATCTGTCTCAGTACATGCCTTGCTGTCAGGGGCGGTCATCCCTTTAAAATCATGTTCTTATAGCAGGACACCATAGCACATACCCTGGGGTGTCAGATTCTTAGATGATTCAGTGTCTGCCATGAACATTGCCTTTCAGAAGTGGTGACCCTGAGCCAGGAGGTGGTTCTCAACACTTAGCTTTGGACTCTGTTGAATTCCACCTGGTCATTAACTGCTTAATTTCAGCTTTCCCACACATAGCAGTGAATAGATTGGCACTGAAAACATGCAGCCCTCGTGTTTATATGGGTATTTATTTCAGCACTTACATCCTGACAGGCCTCTCAGGCCCTTCTGGGTCTGACCTAATGCTCTTCCATGCATGGCCAGCGTCCCTTGGGTACCGTCACCCATGCATCGCCATCTCCAGTGGTCTACAGGCCGGCCTCAGACATGAACCACTTAGAGGCACACCAATGTCAGGGACTTGGCCTGATGTGATAGTTTCCCTGATTTGTCTTGCTGCCGAGCACTTCAGAGTCCAAGAAAGCTGACGACAGTGATTCAGATTAAGGCTGAACTCTCATTATGTCGCAAACTGTTGTACTTCGTCAGCATTCTGAAGATTGCAGGTTCTGGCCGCTGAACGGTCCAGGCTCTGCACTAAATGTTAGCACAGTGAATTCTCTGCTGTCAGTTGTTGTGATTTGTTACTGTAAAATCAGGACTCAGAATATAAAATAGATTATACTCACTATTTCATTTTTCTGATATATTTAGGGTTGCAATTCCTCAGCTGAGCTCACAGTCAGAAGCCTTTGCACAGGGGACTCTGGTATCAGGTCCACGTCTATCTGTTCTGATAGGGAGAGAGTTTTGTAGACGCATGTCCGTGTTTAATGAACTTTTACATACAACTAAAGGACTATAGGAGTCTTCATACATGTATGATAAAAAAAAAATAAAAATTGCAATTTCTCATTAAAGGCTGTTTGCGTTCAGCAGCACACAGAGGTGGGGGGAAATAATGGGAATTTCTTATTTATACAGTGAATTTGTTTCTGGGAATGCCAGCAGAAGACCTGTGTCATTTAGGGCTGCATAAACTCCTACAGAAGTTACATAGATCTGATGGCAGATCTCTGTGTAGGAAGGATTTACTAACCATCTGTATACATCCTGCTAAAGAAAGATTCAGCATTCGAAAGGAACACCTGCTAGCAGAAATGTTTATCTGGCATATAGATTACTAGAGTGAGGGAATGCAAAGAATCAAATCAATAGGAAGGATTTTAATGATTGCCTTTCATTAACTACAGTGGAACTAATAAATGGGGCTCCTCGTTCCATTGAAGTTAACACGAAGAATTGTACAGAGATAGTGATAATTTATGAGGTTTCCATTCTTAAAATATCAGCATAGGGTATGTATCACTAAATATGGGCTACAGATATGTCACCTCAAGCTGTGATAGTATTGTATCTCTCAAGTTAAATATCTTTACTCATCACAAGAGCAGGTGCAAGTAACAGTGAAGGACCTCAACAGAAGGTGTATTTTCCCCTGAGACAGCACCATAGCCCACAGTCCGCGCTTATTGCTCTTTGGGGATGTTAAAAGACATTGTGCATTCCTGTGAGTTCTTAAAGAACCTGTACATCTGGATAAACTCAACCATTGCAAATGTTTTCTGCTTACTTGGCTTCTCTTTGTAGTTTGAATTCTCTGTTTTCATCACCTACAAAGCTGAACCTTTAAACAGCTGTCTCTTGTCACCCTGAAAATGGCAGCACATCAGCAGCGGTCTGACATCAACTGCTCCATGGAAGAGCATGGCCTGGGACTATCTGGGACCTGATTAGTCTGGGCAAATGAGACTGTATTTGCACATGTGGATATGCCCTTTCTTCAGTAGAATTCTCACTGTTGAATCTCTTCCAGTTGCTTTTACAACAGACAGGTGATAATATCTCTCTGACCTGTGGAACTGCTCAGTGTCTCCATGAAGATCACAGTAGCAGCTGGGGGGCAAGATGAACCATTTTCATAGAATCATAGAATCATAGAATGGTTTGGGTTGGAAAGGATCTCAAAGATCATCTAGTTCCAACCCCCTTGCCATGAGCAGGGACACCCTCCACTAGACCAGGCTGCTCAAAGCCCCATCCAACCTGGCCTTCAGCACTGCCAGGGAGCCAGGGGCAGCCACAGCTTCTCTGGGCAAACCGTGCCAGGGCCTCAGCACTCTTAACAGTGAAGAATTTCTTTCTAACATCTAACCTAAATCTCCCCTCCTTCAGTTTAAACCCATTACCTCTTGTCCTGTCACTACAGTCCTTGATAAACAGTTGCTTTCCATAAGCAACTTTTTCATCTGTCCTTCCAGCTACTGGCTCAATAGGTTGCCCAACAAATGGGCCATGAAGATGATCAGGGGGCTGGAGCACCTCTGTTATGGAGACAGGCCGAGAGAGTTGGGGTTGTTCAGCTTGGAGAAGAGAAGGCTGCGGGGAGACCTTAGAGCCCCTTCCAGTACCTAAAGGGGCTACAGAAAATCTGGAACGGGACTGTTGACAATGGCAGGGAGTGACAGAACAAGGGGGAATGGCCTGAAGCTGAAGGAAGGGAGATTTAGATCCAGAGAAGCTGTGGCTGCCCCTGGCTCCCTGGCAGTGTTGAAGGCCAGGTTGGATGGGGCTTTGGGCAACCTGGGCTAGTGGAGGGTGTCCCTGCCCATGGCAGGGGGGTGGAACTAGATGGGCTTTGAGGTCCCTTTCAACCCAAACCGTTCTGTGATTCTATGATTCTAACAGATGAGGGCAGGAAATCTTTTTGTTTTGGTGGAGGGCTCCAGCATCCTGCCTGAGGACAACCCTCTCCTTTCCCTTGCTGCAGCTGTGATTCACAAAGCTGTCTCCTTCTTGCTGTAGATCAGAACTGTAAATTGCTGGCCCTGGGAAGTCCTACATCTTTCTGTTCCAGTGCCATCACCCTCATGGGGTAGGACTGGAGTTGGACCTATGCCACTTGCTGTGAGCAGGCAACACAGAGTGACGTGGACCTCTGGGTCCTGTGTGTCTGATGTCCTGTGAGGCACCTGTGGCACAGGTACACTCGTCATTTGGGTCAGGAACTGACCCACTCCTTAGGACTCTACCAGGTCGTGGCTGGCTGATTGATTGTCATCCGTGGGGGAACCACAGCATGTTCACATTCCTGTATGGCCTATGCAGACATGGCAGAGGGGTGAAGGAGATGACTGAATATCTATGCAGTGTATTTCCTGGGCTTCAGAAACACAGCTTCGCTACCCTTTAGAGAGAAGAGCAGTGCAGATCACCTAATGGATACAAATAAATGAATGCCTCGTGACAGCCTTTGAGTGAATTTATTATTGAATTACACTCCAGCTTTTTAAGAACAAGCTGAGCTGACAAGCTCTCTCACCACTGCAGAAGAAAAAGAAAGACAATGATAAATTACCCTGATGAATAAAGGTAAAGACCCTGTCTCTACCAGGATACCAGCAATTATATATTATTCATGTTTGGGAAGAAAAAATAATCATTGCTCATATTGAAATGAGTGTTTATGATGATAAAGCAAGTAGCTAAATTAAATTCTGAATGCACAGAATGTCTTTTCACATCATTTTGATGAACAGATAACAAGTACTCTTCTGCTACTTGATCGTTCTTGTATTGATTTTGAAACCACTTACTCTTGCTGTTTGCTTTGTATTTTTAAGGCATTCTTAGTTGTCCATCACTATAAGGAGCAGCACAAGATGCAGTGGTGTCAAGTTGTTGACTTTCAAGTAGGACACCTGATATATTTGTTCTCTCTTGAGGGACAGTGTCAGAAAATTGCAAGAACAGGCTAAAGTCCTGATCCAACAGTCTTTTATGTTGAGTGTTGGCATCGGATTAAAGTACCTCAGAAAACCATGTGCAGAATTAGCATTTTTTTGTAAAGAATATTTGAAAAGAAATCAGGTGATTTTTAAGTAGGTGTGTTTTATACCCCTTCTTTTTGGGATAGGTTATGTATATATACTTGTTGCCAGCAGTATTAACCCATCTCAATTACATGGGCAGCTAGAAATAACCAGCTGAGTTATAAAGACACATCAAAGAGCAGGATCTGGTATCAGCTGCAAGAGTAGTCCCTTATTGCCCTCAGTTCAGTAGTCTAAGTACAAAAAGTAGTAAGTTTTCATGGCTCGAAATTCTGATCAGAATTAAATTTGCACATTTTTTTCCCACTACTGAGTGACAAGGTACCTGTAAATGTCACTCCACCTTCCTGTGTCCCCTCTGTGTGCCAGGCTGTACAACGCACCTTACTGATCCAGCTGGGGAGGGTTGCACAAGCACTGTTAGATGCTAAGATAGACAGGTGTGCGATAAATGCGTGTGTGCACTGTTTTACTATAAATTGATAAATGGATGGTTTTATTGTCACAGTTAAACTGCATCGATACCAAACCCTATCAAAACCAAAACTGTGAGTATTGATGATGGCCAAAGAAGAAGTGAGAGAATAGGGGAGGATCAAAATGGCTTTCAGAACGTTTCAGTTGTCCCTCTGTTTCAGTTACGAGTGATTTTGAAGACTATTACAGTGATATTGTAGTATACTTGAAGGAAGATGTTCAAAGTATCTTCTCTCTTCCTTTGACCCATTTCTTCCCACATCTGGAGGGCTGCAAGTTCACCCCAGCAGATCTTCCTGAGCTTCCTTCACCAGGAAATCAAAGTGCTCTGTCTTTTCTGTACTTTTCCCTCAAGAAAAGTGTGATTTTGATACAGTGAAGTAAGAAAAGCTTTTTTTTTTTTCTAGCCAAAGACAAAGTTAGAAGTCAAAAAACCCCAAACTCATCAGGTATGGCTTTCTGCTGATGATTTCTCCCGAGTTGACTGGTCCAGCCCATGGCTTTGG
The DNA here is from genome assembly GCA_013400195.1 of Aramus guarauna. Lineage (NCBI taxonomy): Eukaryota > Metazoa > Chordata > Aves > Gruiformes > Aramidae > Aramus > Aramus guarauna. Next base: position 510,615 of record VXBL01009548.1, read on the forward strand.
CCTGGCTCCAGTAGGATGCGGCTCCATTGGGCTGGCAGCAAAATGCCATGGGTCGGATGCACCCACTGAACTGCAGGCACCCCGGAGGGGATGCAGGAGCTCGCGGAGCACAGCAACTCCGTGGGTTAGGACAGCCTTGAAAGATAAACGCTGCATCTCTTTAAGACTCTATCATAGATATTAGACACCATCCAGCGTTCCTGGGAGTGAGCACTCATGGCACAGCACGGTACCTACCTTGATGAGAAAGGGGTCATATTTTTCCATACTTTAAACCAAGCTAACACAGCACCTCTTCAAATTCTCTCTTTCCCAGCATTACTGTCTTCCAAAGGCATCATTTTGCTTTTGTTGCTTTCTGCTTAAATGAAGTACTTACTAGCTACAAATCATAGCTTTTTGAAATATAGGAGAATAATGAGGTATTTTCAAAGACTTAGTGGTTTTTATTTTGGTAATTATTCCTTTTAACTATACAAAAGCATACTTTTAAAACTTGCCTTTTCAGTGGACAGGGCTTATATATATATATATGCCTTTTCAATGTTTGCCTTTTTCTTTTGATTTAAAATTATATAGTATGGCATTATTTCAGTTAAAAGTGATTTTGAGTTGAGCATGGCATTATTTCCATATAATTAACGGAATATATGCAGCTACTTACTTCCACTTTTTGGAATTTGTACCCACAAGACTCTATGAAAGCACAGTTCTGATCCATTTTTATGTTTCTTACCATAACATAGATAGTGTAATCCTAATGTAATTGTATTCCCCTTTCACCAGAGGCAGTAGAAGAATGTCCTGTGTGCAGTCATTAGAGAAACTGGGGTGCAGTTTTTAACATATATTAAAAAACATGGGATACATATTACCAAGCACAAACTCTTGAGTAGGATCTTCCTAGTGGGATTTGGGCATGCTTCCAGGATCAGGCAAGGCAGCTCATATAAGTGCTGCACCATCATGTACGTGGGATCAGAAGGTCTCAGGTGATACCTGTGTACCTTAGAGCTCTTGGACTGTGCAGAAAGCAAAACACAAGCCTTCAAAACTCCCAGTCAGAAAAACAAAACTCCTAATGAGTTAAGTACCTCCTGAATTACACAGGTGCTGACGTGCACATTTGGTTTTAGGAGATTAAACTACAGTATAGGTGCTGATGTATTCTCTTGGATCTGGTGTGTATATATTTAATTAATATTTATTCAATATTCAAGGTACGTTCATCTGAAAAAAAAGCATCCCACACGCCCGTTGTTTTACATTACTCATTGATGGACATGTCTGGCGTGATAACTATGAGCTGAGTCAATAGCTCCATTGAATGTAACAACATCACTAGAAACTGCATATCCCATTCAATAAAGAGATTTCATAGAATCATAGAATGCCTTGGGTTGGAAGGGACCTCACAGCCCATCTAGTTCCAACCCCCTGCCATGGTCAGGAACACCCTCCACTAGCCCAGGTTGCCCAANTCTGCAAGAAGGTCTCCCCGGAGCCTTCTCTTCTCCAGGCTGAACAAGCCCAACTCTCTCAGCCTGTCTCCATAGCAGAGGTGCTCCAGCCCTCGGATCATCTCTGTGGCCTCCTCTGGACTTGCTCCAACACCTCCATGTCCTTCTTGTCCTGGGGACTCCAGAGCTGAATGCAGTACTTCAGAGGGGGGGTCTCATGAGAGGGGAGTAGATGGGGAGAATCCCCTCTCTCGACCTGCTGGTCACTCTGCTAGTGATGCAGCCCATCGTTGGCTTTCTGGGCTGCAAGCGCACATTGCTGGGTCATGTTGAGCTTCTCATCAGTCAATACCCCCAAGTTCTTCTCCTCAGGGCTGCTCTCAATCCATTCTCCACCCAGCCTGTAATTGAGCATGGGATTGTCCCAACCTGCCTGCAGGACCTTGCACTTGGCCTTGTTGAACTTCATGAGGCTCGTATAGTCCCATCTCTGTCCAGGTCCCTCTGGGTGGCATCCCTTCCCTCCAGCATGTTGACCGCACCACACAGCTTGGTGTTGTTGGCAAACTTGCTGAGGGTGCACTCGATCCCACTGTCCATGTCGCCAACAAAGATGTTAAACAGCTCTGGTCCCAGTACTGACTCCTGAAGAACACCACTCGTCACTGGTCTCCACTTGGAGATCGAACCATTGACTACAACTCTTTGAGTGTGACCATGCAGCCAATTCCTTATCCACCAAGTGGTCCATCCATCAAATCCATGTGTCTCCAATTTAGAGACAAGGATGTTGTGCGGGACAGTGTCAAATGCTTTGCACAAGTCCAGGTAATTTCATTACTTCATTACTGCATAAGACTTCTTCAAAGAACGTACCGGCTCACTGGTGCAATGATTCTCATGTGAGACCCTGACACCTTCATCCTGCAAAAAGCTGAAGCTTTCTGCCCCAATCTCTTTGCTGCCTTGCCTCTGTGGAGATTTGCTGACCCCAGGCCAGACTGGAGATCTTGAGCACCCCTTGCCCACCTTAGTGTAAAATCTCCTTTCCCACTTTAAACTGCAGGGGGAACTGGTATGAGCTGATCTTCTTGGCTTTGCACTGATGGGGTGAAGTTCTGCTTTGCCAGATGATGTTCGGGACAGTCGCCTCTAGCTGTTGGATGCTAACAGCTGAGTCCAAGTACAGTTTTGAACAATTTCCATGTATCTGGAAGAGTCTGTCCTTTGAGTGTGACATTTGCTTGCTAAATTGGTTAAAACCTCCTACATAAAAAAGCAGTTTTAAAATCCCAGTCATAAAATCTTATATATTTTATTGAACCATTTTTTTTTCCTAATTCCTTTGGATCATTGCAAAGCTATCAGACAGCTTACATGTAGTTAAAGAACTTCCCCTATGATCATCAAAAAGACAGCTCGTTTTATAATTAATGTTTTTTTTCTTCTGTCCTGCTCAGTTTTGTTTTCATGGTGCCTCAAATTCAATGGAAGGAATTTCTTTTATTTTGGGTCTTCTGCAGAGCTGAATATGTGGCCACAGCTTACAAAATAAATACCAGACATAAAATACTATAATAATCCAGAACTGGTAAGTTCTACATACATTTTTTGTGAAGACTTGACATCAATACATTATTCATCTCTGAAAGTTATTGCACCATAAAGTCTTTACCTCCCATAGAAATAATGGTTATGGGATCACTTCTGAAAAATTATGAAATGAGCATAATTCAGTATTAGGTGGAAAAATTATCTTGCACCTTACGAGCTACTGAGCGCTTGACTTGGCTTTTACAGACATAAAAATATAGGAGTGTGTTTCTGTTTCTTTGGGATCTCGTGCAAAACAAGAGTGTTTCGTTGGTTGTACTGGAGTAAAGGAGAGAATCATCAACTGTTAAAGCATTACTTAGTCAACCATGTTGTGAATAAAAGGATTCTTCACTGAAACTTTGCCATAAAGCACAGCCCAACGTTATTATGCGCTGCATTTCCTTTAAAACTGTGTTCTAAAATGCTTTCACTTAAATAGTGTAGTTGGGGCCAGTTTTATGATTTCAGAGACCAGCATCAGTGTCTTTTCCTCTGTATTTCCTATTTACTGAACAGCCTTCCTGTATCCCTTATCCTCCACTTTCCCGTTTTAACCCAACTGAGAAATCTTGGGATGTAAAAATAGTGAGTCAATGAGGCATAGAGACCCAAGGTGTTTTGGATGGCAGAAGTGGCATCTCTTTCCAGCAGTGGCCAGATTGCTTGGCAGATCAGAGAGAACGATTGTGCTTTCATAAAGAGAAAAAAAGACACACATTGAGTAGGTGAGTAGGGTTCAAAACTTGGAAGAAGTTTTCAAAGAATAAGGACCTGAGTCTTTCAGGAATGGAGCCAGTAGGGAATTGTTTTTGGAGCAATGATCATTCGATCATGGATTTTCTAGAAGTGGTAGGTAGTCCTCAAATGATGCCACATTTTGTTACTAAACTATCACGCAATACAGATTTCTTCTGTTCCTTTTGGAGAAGCTACAACTAAGTCACTAATATTGCTAACAAAGATGATGCCGAAGGAGATTTTTAAGAACTATCCATTTGTAAGTCTTCACGGAGCAGAATGAAAGCAGACGCATGTGGAGCTTGAGAAACTGGACAACAGCTGGTCACAAAACCGATCCTGCTCATGAATACTAAAAATATCAGATGAAGACGACCCACTGTTTTGGTACTGTAAAGTTAGACTCTAAAGAGACAACAATAATAAAAATCTGCATCTAGAGGTATTATTGTAAATCTTGATTAATAAGCGCTTTTGTCTGTACTTCAAATACCAACTTCATTAGCCACCTTTGTAAATGCGTTGCTTTTTCCCCTGTCATTCTTAAGAAAATTTAAGCAATGGGTTTTCACTGAACCATTTCATTCCGTTGGCTTTACTGTGTGTTTTGTAGAATGTCTAAAATACTATAGAAGGTTTCTTGCAAAAGGTTAACAGCTAACGACCATACCCACATAAAGAATCATCAGCATCTCCTGACCCTTCAGTAGTGGGACCGTATAAACAGTTTCACTGAGTAGGTTAAACAAACAGAGCAGATACTGTTTCTTGCTGCATACAACTTAGAATTGACTTTTTTTATTGAGCCTGGTCTATAGGTCTTATAAATTTTGCTCTTCATCATCCACTCTTTTTCTCCTGGGTCTCCCACTCCATCAGCTGCTCAGGAAGTTGAGTGGCAGGATCTGTTGCAAACCATGTCTGTCAGTGCCACTTTAGTCCCTGTTTGGGACTTGGTCGAATGTCAGCACGTTTAGTCCCTTTGTCAGATTGACACTGGCATTCTGGTGCTCCCTTTATTGGCAAGCTTCTCGCTCAACCTAATTAGTGATTTGTATCCCAGCTGCCCAAGATGTGCCAAACCCTTTCAGAAACTCACTTGTGCTATCCATGGTGGTGCGGGAGTCTTTCTGGATGACTACTCTTTAATTTTCATTTTTTCACATAAGTGTGCCTTTCTTGTTTAACTTCTTGTTGATCTTTTCCCTTCTTTTTCCTAACCTTAATTCCTTAATTCAGATAGCAGCTAAGATCAGTAGGGAGGTTTCAAGTTTAAGCTTCTCCTCCAGCTAAACTGAACTGAAGAAGCCAGACAGGGATTGATTCAGTTCAAGAAAAGCCTATCAGGAGTTTCTTCTGCACAGTTAAGAGGCAGGTGGGCAGAGCTTTTTAACAGACAGCTTTTGAGGGAAATACCACCACAAGCAACAAACTTGAAGGTCTGTATGTTCTGCTGCTCTCTCTTCTTTTGTCCTTCATCTGCTAGCTCAGGCATTTTCTCTGTGTCCATGTGTTTGATCACGATGCTCTTAGATTTTACCTGGCATTCTACCAATTTCCCTACCTATCCTGGTACCAGACTGCCCTGAAGTTGTTTAACGTGAGACAGGTGCCTTCAACCCAAAATGGACGCGGGACATTTTTTTTGCATCCTATGTTATTATCAAGCAAAAAGGTCACAGAAGCTAAAGCCGCAAGATTGCGTTTGTAACAAATGACTGTGTTTATAGGCACTTATCAGCAAGGTGTCTGAGCGTGTCACAGATGAAGTGCCATGCGTGTGTAAAAATCCCTATGCGAGGGCTTAGCAGATTACCACAATTATCCTTCTAATGACTCTGCAAGGAGGAGATGTGCCTCGATTGTTATTTTGCGGGTGGAGCACAAAGCCATACAGACTAGTGTCACACAGAAAGTCTGTAGCAGAGGAAGAAATAGAACTGAGATCACCTAATTTCATTAATAAAGCTCTTCACTATAAGGAAAAAACTTTCTAGATTTTCACTCTATGGTGCTCTGTTGAAGTTTCATCCAGCACAGAAGGATAAATCCCATATATATATATATATATACACACACACACCCCAATAAAATATGGAACTGGTAAGTAAGTTTAAAGACATGAAGAGATTTATAGCAACAAATTAAAATATTTATTATGAATAACTTGGCTGAGGATGGCTAAGCAGTCATGATAACCATCTCCACACATCTGAAACCTTTAAAAGCAAAGGCACAGTGAGTTACAGTGGAAATATTTTGAGGAGCTGTAGAAATTCTTTGGGGCGAGATTTCCCATGGCATCTATCCGCAGTCAAGGCAAGAATATACATTTCTTGCAGCAAAAGGGGGTTGAGGATGCATGGAATTTTCTTTTCCCAATGAAAAATGTTTAGCAGAAGCAGTATTTTTGTCTATTTGCCAGCACCAAGCACAGTGTCAGCAGAAAACATCTATGAATAAGAAATATTGGAAGGGCCAACGTCTGCGTTACAAGGCATTGGATCAGAGTCAGTATTAAAGACAAATCTTAAATGTGCTCCCATAATGCGAAATGGCTTTTTGGGGATGTACTTTTCTGGCTTCTGTTCTAAAGCTGGTTTTGTCTGCTTGAATTTCGTCAAATTTTATTTCTATATGAGCAATGGGAAAGGAAAAGCATCGGTGCACCCCTGTTTGTTTTGCCACTGTGGCCCAGATCTTACCAGGAAGACTTAATTTCATTTTCTAAGGAATAAAGAATGACTTCACAAAGCAATGGTGTAAAATTGTCTGATACGCCATCTGGCATTCTAGATAGCATTTTGACAATGATTTGGTGTTTCAGGGAAGCTTTTATGGACAAATTAAAAAAAAAAAAAAAAAGAAAAAATAAAAAAAAAAAAAAAAAAAAAAAGTTTTTTTTTTTTAAAAAAAAAATCCTTAAAGTTTAAAAAAAAAATTATAAAAAAAAAAACCAAAAAAAAAAAAAAAAAAAGCCAGAAAACAGAAGCAATAGGTGGAATCTGTTAGTAATTCAATGGGAAGATGAGGCTCCAGCTATGAGAAATTCAATTTTGTTCAACTGCAGAAAACACTCTGAACTGGCAGGCCTAGACTAATGGAATAAATCTCTTCTATTAACATGAGAGATAATTTTATGTAAATATATTGGGAGACCTTCTAGCGGAGCTGAGCATCTTAGCAGTACCACTTAACGTGTTTGTAGTGTAATTGCATTTAGACCAAGGTCTTCTGAAGGAAATGGCTGACTAAATTAGCATTAACCAGGTTCCTGGGGGGCTCGGTGTGTTGTGGGTAGTCGATCTTGCCTCCAGAAAGGACACGTTGACACTAGAGCAGCCAGCTGCTTCCAACGCACTGTATTAACTGTTTTTCCCAAGCGGGGCAAGTTTTGTCACCCAGGGAAGGAGAAGATTCGAGGCTCTAATCAAGGCAGAGTCTGGGCTCTGGTTTTCCTCCAGTTTCCATCCCTCCTGCTTTTAACTGAATTCAGATTTGTGCGTGTTGCTCCAGCTTCTTTTTTATCACTGTGGTTTGGGAAAGATGTCCCCTTTGTGGGAACATCTTTCCATATAGCATGTAAATAAAGCGATTGTTATAGTCCTCGGGAGGATGGTGGATGCAGCTGGGCTTGCTGACGAGCTGCTTCTCCGAGAAGAGATGCCAGCATCGTCCGAGTTAGTCAGCATGTAGATGTGCTAACGGAGTTGGATGCTGTGCTGTGAAGCATCGTCTAGAATGGGAAGCGATTCTCTTCTTGGAAGGTGGGAGTTCAAATGTATTTGTTAGGGCTGCCAAGGCGAGAGGAAGCTCTTTGTTTGTCCATGTTGTGCTGGTGCTTGTTTTTGAAGAAATAGTTGTCAGTGATATGTAATGGACCAGATGCTTGCTGATACAACGCACATCCCCCTGTTAACATGAGCTGAGGACCTAGGCCAATGTGCTTGCAATATTACTTAGAAGTTTGCAACTGCTTGGACATGTGTTTTGTGTAAGACAGCAGGAGAGACACCTGCAACATGTTGTATTTTTCCCTTTGCTTGCTTTTAACTCTTGGAAGGAAGAAACAACAGGTGGAAGTGTTCTTTTTGGGTTCACAAAAAATGTATGATCTTGTCTCTCAAGTATTTTAAAACATTCATAGTCTCAGTGTTGGCTTGAGTATGTTATTAATTCAGAATACCGAGTCACTCATGCTCATGTCTTAGTCTTCAAGCAATGGTCTGTAGTCTTGCTTTTCACAAAATGTGCAGCCGTTTGATGAGAAGCTGAGAGAAGACAGTTTCAAACCCTTCCTCAGATCTCTCTGAAGGATGGAAAAGGAGATGGGTCAGGGTGGAGAGGATCATGGAAAAATCTGGGAAGAGGAGGCCTAGCTTCTGCTCTTAGCTCAGGGATGTGATGAGGCATACTCCCTTTGTGCAAAAATGCACTACAGTTGATGACCTGTTGTTGGCTTTATTGGGGTTATTCCAAGCATTGACATTTTTCCAAGCATAGTCCATGGCATTGTGATCCTTTAAATTATGCTTTGCCTGCCTATTAGAGAGTGACACACATATTCCTGTATTGGAATATTATTTTGAATTTGTTTTATGTAGGAAACTGAGTTAGAGCCTTCTACGGGAGAAGCAATAGAAGCGTGAAGAGTATTATTAGCTCCAAGTCTTTTCCAATATGACTCCTAACAAGTCAGTGATGATATATCAGAGAAAACTCAGTGACAGAAAAATCATTTCCATTATCTCATTTTCCTGTGGCCTATTCCAAAATTGTATATGAATCCGGTTACATTTTAGATTGCCGACACATTCTGGCAACGCTTCGAGAATTTCTGTTAATATTGGAGCTCTCCATTTAGATCAGTAGTAGTTTGTTTAAGACTCCCTGACAAATGGTCTGTTTTCTGTACTGTGGAATATACAACTAATGCAGCCCTTATGAAATAGAAAATATACGTTATCTCCTTGCATTATACAATATCAGATTTTTAGGTGGACTGTAAGAAAATAACTTGATCTTTCCCTGATGATCCATGTTTATGAAATCATCTTTACAAAACATTGCAGATATCATCCTTTGCCTCAGTGAACCAGTAAAGGGACATTTCTCAGTTGAAGTGGGTAGATAGCAAGTGCAGCTGGGATGATTTACTCTAGCTGAGATCTGGTCCTGCACCTGTAGAAACCTTGGCTTTCAATCTCTGCTCTCCAGCAGGACAGCAGTTAGGAAAATCACTCACTGGGTCACGTAAGCACACTGACACCACAATTTGCTGTTGCTGCTCAGAAAAATAGTTACCTTCAGCCAAAAATTGGGTTCAGACACTCTCACAGACATGTGATGCTTTGTCTTTATAGGAAGCTCCTAAGGTAGCAATGTAGTAATGACTTAGAGGGCTGGAAAAAGACTTTGGAATAAGAACCTAGAAAATCTGTCTTTGACTTTCCTGCAGATTTTCTGACTGACCTTGGACAACTGAAAATCACTCTGTGCTTTATTTCCTTTCTCTGTAAAATACCTATCTTGCCGTATTAATCAATGTTTGTAAAGACCCTTGAAATCCTTAGATAAAAGAGCACATTACAGAGCACAGAGTAATTGGAATAGAAGTAGCCTATAAAATAGTGCAATCTACCAAACTTGGGAAGAAAAAGCCTGTCCTGTTATTGTGCTCAGTTTCCCAAGCACTTCGTAGGGAAGCTATCTGAACCTTGCAAATTATCTGTCATGATTTTCCCAAGCGTGGAAGAAATGAGCCATCAAGCCTTGCTCAGGGTGCTTCTGTGGCTTTTGTGCCTTAAATATGTCCATGCAGTGCTCAGTAGGTTTCTGTTCTCTTTGATTCTAAAATGTGCTTCGCCCTTAATTAGGGCAATATTGTCAAGACACTGTGAAATTAGGTTATAGCAAATCCCAATGTGATGTTGTGAACCCTACAGAAGTCCATAGTTAATGAAGCAGTTGCTTTTCAAAAATAGGATAAAGGTAAACCTCATTTTAGGTATCAAATGTTCTTACACTACTCCTGAGAAAGTCTTCAAGAACAGCATCCCACCATCAAGACACACGACACATCCCCCAGCTTTCCAGGACATAAGAACCTGGGCTTTCTAATCCATAGGATTCCCAGACACAGAAGTAGAGGAAAAAAATGAATTTGTCAGAAGACGTACTAATTCTTATCATTTTTCTCCTTCTTGCAGACATGCATGTGTGATTCGAGGCCAGGTGATGACAGCAGATGGGACCCCTCTAGTTGGAGTGAACATCAGCTTTGTCAACAATCCTCTTTTTGGATACACAATCAGCAGACAAGACGGCAGGTAGGATGCTTGTATAGGATTTACACTGTTCAAGCAGCAGTTACAGCATTATTACCATCAACACTAAAGAGAAACACCTTCCAAGAGAACATTTATTGTTGCTGCATTTGAAGATGTTGATGCATTATTGTTTGTTGCTTTGGGGCTACATCTGGCTGGCAACCGGTCACCAGAAGTGTTCCTCAGGGCTCAATTCTAGGGTCAGTCCTGTTCAGTATATTCATGAACAATCTGGATGAAGGAGTTGAATGCATCATTAGCAAGTTCGCTGACGATACCAAACTGGGAGGTGCTGTTGACTCTCTTGAGGGACAAGAGGCCTTGCAGAGGGACCTAGATAGATTGGATCATTGGGCTGTGATTAACGGGATGAAATTTAACAAGTCCAAATGCCAGATCCTGCTCCTAGGAAGGAGTAATGCTGGGCACAAGTATAAATTGGGAGAGGAGTGGCTGGAGAGCATCCCTGCAGAAAGGGACCTGGGGGTGCTGGTCGACAGCAGGCTCAGTACAAGTCAGCAGTGTGTCCTGGCAGCCAAGAGGGCAAACCACATCCTGGGGGCATCAAACGCTGTCTGACCAGATGGTCACAAGAGGTGATTATCCTGGTGTGTTCAGCGTTGGTGCAGCCTCACCTGGAGCTCTGTGTGCAGTTCTGGGCCCCTCAATTTAAGAAGGATGTGAAGGTCCTTGAATGTGTCTGGAGGAGGACAACAAAGCTGGTGACAGGGCTGGAAGGCATGTCCTGTGAGGAGCAGCTAAGGACTTTGGGTTTGTCTAGTTTGGAGCAGAGGAGGCTGAGGGGTGACCTCATTGCTCCCTACAGCTTCCAGAGGAGGGGACGTGGGGAGGGAGGTGCTGAGCTCTTCTCCCTGGGATCCAGTGACAGGACACGTGGGAACAGTTCAAAGCTGCACCAGGGGAGGTTTAGACTGGACATGAGGAAGCATTTCTTTACCAAGAGGGTGGTCAAACACTGGAACAGGCTTCCTAGAGAGGTGGTCGATGCCCCAAGTCTGTCAGTGTTTAAGAGGCATTTGGACAATGCCCTTAAAACCAGGTTTTAACTTGGTCAGCCCTGAGTTGGTCAGGCAGTTGGGCTAGATAATCATGGTAGGTCCCTTCCAACTATTCTATTCTATTTTATTCGTATTATTTATTATTATTAACTTTGTGATATCACCTGGAATCTTTAGCCAACAGTTGGGCAGTGCAGTGCCCATGCACATAAAGGAAACGTGTCTCTTGGTCCCAACAGCTCTATTCTTGCTAAATCACGTTGGAATGATTAGGAAGAAGTCATTAAGATTATGGTTGTGTTAGAGGCAACTGCTTAAAATCTGAGCAATCATGTTCAACCAAAACAAAAGCATTGCAAATTGGGAAACTCTTTCATCTTATCTTTTGTCTGTTAGTGCTAATTGGTTCCCTTTCTTTTAAGAACAGGAATGAAACATAAGAGGTTCCAGCTGCACATGCTCTATGTATTGACTACTAACCACTAGCACTTGGGAGAGGATTTGTAGATTTTAGCACCTCTCCAATCCATGACTTTCATTAAAGGTTTGACTTGGCCAGAGAAGCTGATAGAATTATAATGAAAGAGAGGAACATGTGCTAGCAACGTGTGCTTAATGCTGCCTCGTTCATGCTCAGGAGGGTTTGCACCTGCTGTAACACTGATCATGACTAGGAGGCTTTCCGAGTGATGCTCTACCTCTTGGACAACACGACAATAAAATCTGGATAATAAAGAGGCATCCCAGGAAAAGTACTGGTCTCCTTTGGAAAAGGATGCCCGTAGCTTAGGCTACTGCAAAAAGGAGGAAGTCTTGTACGTTTATGCTATGAGTATCTCTGTCAACCTTACCGAACCTACTTTGCGTGACAGTGGGATCCAAACTGTGCTCTCAAGATCAAATTGCTGGGTATAGACCAGCACAAAATCTGTGTCTGTTAGAACAGATAAATACGCCTGCAAAATTCCTGGGCAATAATCCCTGCTATAACCCTTTTTTTCATGTTTCCTTGTCCTGTACCCAATACCAGACTACTGTGTGTAATCTTTCATTTAGATTACAAGTGCGTTGAGGAAGGGACCATCTCTTTGCTTTGCAGTTGTGCTGTACCTAGCACAGAGAGCCTTATCGTAAACTTAGCTAAACCTCTAGGCAGCAAACATACCAGTAAGCTAAACAGGACCAGAGCACGGCGGTGAACGTTGCTATCCGAGCTCCAGACCTTTTCAATATTTGAGTAACTATTTCCTTCCAATTCCTGGGTGGTGAAAAGGAACTCCTCTCTGCTATAAGCCTTCTTCTGCTGGCAGTTCAAGCCAGGGATGTTCCTTTCACACCATGTCCTGTATGCTCCACCAACCTTCAGTGGGCTGCTGGTTCCTCGGGGCCGGCTGCCAGCCTCCAGAAATTAAATTAGTTTCAAGGAGCTCAGCGCTGCAGTTTGCTGACTCAGCCCCCGGCAGATACTCCATTCCAAATAATAAAAATGACATAAATCAGCTGTATCGGACAAGGGAATCTGTGACCAAGTGGGATTCATCCTGAAGCTGGGATTTCTATCGGTAGCTGCTGGCGGTCAGTGTAACCCCAGACTGCGTGGTGTCAGCTCTTCTGATTTCACTTTCTTTACCTTCCTCTCAAATCAAGCTGCTTCTGCAGAAACCTCCTGCAAGTCTGGTGCACAAGTGACATTCAGTAAATTGTCCCGTTGCAGTGCTGAGTCTCTTGAATCATAAAAACACCTTCCAAAATTGTCTAGAGGCACGCATGCAGATATTTTCTCAAACGAATGGGCACAGCAGTGCATCTGTGTACTCTGGAGGTAATAAATGGACAAGTGAAAGCCCTTCTCTTAAAGAACACCAAAATCCAGTGACTTCCTCAGTCGTGAGGTCTTCTAAAAATTCCCTTGAAGTCTTTAAGAGCATTCAGACTAAAATGGTAAGGGCATAAAATGATGTCAGACCTCCCTTATTTCTAATCCTAGTCTTGCTGCTGATGTAGCAGGTAGCATTAGATGCATCTCTCAACCTCCCTGTGCCAGCCAACCAGCCTGTGAAAGGGAGACAACATTTCCTTGCCTTCCTCACTGATTGGTACAGCATTTATTAAATACCATGTGTAAAGCACTTTCAAAAACACATAAAGAATTATTGCTATTACAATTTCTATTCTGTGTTTTGATGGTTTTCAGTAATTTTCTGAACAGAGCACGACTCTTTTCTCATCAGCTTTTCCTCAGTACGGTTTTCATGTTTTAAGAACTGGATGCCCTTAAGGAAAAAGTATTTTCTCCTGAACTGCAGCTGCAGACTGCGTGCATTCCCAGTCCATAGCAGTGCACAGTCATGTGAGGTCATCTGGACCATCTCTGGTGTCACTCTGGTTTGGAGGAAAAATGGGAGCGCGCATGCAAGCAGTTACCTTGTTCCAGCGGTTATGAGATAACTGCATAAAACTCACCGGCTTTATTATTTGACATATTCACCATAGGCAGATCTGTTCTTGAAAATGTGCACTCAGTTGCCTTAAATTGGTTTAGCAAATCAGTTTACCGATAGCAGGGCAATAACTGTGTTTTAAAAGTAAGGGAGTTTAAAGACAGAATTGCATCAGTTTAGATAGATTGGTTCCTAAGCTGATTTTGTTGCTTCGGGTTTGGGTTTTTGGGTTGGGTTTTTTTTTTGGTTTTTTTTGGCATGACCAAGTTTCAAAATGAGTATCATAAGTACAATTTCAGTTCTGGTATTACAGGGAGCTGAATTTTTCACCCCTGTAAGTGGGTTCACTGTATTCCAAGCCTCTGCAAATGGGTTCCACTCCTATTACAGTACTCGGATACAGCCTCTAATAGTGAAATCCTGGTCCTGTTTAAGTCACATTACTTAGTCTGAGCAAAACTTTGATAACTTCAAGGCTTGCATGTGTTTTAGCCTAATTATCGGGACACAGACTTTTTTCAGATAATAAGGCATGAAGGTAAAATGACAGATCTCAGACCTCTCTATTGTATGCATGATTTCTCTGCAAAGCAAAGTCTTTGGTGACTCGAAGGTGAATCGAAGTATTGGTACTGGATTATAAACCCCATTTTAAAATAAAGCTTTAAATTTGATTAATCTGGCAGTTTATAAAGGCTCCAAGTCCTCAGTATCCCATTGTTGTAGGCACAGTGTGAATAGGAGAGCGGGAAAGTCTCCAGACTTTTCCAGTATCGTATACTTGCCATCACATTCAGCAACTTTGGCATGGCTGTCTCAGAAAGACCAAATATGTGGATTTCCAGAGCAAAGCAATGAGAAAGGGTTACATTTTTCTATGCTGGCTTTTTTTTTTTTTTTTT
>VXBL01009548.1:525105-559003 GCA_013400195.1 Aramus guarauna
ATGTTGTTTTTTTTTTTTTTTTTTTTTTTTTTAAGCCTGTTTTGTGGATAAATAGAGAATTTCATCCTTTGGCCTGTCTCTCCAGAGTCTTTTAAGAAAAACAGAACAATATGACTGTACAACAAGTATGATTTTTTTAGAGTGATAAAAAAGACATCAGAGATCAGCAGCAAAACCAGAAATAAAATTATCTCATTCCTTCATTCCCAAGATGGTTTTGCTCTTGTTAAATTTAATTTCACTAAGGGAAGCTGGGAGGAAGGTGTTTTCAGTTTGAGTTTTTCTGTTTGGTTTTGGTTTTAGCTTTTGTTCAATTTATCAAGGTAACTTCAAAGCCGCACCCTGTGACTCCGGGAAAAACTTTGTGAGCAACAGCGCCTGCTAAAAAATACTGCCTGTCTCTGTGTGTTTTCACAGCTGCTGGAGCCTGACGTGGAGGTGATGCTTTCCCTTCTGCATCCCGCTTTGGTGATGCAGGAGAGGCAAGGATGTTTCTCCCCAGCAGGTTACCTTGGCTCAGTGAAGCCAAGGACCGTTCACACAGGAGCGATACGGAGGTGTTTCCAAATAAAACCTCTCTCCCACTCGCCTCAAATCTTGTTAAGCATCATTTGTAATGTTTGTTTCTTTCCTCCCGTTGCCCCTTTCAGTGCCCGGATTCATGCAGAGCAAGCTTCTCCCTCCTAGCTGAAGGGCTTGCCAAATGCTAATTGACTGTTAAAAATGTTCTCATCAAAGTACAAATGCTGCGCAGATTTGCTGGCAAGGACCAGCAAGTTACTCGTCAGGCTGTTGCAAGCCAAGCTCCATAGGTCTGGGAAGCCGATGCCTCCACTTGAGTGCTAGAATAAACATGTCTTTAGCTTTTTTCAATGCTTTCCACTCCCTCCCATGGACTCAATTTAACATTCTTTCCTGAATAACTTTCTTTTCGTAATTATATTTGCTAAATGGCACCTCAGTCTATTGGCCATAAAAAAAAAAAAAAAAAAAAAGTTCTTCTGAATGATGATTTGCCAAAGATTTTTTTTTAAGAAATAGCTCATACCCATTGTTGCTCCTCTGGGATTTTTGCAGGTGATCTGAAAGCCTCATAAGTAATTTAAAAGATAATTTTAAATACTTTTTTCAACTTCTTTCTTACTTCGTAATTACAAGGTGCATCAAGGCTGGCTTTGGGCTGTCACAGTGCTTTCTGATCCCAGTTCTGAGGGCGCACAGAGAAGTACTTAAGCACATGGCTCTTATGCACATGAGCAGCTCTGCTGAAGCCAACGAGCCTATTCACATGTTTAAATTCCGTGTGAAACTGTCATACACTAGCACCAAGCATGGAAAGTGAGAAGCAGGGATGAGAAGATTTTTTTTGCCCGAAACGCACGTTTGGCTTTGCAACTGAATAGATACTGAGAAGAAAACAAAGCAACAAAACCAAGAGGTTTTTAAATTGTGCCGAAATCCCTTCCTTTCTCAGTTAATGCCTCTTTTTTGAGCCTTTACATAGTAGATACATCCTGTGGTGCGTCATAAAATCTCCATCTCTGACAAGATGTGAAGTTTAAATACAAAACTAAGTAAAACCCCAAAACCTTATCCAACATCCTTACATTAAGAGGAGGAATATTTTCCTTATCGAGATAACGTCCTTTCAAACAGCTCTGGAGGGTTCTGTTAGCTCAACATAGTATTATCCAACACTAATGCAGGCAGAAAAGCCACTTGGCTGGAGGTAGCGTAGGGCGAAGTGGCAGACCACAGGCAGTAAGTTATCTGCCCTGCTGTAGATGATTAAGAGTCAAAAAAGACTGAGTGCTGAGTGCTGTGGTACAGAGACTGCCTGCGTGGTGATTATTTCTTCCCCGTGCCCAGTAGGACCATGACTGGACTCCACATGTTGCCTGGGTTGCATTAGGTATTAGTCAGGTTAGCCGTGATGCCAAGACAATTTATGCGGTGGTGTGTTGGAGAAACCACTTTCCAAATAGTTTATGTCATCATGTGGATTGATCCAATCTGTGACTGCGTTTGGATGATAAATACTTATTAAAAAAAAAAAAAAAAGAAAAAAAGAAAATTAATATGTATGGTGAAATAACACTAGAAAAACACTAACAAAGATAAACATTTGTCTCGAAAACAGTGATGGGTACGTTCTTTATATACATGAGGACAGCATGCAAAGAAGCTGAGTTTGTACTCCTGCCTCTGCCACTTGCTCTTACTCAACTGAAGCCTCTTTGGGCTGCATATTTTATTCTTGTAAAATGTGGCTGATGATATTTCTTGCAATTATTTTTGGGGAGGATCCTTGCTAGTGAATTGTTTCAGACAGGGTGGTGCTTGCGCTAACTTTGTGTTTCATCCCTTAAAACAGCTTTGATCTCGTTACCATTGGTGGGATCTCCATTATCCTGCACTTTGAGAGAGCTCCCTTCATCACCCAGGAGCATACGCTGTGGCTGCCGTGGGATCGCTTCTTTGTGATGGAAACCATAGTCATGAGGCACGAAGAGAACGAGATCCCAAGCTGTGACCTCAGTAACTTCGCTCGGCCCAACCCTGTGGTCTCCCCATCTCCTCTGACAGCTTTTGCGAGTTCCTGCTCGGAGAAAGGTCCTATCGTTCCTGAAATCCAGGTACGAATCACCTGAGACGAGGAGAAAATAATCCATCTCCTTTCTGTGCTTCTTTTGCCTGCTTTGAGCAACACGAACACAACTATTCTGTGTCTATCTCTATTCCCTTGCTTTGCTAAAAAGCAGCATTCCCCGTTTTTTGCCACATTTTTCAGATGCTTGCCAGGACCACTCGCTCATGAGCACACGCTTAGCCAGAAGGTTTCTTTTCCCTTATCCCTGAGAGATCAAGGCAAAACGCTTGTGGCTGACAGCAAAAACTGACGTTGGCTCTGCTTTGCTCTCACCTCTCATCCGCAGGAGGTGGGCTGGGACCCTTGTGTGACCCACCACAAGCCTTTGGGCAGCCCTTTGGCATTCAACACGCCCAGCACGAGGCTGATGGACCACTTACACTTTGACTGATGCCCTTCTTCTGTTCGACAGCAAATTTTACCCACTGCGCATTACAGACCTCAGTGGCGGAGGATGGGTTGTGAACTTTCTCAGGGTTTGAAGGCATACCCCTCACTCTACAAAGCTGCTGAGATGTGCGGTCAGCCAGCAAATGGGCCCCCTGTGGAGCACCCGGGTGTTATTGCATTTCATGACATTTGGGACAGATGAGCAAAGCGAGAGGGTTACTTTTAATTTCTTGTCCCTGTTTTCCTTTCTGAAGGAAATGTGAGTCAGATGATAAAGTAGTTTAACAACCTGCTGTGGATTCAAAGTATTTTGCTGAATGGAAAGTTGGGTTTTAAACTGAATGGTCCAAACAAGGGAATTATCCATTTTCCTTAAAAATACTCACCATATTGCAATATATGGATGTAGCAGCATTCACGCTTTCCTTTCTTGGGCATGTTATTCCCCGAGTTTTAGATGCCAGCATTCGGCATGTCCTGGGTATTGCTTTTAGTGACAAATAGTAGTCTGCCAAGGTAGAAATAATAGCAAGTGTAGCGACAAATTGTGTGCTTCCTGCTTGACTCCATTGGGGTTGAGGTAGCATTAATGAGCAAAGTCACTTTATATCTTCTAATTTTAATACACCGGGTACTGAACCCAGCAACAAACAAAGCGAGTGGTCTCTTTACCTTTCCCTCTGGACCAAATCCTGTGATCCTTTCTCACACTAATTTCCAATTACAGTCACCGCGTTTGTCCCAGCATAATTACTAATTAAGTCCCATATCTTGTAAAGTCCATCAGATTGCAAATTCTTGGTTCAGTTTTCACATCTCTTTTTTCCTAAACCAACAAACACCATGAAAGGTACCGTTCAGTGCTGCCTGGGAAAGAAGCAAGTATCCGATACAGTACACCTGTAATTATAAGTTCACTCATTATTTGGTAGGATACTTGTTAGATTGTATTAATTATATCTGTTGAACTAAAACATTCTAAAACTCCTCTTCAATAAGAGTGCATGTCTGTCTATCGACTGTTAAAGCAGCGAGGGATGTAGATCATAAGCAATGGTTTGATACAGTTTCTTGACTATAGATCATGGAATCATAGAATGGGTTGGAAGTGACCTTTAAAGGTCATCTAGTCCAGCCCCCTGCAGTGAGCATCTTCAACTAGATCAGGTTGCTCAGAGCCCCGTCCAACCTGACCTTGAACGTTACCAGGGATAGGACATCTACCACCTCTCTGGGCACCCTGTTTCACCACCCTCATCGTAGATATTTGGTGCCATTTGAAATGTCCTGCAGATAACCTGCACGGCCTCCAACTGCCGATCCAGAATGATTCCCCTGTCAGTATCCTGCATTCTATCTGCCAACCCCTTGTGAATGTCACAGATAACTTGGACATCCCAAATCTCACTAGACACCTGCAGTTATGGAATCTAATTAAGACCTAAGTGGGATTCATTTTGAGATTATGGCACTTAAATAAGGTGTACACACACAGTCATCTGGAAGTGCGCTAGATGTTCAAGCTCCCATTAAAGCTGACAGAAATCTAATCAATACCATCAGTGGAACCTACAAATCACTTAAGCTGACCATCTTGAAGGTATCTTGTTCCCACTGACAGTACTGGTTATAATTGATGCTTACCTGTCTTCCTCACATGCACGCACTTATATGTAGACATCTGGATTTAGATGCCTTAAACAGGAATTGTATCCCACTCATAAGTCTATGTGGCAAGACCAACCTTCTGAAGAGCCTATCTCTGCCCATTGGCCATAGAGAGACCTAGAAGAGTAGCTTAGAGGAGACCCCTAACTTTTAAGGTTCCATACATAATGAGCAGTACTTTTCTCATGTGCCAAATGATTCAGCTAGAACCTGTAAAACTGTGTTCCTCCTCAAATATTGACAGTTGAAGGTTAATGGAGTTTGTGGTGCAGGAGTCCTGACTGTACTTCAGTTCATAAATGAACTACTTTTCATTCCTGTACTGGATGAAGATACAATAAAAAATAACCTAGCTGGCAGTTTCTGCAGCTGCCTTTTATAATACGCAGTTCTCAGTAGAGAAATGTTAAATATAAAAGGTGTGAGCACATAGCTGGGAGGAGGTGACAAGCGGATGGCAGGGCTGGGAAAGAGATTTTGACAAGTGGGCAGATAGGAACCTCATGAGCTCCAGCAAATAAATGCAGTGTCCTCTACCTGGATGCATTCAAAAGACCAAATAATATGTGCTAAGTATTTGATTCAGGTGCCTAAAGACAGATTTGATGCCAATTAAGATGCCCTGAAGTGTCTCTTCAGGCCTCGAGCTGTAGCTTCAGAGAGGTGGAGATCTCAAGAAGGTCCATGTCAGATCTGTCATCCCCTTGCAGGGGTTTTAGATACCACAGAACATCTCAAAAGCATCTAGATGCCTATTTTAAGGCCCCTGAATCAGTCCCTAAATGTCTGTCTTTCTCAAAATTCCTTCTGAGAATCATATTTTTTAAAAAAAGATTATTCCTCACCTTGCCTGCTGTCAAAGTGAAGAGCAGCTGTAAAAGAAATGTGGAACCCAACACACAGAAACAACATTTTCTACATTGTCTCATGCAGCGAGCAGAATAATTGCAACTAGCACAAGCCGAGTTCGACACCCAGGAGTGAGGGGAAGATGGCAGCGATAATTGCTGGATTGTGAAAATCCCTAGTAAGCCTGAAGAACCAGCTCTTCTGCATGACCAGCCTGGTGGCCGGACCACTTTTAAAGAGCAGATGACATTGGTTAGGCCGTGATAAAATCTAAGAGCCTTGGTCTTTCACAAGGACCCCAGACCCAGTATATGAATTTATCTGGGCCAAACAGCAATTAGCAAATAGAATAAGGGCACAATTCAGCTGTCATTACCTTTGGTGCAGTCAGAGTATTTTAAAGCTTGGTTTTCCCTGCTTCTCCCACCAATATCCTACTGCATTATACTCCCCCCACCAATGCCCTGCTTCAGCACTACTTACAAACTACAGATGCATTTCGGATGATCTAAATTACCATTTGAACCCGGTTTTCCAAGCAGGCGCCTTTAAACACAGCCCCTTGTGCTGCTCAGTGCCTTGGTACCGCTGTGCTGACCCTTCCTCTGGAATGGTAGACAGCAGAGACAGATCGTGACAGAGAGAAATAATTATTTCTGACAGGGATCTGAACCAGACATTGCAAATAGTACCTCCGTGACAATTATTTCTGCCTGGCTTTTTCCTAGAGGGTTTACATATGAAGACAGATTTGATACAAGGGACCACCTTTACTGCAGCTTGGCTCAGCTGGTCTCTGGTTGAGCCTGGTCCCAGCCCAGCTTGTTGCTGAGCTCATAAAATATATTTTAAAATTCCTGAGTTTTCCCAGTTCTGTCATTTTTCAGCCTCCTAAGCACTGAGATATGTAAATTGAAAAGGCTACATTAGAGAAAGTAAATATTTATGAGCACAGTGTAACAGTGCTTTAACTTCTGGATGTGTCCGTTTGTCAAGTGCTGCAGTGCTCGGAGGCTGTAAGTTATCACTTGAAAAAAGCGTTGGGCCTTGGATAATAGCTTAGAAGAGGGGTTTTTAGGGGGCAGATCACAAGATTTGTCGTTATTTATAACAGTAACCAGAAAACCTGTAAGAGATGAGCAGCTTGTCACGCCAGCAAAGTTTGCTGCTCCCACACAGGAGGAGTTGAGTGTAGGAGCCACGGAGCTTGGAGGACACCAGGATGGCTGTGATTTCTTCCTGACGGGTGGATCTCCTGACCCACCTGCCTTCAAGCCTCCATGCCCTTAATTTTATGAAAGCTGATTATTGCTGAGGAAGTATTTTCACAGCTCATTTAGGGTCCAGCACACCGAAGTATTTCAGAAGTGATGCAGGAGAGAGCAGTGCCAGCTGTGACCTTCTGACACATCCCATTATCAGACCAAGTTTTCCAGCTCACTGCTAAGCTTCTATCTTCATCTTTCAAACTTTGCTGAAGGTTGCTGGCTCATGCTGAAAATGTCTGTGTTGGGTGCTTACCTAAGAGAGAAATTTTCTGGAAAGCGACAACTAATTTTTTCTTCCCCAAGAATTAAGAAAGAAATGCCTTTTTTTTTAATCAGCATTTTGCATGGGACAATCAGCATGGTATCGGGAATCTACATTGTATCCTCTTCCAGAAAATGTCCCTGCATTTTTCCAACTGGGAAAAAAAAAAAATGATCTGGTTGCACTTTAGCAGGTAAATTAGATGAAAATTCCATTTTTACTGAGACTTCTCTATTCTCAAAGCAGAAGAGGGGCAGACAAAACTTTTCCTACTGTTTCTCCAGTCTTTTGTGAAATATTGTACTGGAATGGAGACCTGTGAGATAACTGTCCCAGTCAGTCAGAAATACCCACACTGCATGGCTGGAGGAGAAAACAAAGCAATTCACCTAGACTACAGAGGAATTTGGAAAAGGAAGGGAAGGAAGGGTGCAAGGGAAGAGAAAGGGGTTGATGGTCAGGCCAAGAGCTTCATCACACAGGTAAGAGGGGAGGGAATTTTAACCAAGGACCAGGGTGAATAGGAACAAATGTGAGGTCAGAACATAAAGACCAGGACACGTGGTAAAAAAAGGCTAGAGGTAGATCAGGCAAAGAGGATCAGGGGTGAGCTAGGAGAAGAGCCGTTTCAAAGAAGGAGAGATGGATAAGCCAGAGGAGGGAGGGTGGAAGGAGGATTCATTAATGTCATAGAGAAAATGGCAGGTTACGATCAGGGCCGGGGAACTTCCATAAGGGTACAGGCCAAGTAGGGCTTGTTATTTTACTGGGGAAAAGAAGCCAGGAGACAAAAATTGACAGCTGAAGAAACCTAACAAGATAAAACACAGAAAATGGAAGCTAAACTGATAGGCTGGAATAATCTCAGACCCCAAGCTCCTTTCACCATGGGTCCTGAGACTCCTTTTACCAGTGAGTTCCATTGTGAACACGGATACTTTGGCCTCCTGTTCTTCCATGTAACAGAGATGGAGAATGAGAGGGGCATTCCTTGGCTTCCACGACTGTCGTGGTTTAACCTGGCTGGCAGCTAAAACAACCAGTTGTTCACTCAACCCCACCCCAATGGGATGGGGGAGAGAATCGAAAAGGAAAAAAAAGAAAGTAAAACTCATGGGTTGAGATAAAGATGGTTTAATAGGACAGAAAAGGATAATAATTATAATAATAATTATAATAATAATTATAATAACAGCAACAGCAACACATACAAAACAAGCGATGCAGAGCACAATTTCTCACCACCCGAAGCCAATGCTCAGCTAGTTCCCGAGCCATGCCACCACCAGGCCAACCCCCAGTTACATACTGAGCATGACATCATATGGTATGGAATATTGCGTTGGCCAGTTTGGGTCAGCTGTCCTGGCTGTGTCCCCTCCCAGCTTCTTGGGCACCACCCGCCTTCTTGTTGGCGGGGCAGTATGAGAAGCTGAAAAGTCCTTCACTGCTTGGCAACCACTAAAATGTCAGTGTGTTATCCACTTTATTCTCATCCTAAATCCAAAACACAGCACTATACCCACTGCTAGGAAGAAAATGAACTCTATCCCTGCCGAAACCAGGACAGGAACTAACCCTATCAATTACATATGATTTCATACTTGATGCCTACTAGGTGTGCTTTTTTAGACAGAGCTTTTATAAAGGTGTGTTTGATAAATTACAGCTTCACTGCCTTTTCCTGTCTGCTCGCTGCTGATTTAACACCTCCTGGATTGCTTTTCCACAGGCTCTACAGGAGGAGATTAATGTTTCCGGTAGTAAAATAAAAGTGAGTTACCTGAGCAGTCGCACAGCTGGCTACAAATCAGTCCTGAGGATCAGCATGACCCACCCCACCATCCCCTTCAACCTCATGAAAGTCCACCTCATGGTGGCCGTCGAGGGACGCCTCTTCAGAAAGTGGTTTGCAGCTGCTCCAGACCTGTCCTATTATTTCATTTGGGATAAGACAGACGTCTACAGCCAGAAGGTGTATGGGCTCTCAGAAGCCTTCGGTAAGTGATCCCAGGGCTTGTGTCTCTTTTTAGAAGCAGCTAAGTGGCAATACACAGACCTTGTCCTAGATCGGTACCGTCCAACTGCCAACACGTAAAATGGTCCCTGCTGGGTCACTGCTGTTTCCTTGGAGAGGATTGGGCCCAGCTGTTCAGACAGCACACATTTCCCCAACAGATGAATACTTATCTGTTCTCTGGCTCATGGCCCAGCACATACATCCTGAGCTGCTACCATCATATTCACACAGAAGGGATGAACTGGGACTAGAGGCGTTTGGCTACCTCTCACCGATAGCCAAAAGCTGTCAGCACTGCTTTGAAAGAAATGTCTAGAACTGAGCCCTGATCCCCACTCCTCCTTGTGCCTGGCCTTCAGGATGGCTTTAATCTTATTTTCCCCTTCGTTACCCACTCAAGAATGCCATCCCAAACTGGGGCATGATGGTCTTCTCTCTTGTGCCTTGTGCATTCCTTTACACCTGCAAACGATGTCAGAAGCTGCAAGGCAGAGAATAGGAAGGCTCTGCATCCTCAGCATGCCGCATCCCCAGCACCAAGCACCTGCTCTCCAGGGGCAGAAGCCAAAATCTTTGCTGGGGCAGGAAGCTGTGCTGTGGATGTATGCAGAGACACCACTTCAGTCCTCCTCCTGCTGCCATCTCAGACCTCACCCAGCAAGCCCTGTGCGATGGTGCTGGAGGGAAGGGGGTACCTTGAGTGTATAGTGAGTGGAGGTGATGCAGCTCTGCAGTGATTGCTTCCCATCTGATCAACAACCAGAGGGCATTCAGTTACAGGTCTTTGATGGAGTCTAGACCTTTCAGGCTCCAGGGAAATGATACCAGCAAAATGGGAGAGATCCCAAATTAGCAAATAGAGCTCTTTTTGACAGAAGGTGATGCCTCATAGCCCAACTGAAGATAAGTCTTTTTAGAGGAGCTGTAGGGTGCTGTGGTTTCTAGAAGGAAAAATGGGTGCCTTCCTCTGACTTCAGGCTCAGCTGCTTTGAGCAGACTGGATGATACAACCTGCTGAGCCTTTCCCTGAGAAACACTGAGAAACGTGTCCTGGTAGCATATCCTGAAAGACTATGTTTACATGCTCTTTAAGATGGTAGATCGGCAGTGGGTCCTGGAGTGCTCCATGATGCAGCTCTGCAGCCCCAGAGTGCTCGAGCAGGTCTGAAAACATCAGTATTCAGGCTTTCAATGATTCCCACCTCTAGAACAGTGGAAAATATCAAGCCTTCATTTCTTAAATTGCATCTTCCTCTGATACTGTCTGATTCTTCAAAAGGCTATATTTGATGGGGGATCCTGAGTTCACTCAGTGCTCAGCATTTTTTAAGGATGCTGGGAAACTTGTAAGATCAGACCTTTATTTTTATGTAGAAAAAAAATGAGCTATATAATTGCTTTTCATTTGCATAGAACTTGCAGTTCTGCTCTGCTTCAGCTGTTAGTGCTGAAAGGATCTGGTAGGGCAGAAGAAAAGTAGACCAATGAAACTGGTCCTGCTTCTACTGAGAAAATCATAAAGGAGTCATTATTCTGTCAAAAACATGATTTTCCTTCTACTGACATTTTACTCTTAAGCAACTCCAATGTGTTCAGTGGAGTTACTCCTGGAAGGCTCTCTTTAGACATTATGGCAAGCAAACCCTTTTGACATTAACAATGACCACGAGTCAGCCTGGTCTAAGACTGCTGTCTCTGAGGGACCTGCTGCCCTATCCTTCATTTGTTTAAGTCTTTACTTTCCAAGAAGGGCCATGATTTCTAGCAAGTTCCTGACATGCAGTCTTTGATCAAAGCTAGTAGACAGGAGTAAAATGCTCCCATTTAGGAGCCTTGCAGTGGTTTACACTCTCGAATACCCATTGTTTTAAAATATGTCTTTAAAACAGTGCCTTTTAAATATTTAGCACATTTGCCCAACATCTACAACTCCATTGACCTTTTTAAATGCCGGATGGCCTTTAAAGAGAAAAACATTAGGACTCCACATTATGATGATGACATTTTAAATTGGCAGTTGCCTGTAGAAATGCTCGTACCCCTGCTCAGTTGAAACTCTGTGTGTGCTGACTGTGCATTTCTGGGTTGCTAATCTAGGGGGGGGTCTTTTGTTTCTCTCTTATTCATAGTTTCAGTAGGTTATGAGTATGAATCCTGTCCTGACTTGATCCTGTGGGAGAAGAGGACAGCTGTGCTTCAGGGTTATGAAATTGATGCTTCGAAACTTGGAGGATGGTCCCTGGACAAACATCATGCCCTCAACATACAAAGTGGTAGGTTGACTGTAACACATAACAGAGGAATAATGCAGTGTTGCAAGGCCCAGTTGCTTCTTACCATTTAAAATTGAAGAAAAGGAAAGGAAAGAAACCTGACCAACACATATACTCTCTCATGTATTTTACTAGCAAGTTATTTCTAGTAACCCACATTTAGAAGCAATATGGTGTGCATAAATCCAAAAGAAGTAGTTGAATGTCAGCATGTCTAACTTAATAGTGTCTTAAAAGAAGGGAATTAACAAGGAAAATATTCCTAAAATAACAAAGGGGAATCTTCTCAGACTGGACCTACCACTGACCATAAGTCTGCCCAGACACATCCTCCAATGTGCAAGTCTACTTGCAGAAATAAGAGGCTTTGTGGGTCATGAGGGAGAATGGAAGGTGCCAGAGTCCTCAAAGGTTGCTCAGGACTGCAGCAGGGAGACTTGAAAGCTGATCGGAACATGTTCGAAAGATGGAAGTGCTATGCCCTTCTGGGTGATAGCAGTGGGATGGGAGCAAACATCTAATTCAGCCCACACCACTGCTGGAAACACTACACTTATAGGGTATATAGGTATAGATACTTATACCGATAGATAGATAGATAGATAGATAGATAGATAGATAGATAGATAGATAGATAGAAGTAGACCTCCTCTAAAGCTTTGAAGATGAAATGTTTCTCTAAAGAATGCACCATGGTCTTCCTGTCTCTTATCTTTCCACGAGCTATGTAATTTGTTTTTTTACCTGGTAGGCTGCAAATTACAGGGCAAAGAGGGACAGAAAAGGCAGGTGAAAATTCATGAAATGCTGAAAAGTGTATTTCATTCAAAGGTAGAGACAGTCTTGTTCTCCCTGCATTTGTTCTGCAGGAAATGTAATGGGGCTATAAAAAATACTTACTTCAGATAAGGGGCTTCTCATTTGAAACCATCACAAAACCTCCTTAGAATCATGGAATCATGCAGGTTGGAGAAGACCTTTCAGTTCATCAAGTCCAGTCATAAACCTAACACTGCCAAGTCCACCACTAAACCATGTCCTCACCACTTGACAAATTC
Source organism: Aramus guarauna (assembly GCA_013400195.1). Lineage (NCBI taxonomy): Eukaryota > Metazoa > Chordata > Aves > Gruiformes > Aramidae > Aramus > Aramus guarauna. The sequence continues at coordinate 537,544 of VXBL01009548.1, forward strand.
CCCAGTTGCCATCCATCATTGCTGGTTTGTGCTCCCTTCGGTCCCAGTTTCCTTGTTTCTCTTTAATTTCCTTATTACTGTTTTCTCTCTCTAGGCATCTTGCATAAAGGAAATGGGGAAAACCAGTTTATTTCCCAGCAGCCGCCTGTAATTGGAAGCATTATGGGCAACGGTCGCAGACGCAGCATTTCTTGTCCAAGCTGTAATGGTCTTGCAGATGGGAACAAGCTCCTGGCTCCCGTTGCCCTGACATGTGGGTCTGATGGAAGTCTTTATGTTGGAGATTTCAACTACATCCGAAGGATCTTTCCCTCTGGCAATGTCACCAACATACTGGAGCTGAGGTACACCATGCTGAATGTGGCCATTATAACTATGCCCTTATGTTCTGCAAAAATGTTAGGTACACAAAAGGAAAATGAGCAAAACTCTTTAAAAAAATTACAGAAAAACAGAAAAAAAAGCTGTCCAGATTTGCCTCTTCTGCAACTCTGCTGACTTTGATTTACACCAGAGAAACACAAGCCTAACAAGTTCTTCCAGACTTGAATCACACACCAGAAATATTGACACATTTCTGTGCTGTTAAATCCAACTGTGTTGATGTTTCCCTTTCGGTGTAGTTAGAGATCAGTGGGAATTCCCAGAGTTAACAATCAGCTTCTGAGAGAACCTGAACTTGGAAGAACACAGCAGTGATGGTGATATGTAGAGGTTAATCAGGACAGATCATCATTCAGAATTAAGATAGGACGATCACCTAGGGAGTCACAGACTGGGTTTTTCTAGTTGTTTCGGGGGGGAAAACCACATATCAGCTCCCCTCGGTTCCCAACTGAACAGCAGTGTCAGGGTAAACATACAGATGGATCATCTCAAAGTGAAGTGTTTCCATTTACACCAAATGACAAAGGGGAAAAATATATATTAGGAGAAATAGGGAGGATGGGGAAGGAATATCAATTAAAAACATGGGAGGAGAGGGAAAAGTATCAATTTGTCACAAATTCTGAGGAAGTGGAGTAGATTGTGACTGAATCAAAATTTCAGATTGACCTTACTGGGGACATTTCTCCTATCTAAAATTTCTACAACAAATACAATTACCCACTTCAACGCACCAGGGCCTGATTCTGAATTCTGTAACCAGACAAGACTCACTCCAGGAAAGTCAATCGAGTTAAACCAGTGTTTGTGAATGAGGCTTCTCTGCTTGAAGGACCTGAGAGGTCAATATGAGGTTAGCATGGTGGGAAGGTTCACATTCCCATTTGCCTCTCAAGGTCTGGCCTGAAAGTGAGTATCTTCCAGAAAGTAAATCTTCCTTGCTCTACTCAGATTTAATGTCCTGGCTACTGAGAACAAATGTAAGGTCCCGTTTCTGCAAGGACTGCCATGTGGAAGCTGACCAGAAAGCTTAGTGGAGAGCAGGGTCCCCCATACAGCATTGCTTTGCATTCCCATTTGCTCCACAAGGCCACGGGTAAAAATGAAAGAGCTGATCTGCCGCAAAATCTGGTGCAAGATCCCATTAGCCCCTCATTTACAAATATGCCACAGTCCTTAGACCTTGCTGAAGGTCTTGTCATGCAGAACCATCGTTGTAGTTCATGGTGTTTGAGAAAAAAATACAGACAGCCTTCACTTAGCGAAAAGCCGTCTCGGTGTGCTCGCAGGGTGACAAGGAAATCAGGAGGAATCGTTGAGTTAGGAAGCCCACAATGAGATGTTTATAGTCACATCCCCGAGGGCTGGGGCACCTTTTGAGTAAATAAGCAAGAACCTGATTCTTGCTATTCTGTTACATCATATACGAAAACACAACATCTCTCATGTTTGTAAGGTGGGAAGCTGGGATAAATCTTCAGACCTGGTCCACATTAAAGAATGTAATATTATTCCAGTGCCAGAAATTTATTTTAACAGCCAAAGGTGAGATTTCCAGAAGACCCTAGGTGATTTGGGGCCCAAATCCCACTGCAACGGAGTGGGATTAATATCTCATTCCCAGAAGTACAATTTTGAAAACCCGATCCCTGTTTCATTGTCAGTGGAAATACCAGACCCAGCGGAGGTTTTGCAGAGTATTTCCTGATTGGAAAAGAGAAAATTGGAAGCCTTGACAGAGTGGCCTTGCTGGCTTTTGTGTAGAGCCACAGAGTTAAATTTACTCCAAAGTTAAATCTGCTGGAACGATTGCTGCTTCATCTGTGCAAACACTTAGGTTACTGGATCTAATAAACATTTCTTCACTCTGGTGTGCTATAAAGTAAGTGGGTTCAGATGCAGGCTGACTAAAAGCTATGGAGGAAAGCCATTGCTTTTGGACTAAATGGAGTTTGCTTGTGTCTTCTCAAATCAGCATCTCCTTGGACACTAACATCCTCACTATTTGGCTTTTGGGTTTTGCTTGCGGGGGGGGACATCTTTTGAGTGTAGCGTTCTGTTGCGGAGAGGAAAGCAAATGCATTGTGGGTCGCAGATAACTGCAGCTGGGTATGTTAACTAGACCCATGAAGAACATCCAGGTCGGCATAATTTCAGTCCTCTGGGCTAGAGAGTTCACGAGGTTACGGCAGTGAACTGCCACCCATAACGGTGCAACTGCTCAGTTACCTTTATAAATCACAAGGTATTGCTTTGGCTGAGAGTGAAGAAAACCTGTAAAGATACCTGCATCTACATAGATTTAGCTCAGTACTGCTCTGAATGATAAAGTCTGCCTGGTCCTATCTTACATAAGTGAATAACTCCAAGCAGGTGAGATCACACTTCCTTTGTGATATGCAGCGGTACATAAGTGAGCTCGCTGCCAAGTAATATCCAATATAAAATATATCAGTGTCATTCCAGCTAAGTCTTTATTTATTATTGCATTGTATGATACAGTTACTGTCAAGTTTTCAATCTGCTAATAATGCATCGAACTGAGCTTCTAACACCTCATTCTTTCTTCTATTCCCTGCTTTCCTGTCTTCTGTCAGAAATAAAGATTTCAGACATAGGTAAGCCAACCAGTGGAGAATTCTTATGCCGCTCCCTGTCTTGTTGCATGTTGTTACGCAGTGAGCCACAAGTGCCATTTCCAGATGATTCAATAGCAAATGAAGCTGGCGTGATTAAAACTGGCGTAGGCAATCAGTCATCAGAACTGGGAGCCATTAATCACAGAGCGGAGTCGCGCAGACTTCTGCATGAGCTGTTATAGCTGTAGGCAGGGGAAGTATAGACGCAAGAAGCAGGGCAACAAGAGGAGGAGGGTGGAAGGAAAAATGGGTGGGAATTAACCAAGAAACCATTGGGATACTGGAATATCTGTGATGGGAAAATAATTCTCATATGGTGAAATGTCTTCCTTTTGAGTTTTGGGGAGCGTAACAGGCATAATGAAGGGCCAGAGGTACCCCAGCATCCCCCAGTAAGTTTTTGTAACTCTCTGCCAGTCTGAGCTCTCCGTAGAGAGCCTTCGCACGTGGAAGTATGTCAGGCTCAGAGAGGAGGCAGTGGCGACTCAGAACCTTAGCCAGGAAATGCAATCAGAAAGAGAAAGAGTAATGACAAGAAAACAAGATGAAAGAGAGACTCCTAAATTGGAGCTTTGTCACTAAGAATATTTGTCATTTGGGTTCACTAGAGTTTCAGGGAGTTTGATCCAATCAGTTGCATTCTGGAAGATGTCAACCTCCTGTCACTGTGTTTGCAAGGACTTCTCTGGTGCTGACAAGTTTCCCATCCTTCTCCCCGGTTGCTTTCTAAATTAGCCGCTTAAGACTATGGAGTTGGGACTTTGTTTTTCTTTTTTGTTTGGTTTTCTTTTTGCATTTGGGATTGGGGATTTTTCTTGCTACATGCTTTTTATTTACTGTTTCTTTGACTTCATAGAGGCTTCGCAAACCTAGAAATTTTCATTTTATCTGCATGCCTGGAAATGCAATGGAGTAGAAACTGGTTTTTTGTGTTATTGCCAGAACATTAATGAAGGGCTGAGCTTCCACGGCATAATGGACTGGCCCAGCAGGGCTGGGGGGGTTGGTACACAAGACCTCTGCACTGACTGTCTTCATCAGGCTGAGTTCCAGCCCCTGAGCTCCTCTTTCACATCATTTGAAAGCAATAGAAAAACTCATTTCTCTTTGGAACAGCGAGGTTGTATCCTTAATGCCCCAGAAATACACAGCCACTAAAGTGCACCTGCTTCGACAGTGAAGGGCAGCAGCTGAATACCTGTTACAAGACGAGTTTTTATATATGAAGGCAATAACTGAGTGAAGATATATGGACTGGCCACAAATGCTGCAGATGCCACCAGAGCCTTACAAAGTTGGCAGGGCTTCAGCCTTTAGGCAGTTCCTAAAATCAAAGAAATGAAATGAAAGAAAGCCAAGGCATGTGTGCTTCAGTGCAGTCCAAAGGGGACCAGTGAGGGAGGAAGGAGGTGAGGAGCTCCAGATCAAATATTCCCATCTGTGACTACATTAAGGGAGTCATCCACGTGAGTTAGCAGCTGTTCTGTGTCATTTGCCACAATACTTCTTCTTAGGAAGCCTCTTCGTCCCTGAGCCACAGGGAAATGAGTGGGTGTAGTCTTAGCTAAAGCACCAGCGCTTTATGTTCGAGAAGGTCCTAAGCTTGACACCGTTGACAGTCAACACAGGGATGAATCCTAGTGATTTGGAAAATCTGCAACCCATATGCAAAAGCTTCCTCACTTCAGGGGAAAGGATTCCTCCCCACTACATAGCCTGTGGTGAGCTTGATCTCCAGAGGTTCTGGAGCTACCAACTAAGAGTCTTGACTCTACAGCACAGCGTAGGTAGCCAAGGTCTAACGCTGCAACCGCCAAAATGGCTGTGTGTCAACATGGGGGATGTTAGCTAAGCCAAAAAGCATCACCAAATTGTGATGCCTCCCAAGTTTACACCCATCTGTTAACCAGATTAATAAGAACTTACTCCAGTATGTCTTTGTATGGTTCTGTCTTGATGCGCTAATGACTTTTTCCAAGCATGGCAATAATAATTTGCAGTTAATTATCATTATCTTTTCTCTGCAGGAACATGGAGGGCAGTGAGGTATTTCTGTCTTGCAAATATGCAAAAAGTTGCCACACTTAAATGTATTATTTCTTTCTTGTTTCCATTCATACCTTGGAGAAAGAAATCTACAATTAGTGGCAAAGAGATGTATCTCAGACAACTGCCCTAGGATCAGATCAAAAGTCCCTTGCAGTCCCTGGGTTGGCTTATGGCATTGCTATGAAGTTTTATTATCCAGCCTGTGACACTAGAAGAGCTTTGGGCATCGCACACAAACTGAAAACACTAAAAGGCGAAGTGTAAATTCAGCTCACTGCACTGTGTGGCCTCCTTATGTATTAATCTATTGAATGTCACCCAGGGAAAAAAAAGACCAGTACCTCACACAAGCTATAATAAAATCCTCTGTTTGTGAGCTGCAGGGTGCTTAGCATGGAGCCATGGAAACACAGCTCCGCTGAACAAAAATCGCTTGGCTGCAGGAATTTGGTAGTTCTTTAGTCACCAGCAAATGCCTGTGGCCAGCAAGGCTGAGAGGGGAAGAGGGCAGCTAGCGCAGAAAGTTTTACAGAGGTGGTTTCATGTCCTTAAACGGAGACATCAGATCCAAAGAAGCCCCAGGGGTTTATTCAGATCTGTTATGGGTAAGTAACTTCGGTGTTGCGACTGCTCCTGTCTGCTGATCACAGTGGGAGCTGGAGCTGTACCGTTACCATTAGCAGCAGTTGTCCTTTAGAGGGGGTGGTAGATGCCCTTGCATTTGTGAAACTAAGATGCAGTTCATCTTGTAAGATAAACATTGAAAATAAGTCAGGCAAATCATACCCCAAAAGATGCTATTTCTCTCCACTGCCTCTAAAGGGAGTTAAGGCAGGCAGTTCAGATGTAAGCACCCACCTTGTAACCCTCTAAAGCTTGGTGAGATGAATCCCCTGCCTTTGAACAGAAGCCAATGACAAGGTGCAGTCTGCTGTGCTAACGCATTATAGGTAACCTGCTGAAACCAGGGACCATCTCCATTTCCTCATCTTTATTCCTTAGGGACTGGCTTCCCACTCTGGAGGAGGAGGTTCCTTCCTCAGACTCCTCCAAAACATGGGCTCTGGACCCAAGGGGACAATCTCAACCTTTGCTCAAAGCCTCAGTTATAGTACTACAGACGCAATCCACATGAATGCCACCTGTCTGCCTATTCACCCAACTTTTTATCACTTTCCTTCCTGTGTGTAAGGAGTCACGTAAAGCGTAAGCACTCTAAAATGGAGTTCGAATCGCTTAACATATCTGCAGAGCTCCCCAAAGGGTGCTGGCACGATCCTGTCCAAATAATGAGAATGAAAATAGGAAATGGACAAGGCAGATGTATGGGACAGCCTATATGCAACCCCAAACAACTGGGATCACTGTGGACATGGAAGATTTTCTTGTGCTTTCCCAGTGCATCGCTGTATCACAAGCATACAAGGAAGTATTTCCCTTTGGTCTGCAGATCTTCTGCTTATGAAACCGTCCTCATTCCCAGTGACTACACCGTCATGTCCACCAATACCCACTAAAGTGTCTGTGCTTGGCTAGGGACCGGCCCACCCCATCCCTGCAACTTCGGTTTGTTGCTTCAGGGGCTTAAAATATCAATGCCATGCCCAGGGTTTCTTCTAAAAAACCTTAATAGCTAAAGGAACACTCTGAATGAGAAATCAGCTCTTCACCTGCAGCCCTTTTCCAGCGGTGGCAGTGTCAATATGGAGGATAAATATTCTAGGACTACAAATACTGTAACTGATTAAGTCTTCTGAGTAGTAAAAATCCTGTCTTTTCTTTCGGTCTGTTACCTAACTGAGCAATGAGAGAGGATGAAAGAAAAAAAAAAATCTTCTCTGCTTTGCCCGAGGCAGATTTATTTCAGTTGTTCAGTTCAGTCCAATTTACCACTTGGATTTCCCTATTGATTGTGGCTTTAAATGAAAAGCAAAGCCTCGGTGTTCCCAGCTCCAGTGCTCATGCATTGTCACAGACGAAGGGAAGCAGTTTGGGAATTTTTACATTACTAACATATGTTCATTTAGCATCTCTAATCCTGAAGGATCTCAAAGTGTTAAACACAAGATCCAGTGTTTAATGCTCTGCAATTCATGCAAAATTCACGCAGAGCGTGACACCTTCCCGATACAGTGGCAGTGTCCAGGGGGGGTAAATTCTGGATTGACCATTTTGAACAGTTTGTGTTTTCCGTTCCCTGCTCCAAAGCGTCCCAGGTTAAGTACTCCGTTGCCTAAGCCATCCCAGGGCGCTTTCCACCCACAAAAGCCCTATGCCTAGAGCAGGCTGTAGGAGACCATGAGGAGCCATGCTTGCAAAAATGAGAAGTCTAGCCAATAAAAATGAACTAACACTTCCTATCGCTCACACAGAGCCACGCAGCAGAAAAGATGTAGTTTGTGTTGGGGGTGCCCATACCGTTAATAACATTAGATTCAGAAGGGTAATTGTGTGTCTTGGGAGTTTCACTATCAGCTCACCAGGTGAAGTCCAGACCCAGGTAACCCAAGATTATCACTGTCCCGGGGGTAGTTTAACCAACATAAGTTTCTACCTCTTCCTCTTCCAAAGCACATTTGCTAGTACAGGTGTGTGTGCCTCTGTGGCATCCAGCTATGCAGAGGATTAAAAGTTTAATCAGTCAGAGCTAATTTTTAAATGAGTTTCAACTTTGAAGTCACCCCAACTTTTTTTGCGGCATCTCTATTCAGGGCCTCATTAATAAAGCTAAACTTGGGTTACCAGCAGCTACTCAAAGTATTACCTTAATATGACAATTTTTTACTTGGTAAATTTAGGTGGGAAGCACCATTCAGCTTTTCTGATGGATGAATGTTTTGCTTTTACCTGGTTCTCTGCTCCGTGGTTAGAAGTACCCAGCATTTGTTTCAGTGTCCGTTCTACAGAGGAGCTGGGATTGGAAAATAGCTTTAAGATCTCTCTCTTCCACAGAAGGTTGTGATCTATAATAAAATCCACCAGAGTGAGGCTATGAAATCCAAAAACAAATTACAACGATAGTGCTGGGAGAGGGGACCAGGAACTTCCAGTTCTGCCACCATTTTTCTCCACCTTTGCGAAAGTCATTTTCTTTTTGCCCGTCTGCAAACGTCCTGCTGTAAGACTCGCTGAAAGCTATCTGTGCTTTCCAGGCAGAGATGCTAAAGAATTGCAAAGTGCCGGTAAAAATGACCTCCTCTTGTCCACCTCTCATGCAAAATAGAGATTATGAACAGCTCAAAAGCTGACTGACATTCAGCTGGGCTTTGTTAGGACAGTCAGCGGAAAATGCAAGGCCCTGATCAAAATGGATGATGGATTCCCACAGGGAACTTCTTCCACCAGGGTTGAAGCCACTTGCTTAGTGTGAGTGACATGCAGGTAAATGAAATAATACCCTACCAGCCTGCTGTCAGTGGAAAGGAATACAGATGGAGACTGAACTGTCAGGCTGGAGCTGTCTTGAAGGTCAGAGCATTTTATTTAGCAAGAATCAGTGTCATTTGTGGAGATTAAATCTGTTCAGACTCTAATAGGATAAATCACAAGGGATATTCCAGAATAAATCAGAAAGGCACTTTTTTTCCCCCCAAAGTATTAAGTAATTTGAATAAAGAACCAACTTACGGCTTTTTAAAACAGAGAATAATTGGGTAGGTTTTATGTGTCTGAAGAGGGGTTAATTTTCCTAACATAAAGGTTGAAGGAGAGAGGAAATCTCTTATTATGAGAGATAGAGTCAACTGTGATCGACACTCAGGTTTCTAACCAGCTTCTCGTAGAACGAGTCCACTAAGGGCAAAATTGTGAGCTCTGGCCTATATGTTTATTATGAATTCTTGGGACCTGATAAGTTTGGACAGCTTGAAGGTGTTCTGGAGAAAAGTAGAGACTTTTTCATACTTGTTCTAATTACTACTTCGCCTGTTTTAGAAGGAAGAAGACCTGTGTTCAGGCAGCAGGTGCTGCAAGTTTAATCTGTTGGTTTCAGGCTTAGAAGAGATGCAGCTCAATACACACTAGTAGTCAACACTTAATTCTAATAAAAGAAGTTAATAAGTTTAGAATCTATATTAAACTGTATATAGAATGCTTGAAAGACATTTTTTTAAAATTGTTTCTAAACTCATCTGGTTGTTTTTTTCTGGCCAGTCTCATTGAATGCTTTCCAAAAAGTGGATGCTGGTTTATTCATTTCTTCAGTCTTGGGCTTATTTGGTGTTGTAGTCATGGAGCTAAAAACATTATCTTTCTGTCCACTCACCCTGTTTTCTCAGCCAGCCTTTCTTGTTTGCAAGGAAGCAGTGAGTGAATAGTATTTAACAGGGGACTGATGTTCAGGTTCCTCAGCCCTCCTCCTACTTCATGCTTTACTTAGGGCAAAATGTGGCACTCCAAGGATCATTTTGTTTCTCTCTTCATTGAGGTCCAGCTGAATTCAGTGGCAGGACTTCCCCTAATCTCCACGAGGGCAGGACAGGACTCGAGACTCTTTGCTGGAGTCAGCATGAGCACCAGATAAGCCTTGACGCAGTGATCTTGAAGAGTATATCTTCAAGTGCTTTATGCTTGGGAGTCTGCTTTTGGGTTTTTGTATTGGGGTCTTTCTTGGGAGGGCAGATTTTTTTTTTTCTTTGTTTTCTGCCCCTAGGGTACTGTGCTTTCCCTTCACTTTCTGGCACTGCACTAACACCAGTTTCAGGACTATGTTTATATTAAGTAAATTAAGCAAATTCAGGCACTGGGACTCAACCTATAGTAGTTCCTGGCATGATTTTGGCTCAGGCCAATGAGTCTTTTCCTTTTGTAGCTGCCCTCCATGCCAGAGAGCATCCCAGGCACAGCGACTGGTAACAGATTTAGCTCAGGATCCCGTGGTGTAACACACCGTGTACTAACATTGTCAAATACCGCACCGCTTCACTTTCCCAGTCCGTCTGCCCTGCGCATTTTTATTCTCTAAAGTGCTTGCATTGCCTGTTGACTTAAGGAAACAAATCATCCAAAAAATAATAACTTCATACCCTTGTTTTTCAGCCACAGCCCAGCTCATAAGTATTACTTGACCACAGATCCAATCACCGGCTCCATCTACCTCTCTGACACCAACAGCCGACGTATCTATAAAATCAAGTCAACCACATCAGTGAAAGACATTGTGAAGAATTCAGAGGTCTTGGCTGGAACTGGGGATCAGTGCCTCCCGTTCGACGATACCCGCTGCGGAGATGGAGGCAAAGGCACTGATGCTACCCTTACAAATCCCAGGGGTGAGACTGCTTCTTCTCCATAGACTTTTTTAAAGGGTTTGGGTTTTTTTGAAAGGGGCTTGTTTAGTAGTCGTGCTGGAGACTGCTCTCCTCTCCAGTTCAGAAAATGCCCTCGGATTTTGCAAGACTTCCCCAGTCAACCCACAAACACATCCTAAGGGCTTGCCTGTGGAAATAAGTGGGTATGTCTCACCCTCAGCCAGTCCTGGTTCTTCTTATCGAGGTGGCTGGGAGCAGTGCCAAACCAGAGGGGTGTAGTGATGGGCACGTGTCCAAAGGGCAGTAGAATAAATCTACCCATCAATTTTGTGCACACTTAGCCGCTGCTCCTCCTTACCAAATAACAGCATTTGGTCCTTCCCAATCTGGACTGGGTTCGTTTATGTTCAGTTCACTGAGGCTTTCTTGGCATTAAAAAAAATTAAAAAGATCTTTAAGCATTGCTATGTATATATAAAATAGCAACAAAACCATCATACAGCTCAGAGATACGTAAATTGAGGTTTATACATTGACGTTATATATCATGGCGTCCAGGTTAAATCCTATAGGGGGGTGGATACTAATTTCAATATGGGAATGATCTAATTCAGCATGATTTCACCTGGTTCCTGATTAGCTTACTTAAATGTGATAAAAGCACAGTGAAATCAGAATAAAAGCATCACACAGCCTTCATGACTGTGAACTAAATTGTTCAAAACAGGTTTAGCCAAACATATGCAGTCCTGTGTGTAGCCAAGACTTCAGTCTGGCAGTCTCAAGGTAACAAGCTCTGCATATGGAGGATGTCGCTCCTCCCAGCTGTCCACAGCTCCTCGAAAAAAAAACCACATGGAGGATATAGAGATGAGGTGGAAGATCCTGTTGGTATGCGCACTTTCTGCAGTGTTTGTGAAGAGGGGCGAGAAGGACGCCCATGCAGGAATGCTTTTAGAAATGTGGCATTTTTGCCTGTTGTATGTCTTCTTGCCCAGCTGTTAGGATTGCAGGGAGTTATTTATAGGTTCTTGGCTTCGGCATCAGTGTGCTGCAGGTTTCCTTTTTCCTTGCATTTGGGAATGGTAGCTCTCTCCTTACTCACCACAGCAATTTCCAAACCCATCTCAACCTCTTTGTAAAGCCACATCTCAGCAAAACCTGGGGATCCTTTAACACGTTATTTCACAAAGAGTAGGCTAGACGAAGACGGCTGAGCTGTTGTTTCTCTTCTTGGCTAGACTTCTCAGGAAGTTATTTTTCTTGACATAGAGATGACATTATTGTTACTGAATCCAAGAAACCCAAACTGATTTAGTGACCTTTTGTGTCAGCTCTTGTGATTTTATTTTTTTTTTCCCCTACATGCCGACTAGTTGTTTCCTGTCAGGATGCAGAAAAATATGCCTTGGGAGACCTGTTTTTTGCCAAAAAGCACTGAAAGCCAAACTGCTACCCTAGTAATATTCAAAGGGCCCAGCAAGGTTTCCAAGTACTCCAGAGTCCCATGAGGTGACCAGTATATTGGGATAAAGTGTTGCCAGAGGCACAGATATCGAAAGGGAACAGCTACCTGTGGTCAGGTTGCAGTGTAGAAATTGTCTCACTGAAATGAGAGGGCTGAGTGAAAAGAAAATTAAGTGACTTCGGCAGAGAGATTCAGGCAGTCCAGCAGATGAGTCATGAGATCAGGGAATCCAGAAATCTGTAATCCAATTTTCTGCACCACTTTGATGTTCAACCAGTGCAAAAAAAAATCCCCCACAACTCACAACTTTTGCTGGACTTCCATTCTCCCTTGTACCAGATGAGAGAAATATTATTCATTTCCCTACATGGGTGGATGTTGCAAGGTTTAGATGACTTATGTTTCTGCTTTGCTATGGGAAACAGAGCTCTGGAGTTCAAAGCTTTCAGCACTGAAATCCTTCTTCTTGGCAATTCAAGCTCTCAGGAGGCCGTTCTTCCACCTCTATCACGTAACGGCAAAATGCATGCATTCATTCCTCACATTCCTCTGAAATTTCACAAAATAGAAGTAAATTGAGGGTGAAAGAGGAAATGACACGAAGCAAAATGGCAACAAGAAAATAATAGTCCAGAAAGCCCACACTGCCAATGGAAAGTTCATAAACGGTGTTCCCTGATCTGGTTCTAGCCTGAGTTTGCAAAGTCTGCTGAGACAATGGCTTTGGTAGGTGTGACTCACTTCCCATTCACCTCAATAAATGATTAACAGTGAAAACTCACACTGACAATGTAATGTCAGTGTTGTTTATACCTTCACAGCAGTTCATCCTAGCAGAAAAATCCAGCAAATGCTCTTCCTTCATGTGATTGTATTTCATAATAGTTCAAAATAAAAAAGATTTGTCGTACAGGTAACCAGTAGTCCTCAGGCTGTAGGAAGCAGAACCCTCTGCTTCCTTGTCTTGGCAGGGGGATAAATACTCATAAGTGAATGGTCAGAGGAAATTAAAAATTTATTCTGTAGCTTTAGAGAAATCAGCTGGCCAGAGAAGGATTTGGAAAGTTCAGTTCTTGAAGAATCACTGCTCTACATGGGACTCTGCTTTTTAAGGCTAAAGCTTTTTTTGTTTTGTTTTTTAACTGAAAATAATTGCTTCATGCAAAGTAGGATTTGTGTATTTTAAGGACATCTTTGCACTTGTTCAAAAATTGTAAGGAAGCAAGGTCTTGTCTCCACTTTGATGATGTTTTAATTAGCTGATATTTGCAGCTTGCTGGAAAATACACAGGGAATACACTCCTGCCAGATGAAAAACGGCAATTCATAAAGACTGGAGAATCGGTCATGAGGTGTCAACACATATTTTTGCATCTACCTTTAGCCTCTTGGATCAGTCAAGCATCTGGTCTAAGTAGACTTTTTGGCTTTCTTCTCAATGGAAAGTAACTGGTACCCTGAAGGTTGTTCATTCTATGCCAGTGCATGTCTCCAAGGTAGGATGAACCATATCTGGTTCTGGGAGTGCCGATCTCCTCCTGGAGATGATGGCCTGAAGAATGAGGTCCCCACCCCGGCTAACACGATTCAGAATGGTTCTCCACTTTATGAGCAGCAGCCTTTTCCCCACAGTTTTGATTACTTCTTCCAGTTCCCACCTCACCTCCCATGAGTTCAGAGTGGATAATTTCATAGAATCATAGAATCAGGGGATGGTTTGGGTTGGAAGTGACCTTCAAAGATTATCTAGTCCAACCGCCCTGCCATGAGCAGGGACATCTTTACTAGACTAGGTTGCTCAAAGCCCCATCCAACCTGGCCTTGAACACTTCCAATAATGGGACATCTGCAACTTCTCTGGGCAACCTGTTCCAGTGTCTCACCACCCTTGTCACAAAAAATTCTTCCTTGTATCCAGACTAAATCTACCCTCTTTCAGTTCAAAACCATGTTCCTTTGTTCTATCAGTACATTTCTTTGAAGTACCTTCTGGATAGAGGTTCTCGTCTCTCTCCACTGAAGGAGAGAGAACTCCCTTTAGATGATCAGCCTAGACAAGACATTAGGAGGGATAAAACCCACCCCAGGAATTAGACCCTTCTCCTGTCTTTGGCTTCTCTGATAAAGGTAGTCTATACAAATAGAGGACAGGTAGATCAACAGTTGGAACAGTGGTGGCAGTTGTTTGGTCAGGGTATTTATCACAGCTATTAGGAACCAGTCTGATACTTCCAATTCATTTGCCACAAAGCACAGCAAAGCTTTCAGATGCTAATGAATTTCAATATATCCTTGCAAATTAAAGTGTTACCACTCTCTAATTATCATCTGCTAATAATGATCCTCTTCTACAAGCAATCTAAAGAAAAATTAAAACTCCAGCTTGTCAGAGCATTTGTTTTCATCTGAGTACTCACCAGTGGTTCTCCTTGGGAAAATGTTGTGGCAGAGAAATTACCAAGGAGCCTGCAATTAAAAGAGATTGCAGTGACAAGTCTGACACAACAGGAAGAAGGTTTCAGAAGGGACATGGAGGGGAGGGGGCATCTCATTCATTTAGCACCACAAAAACTATGCAAAATGAAGTAATTAGTTTGGGGACAGATTGCTTCCTTCACTGTGTCCTGCTGAATGTGTAAACAAAATCTCATTTGTTCACTAAGTATTCATGAGTTCGACAGAAGAAGAAACTCAACCTTCCACAATCTGTTAACATTTTTATTGTTAAATAATAACATAAGGGCCATTTCAGGGAAGACCAGAGGCTGACTGAACAAAATATCTTGTCCCTTACTGTGGCCAGAAAAGACACATAGGAAAAGGGGCAACAATAGAGTGGTCTTTCCCTGCTAACACTCCAGATTCTAGTCATCAACATTCAGGGCACTTTCTGAAGAGGTTACACCTGGACCTGTGCTTAGATGCCACCACCAGTTGGTCTAGAAACCTCCCTGGACACCTATTTTTGTTCTTCCAGACATCCTGTGCTAATAATTTCCAGAATTTATTTAGCCATATCATGAAAAAGTGTGGTCTTTTTGAGGCCAGAACACTGTTTTCTGTTCCCTCTGGGCCTTTCCTAATCCATTTCTGTTTTCTAGCTCCCTCCTTGACCACTGCAGAGCACAAAGCTGATCTTTGCAGAAAACTTTTCACAGGAATTCCAAAATCTTTTTTCCTGTGAGCTATTTTACAGCTTGTCATTGCATATGGGTAGTTAGGCTTACTCCTTCCCCTGTGAATTCCTCTCTACTTATTGACATTGATTTTCATCTGCCATTTTATCACTCAGTCATTCAGCATCCAGCCAGACAAGAAAGCTCCAAATTTGGATTCCTTTAGCACCTACTTTTTTACTTAAAAGGGTTTTTTCCCCTTTTTTTTTCCCTAAGTAGAGCTACATGTGCAATGCAATCACTTTTAGCGGCTCGTCTTCCAGAACAAACCCACCACGTCCCAGTAGCTATTTTCAGGGTAACATTGTGCTGTCACCTCCTCAGACTACAAGGTCCTGACATTTCAAGCAAATGTCATCACGTCACAACTTTCTATCAGTACAACTCACTGGTGTGACGCACATGGTGCTACAAGCCCTTGTTTCTTATGGGATCTCTGACTATCCATGAGGAGCCAGCATGATTTCGTAATGTGTGGATTTCATATCTCGGAGCTTAAAGTTTGGATCTGCAATGCTACCTGGGTAGTGGGAGCAGATGTTTTCTCTCAGTAACTGTGAGATTGAACTTCGAGCTGTATGCTGAAAATCTTTAATTCCCTTATGTTCCTATGGAAACATGAGTGGAGCCTTCTGCCAAAGCAAGCTGAGGCCTTCGGCTTTACATGCGTAAGATGTGAATTACCCATTTCTGTGCCCATTTGCAGGAGCCAGCTCCCAGCACTGGACCTGTGCCACTATCAGAAAGGAAACACAGAAAGGTCCAATCTAACCTCTACAATCTGCTGCAAAGAAACCATGAGATACTTCTTTCCCTTTCTACAAAAGTCATCCATCCAAAGACACTTTGTGGGAGAGCAGGGCTCCTTTTCGTAATTAGATTTGATTCCAAGACAATGAGCTAAAGTCAGGATGGAATTGGAGCAGTTTCTGTGTGAGGGGCATGGGCAAATGGGAATTTACAGCTTTGGCATGTGCAAATGGGAATTTAGGGCTTTGACAGACTGAAAATACTGTTACCCTGCGGAACGTCCTAGGAAATGCAAGGCAATTGAGATTGCTTAGCCTCTGTGAAAGAGGGATAGGCAGAGAAGAGCTCTGTGATAAGAACACATGCCATTGCCCTGGAACAGGATGATAAGTGGTAAACTTTGATATCCCACTTTAACTTATTCGGGTGTGCAAGCTCTTTGTCTAAGCTGGAATGCAAAATAAAGTTGTGCTCTATCGACTGATCAGAGCTGGCTTGAGAGCCAGAGTACATACAGGTTATTATTACTGTAACTGGTTAATCAGAGCAGCCATCAGACCTCAGCATTGAACACTGTGAGCAACTGTCAGCATACACTGCTGATAAATCCAATCCAATACATATGGAACTAGCTAAGAGAGAAAATTCTGCCTCATTTAAAATCACATTATCCAACCTGCCACCCTTCACTGGCTTTTGGCCTGTCACACAGACTAATGGACAGGTGCCCTGAAAAATACTCATCGTGAACTTAGGAATGGGTAAGACCCTCTTGTGTTTGACAAAAGCCAATTAAGATCAACTAAACCTTCTATTATGCCTCTTCTGAAAAAGCACGTCTACCATATTACTTAGAGAGCTCAGTTGTACTCCTGGTTGTCAAGCAAACACCAACAAACATTGAAGAACTTGCCATTTGGTGGGCAAAATAATGAAAGGAGCAGTAACCTTCAACAGCAGACGCCAGTGACAGGTGACATATGCCAGTATCCTGGATGACTCATTGAGCAGGGCACCAACTGGGGCACAATGCTGACAGATCTCATGGCAGGTGAAGACAATTTCCAGAGAGCCATGGATGCCAGTGAGATATTGATGCTTACACTGCCAGATCCCTCCATAACTTTTGACAAAGTGCTAAGATAGAACTGATGTGTTCATATTGTATAGTGAGAATGAATGGCCACCACTGCTGCGGCTTCTCCCGTTGAATTTAGATGTGCAACAGGTACCTGCCGCTCCTCTTCAAGGTTCTTGTTTCATGGTCCTGCAAAGATCAGTCCTGTCTTGGCATGAGTTAAACACAGGTTTTGGAATGTAGGACTAGAAGTAATCTTTTGGGTCATTTAGTCCTGTCATCCATTATCTCAGCAATCCTGTCATATAATCCCCTCCAAAATTAATGAACTTCATCATAAAAGCAGCAAGTAATTTTTTTCCTCACTGCCCTAGAGGCTATTCTGAAACCTCACTGCTCTGATGGTCAAATACCCAATCCAGGTCAAAATGACGCCCTTCAGACAGGGAGATGCTGCAAAGAACTAAGGAAAATGCCGGTTTTACCTCCTGGCAAAAATACACAGCTCCTATTCAACTGAAACTTCAGTTCCCTGACTCCTAACTGACTTTGAGTCAACAGTTTTACAACCCTGTCTGAATCCCTTCCTTTACCACAGCTCAGCGGAGAAGTTTCTTCTTTGTCTCAAATAATGTCTTAGTCCTGAACTTTTCCTGCCATTACTTGCAAGGTAGATTATCTTCTGTGGATTTCCGTGTGACCAAATATATGTTTTTCCACGTGTCATCCACCTCCGTGGCTTTCAGCCCATGCAACAGTTACAGTGCTGGCCGAAGGCCATGATTTTAATTGCCAAAGCAATCAGGGGATTAGTCCCTGCTACATGAAAATCTCACATTTTTGATCTGTGAACTGCTGCATCTGTACTTCACAGCATAGCTCACAGTGGATGAAGACTGAGGGTAAATGTTTCAAACAAGAGGATCTGGCTGTAAAACAGCATTTTGGAGAAACACGAGACCTGATCGCTTCTCAGAACCATTCTCAAAGCTTTCTCTCTGAAACAGATTTTCCATCATTTCTGTCACCGTGATGACAGCCAAAAAAACATTATAGTGAGGATTCATCTCACTAATTTAATCTGTCTACAGTGTAAATGTTTCCTTTGGAGATATTTGCTGTAGTCTCCTTTTATAGTCAGTGGGGAGGAAAAGGTGTTTCTAGCAGGATTCATCTAATCTCGTATGGATATCTGCTTTAGGGTGCTGTGAATTGCACCCCAGAAGTAGGTATTTCTCTCCACTGATTGGAAAAGCTCCAGATACTTGCTTGGATGCACAATGCAGATGTCTGCTTTTTGCCAAGTGATTGCTACCCTGCTAGCAAAAGAAACCAAACAGGCAGATCCTAATATTCATATATTCCAAGCAAAATTTTCACTTGCATAGATAAGGGTGTTACAGGCTTCTACATTCTTTTACTGGTCCTTTACATTCTTTTAGTGTCTTTAAGACACTCAAATATTATGCTGAGTAGCATTCTGCCACCGTAGGGTAGATGAGATGGATGATTCTATTAGTATCTGTGGAGTTATTTTTAATTTATACTAACATAAAAGAGAGGTGAATGGGGCCCTTAACTTCTTATTCCTGCCTTAGTCATGGACTTTCTCTGTGACCTTGTGAATATTGCTTTATCTGTTATTTTCCCAATATGTAAAATTAGGATGATCACACTCGCAGACTGCTATGAGGTCTAATAATTAAGTGTAAAGCACTATGAAATCCTCTGATGGAAGATACAAAGTATAGCTAGCCTGGGATAAAGAGGATTAAAGGAGGTTGTGCTAACATAACAAATACTTGGGAAATGATGCTTAGGGGGAAGTGAAATGGCACATATTGGCAGATGCGGAAAGGAGAATCGGCAGTCTGTAACTTGTCAGCAAACCTCAAATCCACTGACAGGAGTAGCTCTACAAAGGAGATTTGGACAATGAAGTGAATCACCGAGCAGAGTTCAGAAACAGATGAAATACTATAGATTAGTAGATTACTATAGATTAATAGGATTATCCTAGGAAAAGCCCTTGCGCTTTTATCCATCTGGAATTTGATTGACCTGATGGATCTTTCGCAGTCTTTTTTCATCACCATTTCTGAAAGATTCAGCGGTGTAACGTTTTCATGTGCATGGCTTAACATTCATACTATGAGTGAGAGCACCATGTTTCTGAACATGCAAGACACATAGTTATTAGAAAACATTTTCCTTTCAGCGGTTCACGGAATGCCATGCCCTTTTCCAGAAGCGAGCAGGGATTTCTGAATTGTATCATGTGCCAGTTGGAAGTGCCTTCCGTGGAATGGTGCCGGTTCAAAGCTCCTCATAATCAGAACTCTCGCATGTCCCACTCTCATCTCATCCCTTTTGGATGTCATAAATATATTGCTCCCAATCAAACCTGTGGTCTTACTCTTTCATGAGTGTCAAACCAGACACTGTCTTCTATTCATCTCATAATTGTTGCCGTTACTTCTGACTGTCTTGCTTTTTTCCTCCCCAGGCATCACTGTGGACAAGTTTGGGCTGATTTACTTTGTGGATGGCACTATGATCAGGCGGATTGACCAGAATGGAATCATTTCAACTGTGTTGGGTTCCAATGACTTAACATCTGCTCGGCCGCTCAGCTGTGACTCTGTCATGGACATTTCTCAGGTAAGACAATGTTTTGGTTGGATTTCTAGAGAATAGAGGCCTACGCCTTCACCCTATCTACATGTCTGTGTGCCTCCCCAGGTTTGACGAAGAGGTAAGGGCTCAAGGAGAATTACTTCTCTACATATTTTATGGTATGAAAATGACTGGGTCAAAAATAAAGACTGAAGACAGAACTGATGTAACTCAGAGATCTCTGGGGAGAGAGTTTTTAAAGATAGAATCATTTTGGTTGGAAAAGACCTTTAAGATCATCAAGTTTAGCCATTAACCTAGCACTGTCAAGACCACCATT
This sequence comes from Aramus guarauna, assembly GCA_013400195.1. Taxonomy (NCBI): domain Eukaryota; kingdom Metazoa; phylum Chordata; class Aves; order Gruiformes; family Aramidae; genus Aramus; species Aramus guarauna. Next base: position 557,296 of record VXBL01009548.1, read on the forward strand.
CAACCATGTCCCTAAGCACCACATCTACGTGTCTTTTAAACACCTCGAGGGATGGGGNTCCCAGCCACAGAAGAGACTTCTTTCAGAGCTCCCGATCAGCTGGGAGACACAGATTCCTGGGAAGGCAGGTTTCATTAGGCACATTTCTCAAGAAACCAGTTGCTTTAAACTAAAAAGACCAGGCAGCAGTACTCATTTTAGTAGGGCTATGTGCCATGCTCTGTTATAACAACATAGCTAGCCATAGGGTTTTTTTTCTTTGCTTCCCCCCGTCCTAATTTGGCCCAGCACAATTTTAGACCTGAATCAAATTAACATCTAGGAAATACTGATTGGAGGCTGTGGTGCCAAAATTAGCAACAGCAGGAAAACAAGAATCTTGAATTGCATCAGATTGCAAATTGGTTGCAGCTACCATCATGCTGGGCTTTTAAGTCCTGCTGCTTAAAGGTAGAGAGGAAAAAAAAAAAAAAAGAGAGAGAAAAAAAGAAATCTCGGTTTGATGATTGCTTTACTTCTGGATGGCACAGAAGAGAAATCTGTTACAGCTCAGCACTCGATTTCGTGGCGCACTGGCCAACCTGTCAAATTGTGCCAGTTTAGAGACAGTGTCCTTTGAAACCCCTGTGCCACTTGTTGTTTGCCTGGCTACAGGAATGTTGCCCTCTCCTATGAAAACATAGATCATAGCTGGAGGGCTAAGTACTGTTATTAAGCCACAATAGATGTCAACAGGGTTTCCTTTTTGTAACTACCTAGATAATTTCCGTGCTCCCATATGGAATTTGTTCTTCTTGTTTTTCCCTCTAATTTGAAAAGATTATTCTTGCTCCTTTGCAACTGGTTCCCACTGTCCGCAATTTATGAACAAGCTGAAATTATGAGTTTAAAAGCTCCCATGCCTTCTATAGAAGCAAATTTTGCTGGTTAAAGGCCATATTATAGTATGTTTCTCATCTTACAGGCATAGTTTTTTTCTTTATCTGAATTTCAGGGAAAGTTACCACAAGACCATTGTGGATTCAGGCCTTAAAAACTATTTTGTCACAGTTGATGTGGCTTATAGGTATACCAATGTCATATTTAAACACTTCTGAGATGAGATGAAATGCATCGGCTGAAGACTCTTTCCTTTCATAAAATGACAGGCGCCATTCTTAGATTAACTTGTACTGTAATGGACAGATTAACCGGTACTGTTCTGGACAGACACACTGAAGACAAGTTTAATTTAAAAATAAACCCAACCCAAACCAGGCAAAGAAAACTCAGCTTGGGAAGTAGCTTTTCATCATTTACAGTGGTGAGAAGGGTCTTTTCTGGCAGGTCCCTGAGGCTCCCTGGGACATGAGGACATGAAATATTTAGCTGCCAATGTTGACAAGGAATGTTTTTTAAGAAATTGAAAATTCCCTTGTCAGTTCAGAATAAACTCTGTTCTTGATGCTAACTCAAGGCTGCAGAGCTTAAAGACCACTGGAAGGGATGGAGGCATGCATTATTAAAGAGAAAACCACAGGCTATAATGTTTTACTACAGGAAGGGTTAAAATAGGCCAGGAGCTGAGAAAAGGAAGGCAATTTTCCAGAGAGAGAATCAGAGTAGGGAGAGCTCAACACACTGCTTAGCCATGAAAATGAGCTTCACAAGCCTAGCCATTAGAAAGCACAATGAACTAAACCTTGCATCTGATGCCTTTAAAAAAAAA
>VXBL01009548.1:559049-649816 GCA_013400195.1 Aramus guarauna
AAAAGGTTGAAAAAGGATTTAAACATGAATAGAAACATCAAAAGTAAAGCATGGCTGTGGCAGACATGTTCAACTACAGGCTTTAAAAATATGAATTTCCTGTGTACCTCCAGATCTTACCTCGTTTCTTCTTGTTCTTGGTTTTAAATGCTTTGGAAAGCATTTAAGCATTGGTTAGTTCCTATCAGCACAACACTGACTTTTTTTTTTTGTATGTATAAACTGGAAATAAAATTTAAAAAGAAATGCACACATTACAGTTCTTTATAAAAAAAATTAAATTACCTTGAATTCTGTGGTAAAGATTTCTTTGGTTTGGCAACTAAAAGAGAGTCATTTGAAAAGGCAGTGCATTGCAGAAGTAGAGCTAGAAATGGAGATCTTCTAGTGATCACTCACTTGAGGTGTTACCAGTCATTTTTTTCAGTTTATTTGTGTACACAGATTGTCAGTGTAGAACTGTGATGTGTCACTATGACTTGAACCCATTCTTCCATTATGCTAAAAAAAAAAAAAAAAGTGAAAACTGCTGTGAAGACACAAGTATTTTATTCCCCGGATTGAAATTGCCTGAATTTCTCATGAATTGCTGTTTTGCATTTTTGCAGCATCAAGCAGAAAATAGGTGCTTATAACTTAGAGATACACACACGCTGACACAGGTGCCAGTTTTGTGTCTATCCCTCCTTGTCCTTTACCCAGAGGAGCTGGGCCACTTGTCTGGAAAATCCTTTAGTAAAAGGATCGTTGTTTTGTTTGACTGATTTCACAGCACTTCACACAACAAAATTCCCAGTCCCGGGTCTCTGCTATCATCAGGCCTAGGCTCCATCAATTCAAAGAGCATAGGATGGTTTGGAGAGGGGAAATCCCACTTGCATCTTTGCATCTTCTTGTTTGCTCCTGTGATCTCTGGGCACTGATGGCCCTTCCCACAGCCCCTGAGACCTCACATGAAGGTGGGGAGGCAGAGAGAAGCCATGGTGCAGAGCAAGAACTGAGGATCTCAGGGATCCCTCTGCCCATCGCCCTGCTCCCACCACTGCTGCAATGCAGAATGTGGGTGTCCACATGTGTCTACTCCATATGACAGAGAGCTAAGCCCCCTCGCTCATACTAGGATTGTGTCCTCTATGACCACCATACCAGGCGGTAATAATTAGTTGTGTTTGTTTTACCCTTTCTCCTTTTAATCCATGTTGAAACATCCTCATTGCAGTTGATCTGTAGCAATCACGCAGTGAAAAAAAGGTCTTGCTATAATAATTTCCTTGTGTTGTTTTACCATTAAGGTTCGTCTAGAATGGCCCACAGACCTGGCGGTCAATCCGATGGATAATTCGCTGTATGTGCTCGACAATAACGTTGTGTTACAGATATCTGAGAACCACCAAGTGCGCATCGTGGCAGGGAGGCCCATGCATTGCCAGGTGCCGGGCATGGATCACTTTCTCCTTAGCAAGGTGGCAATCCACGCCACCCTGGAGTCTGCTACCGCCCTGGCCGTCTCACATAATGGAGTCCTGTATATTGCTGAGACTGATGAGAAAAAGATCAACCGTATCAGGCAGGTCACCACCAATGGAGAGATTTCTCTCGTTGCCGGTGCGCCAAGCAGCTGTGACTGCAAGAACGATGCTAACTGTGACTGCTTCTCGGGGGACGATGGCTACGCCAAGGATGCCAAACTCAACGCGCCATCCTCCCTTGCAGTGTGTGCAGATGGGGAGCTGTATGTCGCTGATCTTGGAAATATCCGAATCCGCTTTATTCGGAAAAACAAACCATTCCTCAACACACAAAACCTATATGAGTTATCCTCACCGATAGACCAGGAACTCTACTTGTTTGACACCAGTGGTAAGCACCTTTATACTCAGAGTCTTACCACTGGAGATTATCTTTACAATTTTACTTATTCTGGAGATGGAGATATAACCCTGATCACTGACAATAATGGCAACTTAGTGAATATCCGAAGAGATTCCACAGGCATGCCCCTCTGGCTGGTAGTGCCTGATGGCCAAGTCTACTGGGTGACAATTGGTACCAACAGCGCACTCAAGAGTGTAACAACACAAGGGCATGAAGTGGCCATGATGACGTACCACGGCAACTCCGGTCTCCTTGCCACCAAAAGCAATGAAAATGGTTGGACAACGTTTTATGAGTAAGTATATTATGAATATTGTGCTGTTGACTTAATTCTGTGTTCTCTGAATCATGCAAGGTTGATAGAATTTAATTCACCGGACAGAATTATTATCCAAATAAAATGGCCAGAGCAGAGAATACTGGATCTCACACAAACACTTCATACTAGAAGTGAATAAGCTCCCTCTACCAAATCAAGAGTCAGACAGAGTTTCTGCTAAGTAATTTGGACACCTGGTTCTCCTTAACTGTAGCCGGGACTGGGGATTTAGGCTGCATGTCAGAGAATTTTGCTTGGCTTTGAAAGCCTTGGAAGTGTGAATGTTCCATCAGATCCTCCTTTTCGCAGCTTTTCACCTACTTCCTATGCTGCAAAGTCTTTTTAGAACTTGTTTGAAATGGCTGATGTGGAATGACAACTGGCAATGACTAATGACAGCTAGCTCAGAAAACGATTCTGTAATTAATGGACTGCTCAGTTTCTATTGTTGCAATTGGCCTCACTAAGCTTTAAAAATAGTCTCGGAACTGTTCAAGACCATCTCTGCCCCAAAGTTTTCTGAGCAGACAGAATGCATTGAAAAACCCAGAGATGGCAATGGCTTGAAGATTTGTACATTTTTTTGTATTATTGTTAGCAATTCCCTGCTTATAAACACCATGAAGACAACACGCTTCTGCTAGCAAAAAGGAAAAAGAGATAACTGGACGAAGGGCATCTAGAAGGATGGTCTGCAAATTCATCTTGCTGTTGAGAACCCCTTTCCCTTCCCTCTTCCTTAGTTTTATTTTTATTTTCAAGTCCAGCCTCTCTGAAATGCTCCTTTTAGTGCATAATTTCCCATATGGTTTGAATGGTTACATGGAAGTATTCAGCTACCATAATAATAGACCCATTGTAAGAGTCCAATTTGGCTAGAATAGGCAGTTCCCAAGATTACAAAGAACAAAACTGTAAAAAAAAAAAAAGGTCTCAGGGAAGGAAAGCTGTCTAAACCCACATGTTCACGTGTTAGACATGCTTTGGGTCTTTCTTTAAAATGTTCCAGGCCCAGTTTCAAATTTCTTTGCTTCACACTCACTATTACTGCTCCTGCCTCAAAAAGAACTGATAGAAACTCTGTGATGAATCTTTTGAAAGGTTATTTGCATTTAATCCATGTTCTGCTTGCAATTACTACAGCAATATTCCTCAGTGAATCAAAGTTAATACCCTTCCATCTCTTACATTGAATTTGCTTGAGGGAGGCTTTAGGGAGGAAAGATAGGGTGTTTTTCTCTATAGGAGTGGAAGCCTGCTATATTGTCAGGACCATTGTGCTAAATCAAGGAGATACTTTCTTTTTGCAAAGAACCTCATAGTTCCTGTGCTTGAAAACAGATGTAGCCATGGACAATGAAGCAAACTAAACATTACAGCTAATAATGGTCAGATTTATACCTCAAACATATTCTTTTATTTAAAAGTGTGACTGAAAATATAAAGGAGATAAAACGAGACAGAAGCTAAAATCCAACTTACTCTGTGGATATATTTATAACAGTGATCCATTATTTCTTGCTATCCAACAAAATAGAGCATTTGTGAAAGTCATCATTCTGGTCCTTTTATGCACTTCAGAAGAGTCATAAGAAAGCTTTTTAGACCTAAATGGAAGACAGTATTCTCCAGTGGCTAGACTATGGAAATCTTGACTAGGGCAAGTCAGCACTATATGATAGCACAGCATCACTGAAAATAGAACTGGGAATGTGTCTTCAGAGATATCTCATCCAAACCTGTGATCAGTTATCTCTATTTAACTGTTCCTGACAGATTCTGATGCAACTTTATAGAACTATAGGGTAAAAGTCTATATCTGAATTAGTTACCTCAACCTCCCTTTATAGGCAATGGAGAGAAACAGGCACTTTCAAGGTGAGTTTCTTATGAGTTATGTCCAGTGTCTGCTTTAGGATGAGATTATACGAGTTGTATTCTGAAAGTTTCTTTCTGTAGAGGTAGTTCAGAATGACTAGTTCAAGTACAGATGTTTACATTGCAGATGTCTACAATTTGGTCAAATGGATCTTATCAAAGTCATCTATGTTATTCATAAATATTGCTAGTGATCACAATGTATTTACGTATCTTATTTTTAGAAAGCTTTTTTATATGCTCAGTCTAAATCTTGCTTGGAGACTGTCACTCTTCATCCTATCCTATCCTATCCTATCCTATCCTATCCTATCCTATCCTATCCTATCCTATCCTACCGCACCCCACCCTACCCTACCCCACCCTACCCGATTGCAAGGGACTTGGAAAGCAGATCATCTGCTCTTCTTCCAAGCTGTGAAACGTACATATCAAATGGCTCAAGAACTTGCTCTGTGATAGCTCTCAAAAGGTAATCAACAATGGGGAATCGTACAATGGGGTTGTTTCAGCTGAGTTGGCAGGAATTGATTCTACCCAGGTTTTGCATGCATTATCTAGGAAAAAATATAAAATTAGAATGAATAATATTAGAAGATCAGTAAATAAAGGTGAAATACTTAGGTTGCTTGATAAAGTAGGTTTTGTTTAAACAAAATATGTTCTTACACAGCCAAATGCCAGGGTACACATGTAACAGGCCACATCTAAAGAACTAGGCTGAGCATTGACTCTCAGAGGTTCTAGTGAGCAAAGTCATTCCGTGTGATCCTCAGCATAATTCCATGGCAAATCTGTCTAACTTGTCACTTGGATGGACAAACAAAATGAATACATTTACTCATCCCACTCTATTCGTAGTGGGTAGCAGGAAGCTGATTTTATCCCTGTACAGCATTGATGAGACTAATACTGTCAGTTCTGATGTCTGCAGCTTATGAAGGACAGTGAAAATTGAAGGCTGTATAGAAAAACACTACAAAAATGCATTCGTGAGGAGACAGCGCTCTATGCTGGAGAAGTGAGAAAACTTGATCTATTTATCTTAAGAAGACTGGGAAGTGTCTAGATCATAGCATGTCAGCACAAAACTATCACCTACAAAGAGACTCTTAATCTAGCAGAAAAAGGCTTGAGAAGGGTAAGGGGCTGGAAAGCAAACCTAGAGACATTCAAGTTGACAGGAAGGTGTGGGTTTTTTAAGGCTGAGATTGCCTAACCAGTAGAGCAACCAGCCACGAGAAGCAGTCTATTCTCCATCTCTTGGTATGTTAGATCACAACTCTGGATGCCTTTCTCAAGATATATTCTCACCAGACAGAAGATTTGCATGAGTCAAACACAAACTTCAGGGATGAGTGCAGACATGGCAGGATGAAATCAAAGTTCTTTGATACCCAAGAAGCCAAAGAAGATGGTGCAAACCAAATCAGAATTCAATTCCTTCAGGTTATTGGTTTCTGTATCAGAACATTAGGAAATTTACACTGAGGAAGCTTAAATGATTTAGAGAAATTGTGCGACCACGAGCAACTGGAAGGTGCTCTGAGCAGTTTTCAGTCCTGGCTGAGGGAAAAGATGAAGCTCATATTCCTGTTTTGCTCATGACTAAGGAAATAAAGACATCAAATCTGACTCTGAGGAAAAGCTTCATGTTTCTCACAGCACATAACAGTTGTTTATGGGCAAGGGCAGGCTGGACACCACTGCTTAAAAAGTTAAGAGTAAACGTAAATCCACCTGGCAAGTTTACACTGCACCAGTGGGCCCATGAAGAATAGCCTTATAACATTTACCTTTACCTGACTGTCTACAGAGGACCATAAACCACACACCCAACATGAAAGAGAAATGGTGTTGCAAGAGTGGCAATACTACGTGTGTACATGTCCAACATCTCTGGTTCTCCTTAAGTTCTTGCTCTTACCAGGGCATTTCTCAGCCTTTATCACAAGGCTGCAAAGAGCTGTGACATACGGGCACGTTGGTGTGACTCTGGAGAGGAGAGAAGGAGGTGGGATACATTGATGCAGTACTGGAGGTCTAGCTCCTGGGCACATCAGGACGTCCTCCAAGGCCACCAGGTCCTGCAAGGGTTCAGGCTGGGCTGGCACATTGTCCCTTCATTTCTGTAGGGGAAGGAGACAGGGTCTGTCCTCAGGTGGTGGCAGACTTGCTCACAGCACTTACAGCTCTTCCTTTCACACATCCTACACCAACGCCTGCTGTAACGATCCTGCTTTATTGGGTTTAGCGCTGAGTAAGGTTCAGTATATAATGGTGTGTAGTTTCTCTTTCTTCTGAGAGTGAAACTTAGCTCCCTGCAGTAATTAGCCTGTCCCCAAAGGCCTATCTAGGACTTCTTTGAGGGTTTTAGCATTATATAGACCTTCTCTGCCTCTGCAGAGGGCTTGACATTCGCTGTCAATTAATGCAATGCAGCTCAGCTTGTCCAGCAACTGGATTAAAGACTTGCCTTCCCGTTGAACCTGTGACAGTGATAATCAGCAGCAAAGGAAGTTGATCTGGAAGCTGCCAGGGGAACGGCTTCTCATTGTTCAGCTCCTCAAGTCAAAGACAAAGGATGCTGTGTGACTACTTGCTGCTTTGTTGTTGCTGCTTTTTCACTTGACCTGAAAAAAATTGCTACCAGCCTTTACAAAGTTTCTTAGCAATTACTGTTTGTCTGCTTCCGAATCCGGAAATTCTTATTAATGTATTTGTTTAAATCAAGAATACGGCAATTATCTTGATTAGCTCACTGAGATGGTATCACTGTACGTTAATTCAATTTCCCTCTGAGCCAAAGTCAAACCTTCTATGCATTATTTAGCCCAGATGAGGCTCTTTTGCTTAGGTCCTTTGTGTGCCCAATTAGTTTCGAAGGTCACCTCCTCCCATACAGAATTAAATACTTACACATCACTGCAGCCAAGCCCAGAAATTCAAAATCTTTTCATGGAATGACCAAGAAGTCACTCACAGCTGCCTGGAGGGTTAAGGGTCTCATGGAGCCAGATCTTCAGATGGGCAGTAAGGGGAGCGTTGACCCGTAACACAGGATGCTGTTTCGCAGAGAACCAAACTCTGCCAAACCTCACACACTGCAGTGGGTGGCAGGTAGGAGCCAGCTGGACTGAGCATGCAGGAGGACCTTGGATGGCTTCCCAATGACCCCAGGACTCAGTAGGGGTCCCACCCCAGCCCTGGGGCAGTGTCTGATGCCCCAGCCAATGCCCTGGTCTGGATGACTGGGGTACCAGGACTGGGCATCGTGGTCAGCATCCACCCCACGGTGAGATGCAGATTCACTCTGCCTCGTAGTCGGCATAAAGGCTTTGCAATTTTTTTCTCTCTTAGTCAAAAACAAAGATAAATAACACTTATTACCTTTAGAGGAGCAGTCACCTCTTGACTCAGAGAAAAGCTAGCTTACTGCATTAATAACATCCCTTTATCACCTGATGATATCTCAAGTCATACACTGAGTTTTATGGGATTTGGTGGTGTCCTTGGTTAGATGGTTCAAGTGGGGGTCTGTTTCTGCTCCTGCAGCAAACTGGAGTATGAGAAGCACTTCTGGCTTTTGCTCTCCCTCCTCTTTTAGCAAGATTTCTTTGCTCCACAATTTCTTCATGAGAAATTATTAGATTTTCATCATCATTCCTCTGAAGAAGTTACAGTGAAACTCCAGTAAGTGCCATGATAAAATAGTACTTCTCCAGTACTCACTAAGTTGTGAGGTCATGTTTTGAGCCATTGGCCTGGCCTGAAATGAATGCCTGGTGTCAGAGTTTAGTTGGGAACCAAGGGAACTATGAGTATCATAAAAGCTAGAGACAGAGAAATCTTCCTCTTCTTGTTTGGGCAGTGGGAAAATTCCGCAGAGAGTGGCTGCAGCCTGGCCTGGTGTCATTAGGGAGAGGACTTGCCTTCATACATATTTGAGTAGTATCGGTTTGTCTGTTATAGATTTAATTTATAATATTGTGTTTAATGTTGTTTGACAAATCGTGAAGAGGTGAGCTTGTTCAGGGGCGGCAGGTGCATGTCTGTATAATCGCACGCAGAATATAGTTTGCAAAGTACATGAGGACACTTTGGCACTAAATGCAATATTATTATAGGGTGGGGTTTTTTTTCCAATCTATTTGACTTGTTGTTTTAAAAGGCTGATGAAATGTGAAAAAGCTAAAATGAGGAAACCCAGAGACTCAGGCAAGGAATTGATTTCTGAATAGACGGTACTTAGGATGCTCTTTTCAATTCCCAAGGCCTAGGTCTCTACACAATAGTAATGTGATAAATGAAAGCTCTGAATGTTTACAAGCTAACAATTAGGCCTCATAAGCACCAAATACCATTTTAATTCTGTGCATTGAACCTTAGCTAAATACGTTTCCAATGGGGAACGGATGGCAACAGCTTCCTTTGCTGGCCTAATAATTGTCACTGTAATTGTAAGCGCTGAGTCTTTGCAGCAGGTTTGCACGGGAGGCAGCAGCTGCGTTAGCAGGTGATGGATTCATCGCTCGGAGTAGCTGCTGTGTGCGCTCCCGTGTTTCAGTATTTCCTTAATTCTGGTGCTTTCAGAGCATTTGGAGAACACAGAAGTCTTAGGCTGTGATGAAAACTGGCCCACCCCTAAATCCCAAGACTGTGGAAACAAGCCTAGACAGCTTAGCTGCAAAATGAGGTGACTAGGAGAGATTTGTCTTACTGCAAATACCAGGGCACACCTGCAGCTACGTAAGAGCCAGGCGCTCAGCCTTCCTCTCCAAGCTGAGGATGTGCCCTATAGGTGCCTTTACAGGGCTGAAAGCAGAGGTAGAAGGAACCGACTCATTTAACTCAATTAATTTTTTTAAGCACGTTATCTATTTGGGATGTTGAAGCCTTCAAGTTAATGTGTCCTGGGAGTCTGTTGGTACGTGATAGATGATATCAGGTATGTGCTGTGTGATCTAAATCGAGGGAAAAGGGGGAAAATGCTCCAGTCCTGAGCAAAACAGAAAAGAGAAAAGGAACAGCTTGCCAAGAGGAAAGTGTTGTGTGTGTCCATGCTAGCTAACCTCCAGCCCCTCCTTTCGCATTGCCACCGCGGTGCTAAAAGGAGTTTTTGTCTGGACGTGAGCGTTTTACACTTCATCTGCCACCAATTAAAAATAATAACAAAAATGGGAACGGTCTAATTGTAGAACCTTCTCGCATTTCTCCCTTTGTAAGACATAACCTCCTTGCAGCTGCAAATCGGTGAGCTGTCACCCCCAAAGCGAGTGCTTGGAAGGTCCCTACCTCGCTCCTCGGCAGAGGTGCAGCAGCTCTTGCAAATGCAGAGAACACAGATGCTCCAGGTTACTTCTGACGGAAGCTAATGGGGTGACTAAGGAGGTGCCAAAAGTCTAATGTACACATGCAGACATCTTAAACCAATTCCAGCACACCATTCCAGGCTGTTCTGTCCCAAAACAAGCCTTGCTTCTCAGGACCCAAAGTTCCAAAAGGAAATCATTGCTCTTGGGGAAGTTCTTCCCCATAGTGTGAGTTTTCTATCGCTGTAAAAATGTAACCGTGTAAATTATGCGTATTCTACTCATTCATTTTGACTTAAAAAGAAAAATGTGTGCATAGAGATCTAGGCACCATCGTACTCTTTCACGCTCTTTTTTCATCCTGTTCTAACCCATTTTGCACAGGCAGAGGTTGCTGGCATATTTGCACATTCGCACTGTTGCAAATATTACATATTTGCCTAGCAGAGAGCTGGAGGCCCATTTGTGATGATGCTGGGCCCTGGATGTCCGGGAATAGAGTTTAAGGAGCTGGGTGTCTGCTCCTGCTTGGGGCTGTTAAACAGTATCCGCCGGTTTTTGAGGCTTTGTTTGGAGCACATAAGTAGAGCTTGCATGGAGTATAGGTTTTGTGCTTACTTTCACCATGGTGCCAAGTGTCGTTGAATTAGGATAAAACATAAGACTCAGCACTTAAAGGAAATAGCAGCCACGTCCATCACATGAACAAGCTCTCTTCCCCCATCCTGGCTTTGGCTCTCCTTCTTTCCCTAATCTGTGGACCTGCTTCCTTTCACACTCATGCCTGTATTACACCAAATTCATCCCTTAGACTTCAGTGCAGCACGTCTAGATTTGTGCTATTATTTTTAGGAGGTGAGTCAGGCTCAATTTCAGGAACAGCTCATTTTTAAACATTTTAATAGATCAATGTAAATAAATCTCTTGCAGGTGCTAATACCACCAAGTCAGAAGTGTTAAATTCAGATCTATCTTCCTTAAATTTCGAAGCATTTGGAGAGGAACTGTTGACAAGGGCAGGGAGGGACAGGCCAAGGGGAATGGCCTGAAGCTGCAGGAGGGGAGATGGAGATGAGATGTGAGGCAGCAATCCTTCCCTGTGAGGGTGCTGAGGCCCTGGCACAGGGTGCCCCGAGAAGCTGTGGCTGCCCCTGGCTCCCTGGCAGTGTTGAAGGCCAGGTTGGATGGGGCTTTGGGCAACCTGGGCTAGTGGAGGGTGTCCCTGCCCATGGCAGGGGGTTGGAACTAGATGGGCTGTGAGGTCCCTTCCAACCCAACCAGTCTGGGATTCTGTGATTCTGTGACCTGAGTCTACCTTTATGGTTCAGGCTGTTTTATCTATAGGGCTATTAATGTCGAGGTAGAAAGAACTTGGGATGTTACACAAAACACCTTTAGTGATTACAAGGTTTTCTCTGCTCAGGTTAGAGACAAAATCATGTCCCTTCAGTCCTGTCTTAGCAGATGGAGCAAAGACATTGCCTGTGACATTTTCAGTTTAAGACCCACATACTGTTTTAGGAGATGTGCAGATGCATGCTGTCTCAGTACAAACAGCACAGCCACAAACATGGAGCAAAGTGTTTGGTACTGAAAGCACTTTAGTTCTGGCTCTTGCAAGGAGATTCAGTTCAGATCCAAGCTGTATGCTGCTAACCTCTTGGAAAAGCTTTAACTGGTCTCTGCCAAAGTCCTGCAATGCAGTCCTGAATTCATCCCTTTCTTTTTTCTTTTTTTTTTTTTTTCCTTCCTTCTTTTCTATTTCACAAGTGGCTGATTGATCACCAAGATCTTGGAGGGAAAGGGCAAGGCTGCTCTATCCTCCATGCATGGATAATCTCATGACTGATAGACTGACACTGTGGAGGGCCAAATGCTTTCTTCTGCCTTCCTACCTCCCCCTCTGCCCAGTGGGCAAGAAAAGCCTCACGTGGTGTCTCCAAACCCAAGGGCTGGAGAGACTTGCAATGAGCTCACCCACTTAGTCACTATACACTAGATGTTAAACTTGGGCAAAACTCACCTTTTCAGCCAGCCCTTCCTCATGTTAAGTCACTGCCAGCGTATTGTCAAAAGTACCAGCACTGTGTACAAATCAGAAAAAAGGGAATGGAAGAAGAGACAAATTTCTTTTTCTATATAGTGCAGAACCAGTCCAATGGCTGCTCCTTGGCCTCTTATGGGTTGCAGTTCAATGATCTTTGAGGTCCTTTCCAACCCAAACCATTCTATGATTCTATGATTCCATGATTCTATGATTNTTGGGTTTTTTATATATATTAGATGGGGTCTGTTGTCTTATTCTCCATCTCAGAGTAATCCTGAAGAGGAGGATCAAGAGCTCCTCAACCATCTGCTCCTTCCAAGGTCTGATCAACTGCATCCAGACCCTCTCTAACACATTTCTCTCACCTGTTCTTAAAAGCATTGGGTAATGAGGTTTCCAGTGCTCCACATGTTCCTCCGCTTGGAGCAACCACGGGCCTGGGAAATGTTCTCCAGCTTTTGACCTGAATGTTCCTTGTTTCCATTCAAGCTGATTGATTACTTTTTGCCACATCCTCAGTAGACATGATGAACAATTAATTATAAACTGTTTTCAGGGTGGCATCTTCCCACTTCCTTGTTTCCTCCCTTCTAAATCAACTAATTTCTTTTGGCTTTGCCTCTTAGGTCACGTTTTCTAAGCTTGTTATCCTCAATGTATCGTTTTCATTACTTTATCATTCTGAGGAATGGTGTCCTTCACTGGACACTGTGTTCCATCAAAGGCTCACTAGTGGGTGTTGCAGGAGAACGAGTCCTCTCTGCTCACCCACCATTCATTCACTTTGCATCCCCATATGATATGTTTTCTTGATATGACCTTCTTTTATATGATATAAATCATTCTTAAATGATATGTGGGCAGGACCTGAAAAAAATCAAATCTTTATCTTTGCTTTTGCTGGAATTTTTCTACCATTTCTCCCTCACTAGTTAAGTATGCCTTCCTCTGAAGGTCCCTCTCAACAGAAGGTCCAACACCTCTCCAGAGATAAGCCAGTAGAGCTTCCTGCTGCTCTCCGTTTCAGTCTACAACAGCCTCACTGCAAAGCTCCCTCACCAACCCTCTGCTCTCAGATCAGCCTGTGACCCAGGGGCACCCTTTTTGCAGTGCCACAAATGGGAGGCAGGATGGTGTGTTTGCTCCATCGACTCAGGAGGCCTCTAGGCACAGGTGTCTGCTTCTCCTTTTTATTGAAAAATAACCCCCCAGCTTGTTAACTGCTGTGGGACCTGTGTGTATGTAGCTTATTTCATCTGGGTCCTGGTTAGGCAGGTGTCCACATCACGGAAACCTTCCCAGATGGTGCTTATGTTGACTCCCTCATTGGAAAAGCCAAGGACTCAGTAGGGGTGAAAACCAAACTGCTTTTGTACCCTTTTAAATCAGCCTTTCCAGATGGTCCTAGGAACAGTAAAAGGTAGACACAGGGGTCTCAGCTGTGCTCTGGGCTCTACACCATGTACACAAAGGACAGTTCTCTGCTTGATGTGCCCAATCTGGCAAGTCCTTACTGCTACCTTAACATGAACTTTTAAAATAAAATAGAGAAAAAAAAAGAGGAAAAAAAAAAAGAAGAAAAAAAATAATTGCTGGAGAGCTCAGGACACAACCAGACAAAACAGTTGGTGTTTTTTAGTAGCTCCTAGTTCTGCTAGACAGGATGCACAGGCCAGTATTTTTCCATAAGTCACAGCACAGTGAATGGGAAATAAAGTTACTCTGTTGTAAAGAAGGAGCATAGGGCCGGTGGTAAGTATCGGAAAAATATTATTAAAAACAGACTAATACTTATTTAGTTATTTTCTGTTCTTTGCTTGATTTTCTTCAGCTAGAAGCTGTGATTTTCTTCTTGTGAAGCCAAAAAAGTCAGGACAGTCTGACAAATTGACAATGCATTTTTCTCTGGGAAAAATCTAGGTGAAGACTTCAAGACTCGGTCACTGCTTTACAGGATGATTCCTGTGTCCCACTCCTCTGTTGATGCTGTTGGCTTCACTCCATCCTCCCTTTCAGGTACGACAGCTTTGGGCGCCTGACCAACGTGACCTTCCCTACAGGCCAAGTGAGCAGCTTCCGCAGCGACACCGACAGCTCCGTGCATGTCCAGGTGGAAACCTCCAGCAAGGATGATGTTACGATAACAACCAATTTGTCAGCATCGGGAGCCTTCTACACCCTGCTCCAAGGTGAGTTGGGCTATTGTCCTTCTCCCGGCCAAGCTGCACACAATGGATTATCCATCAGGAAACAGGCATCGTCTTGATAATCCCAGCACCAAAAATGAGCTGCCTCCTCAGCGCCCCAGAGCTCCCCACACGCTGGTACAGACGCACACTCGCACCTACTTAGCCGCATTCCCCAGCGCCGTGGTTGCTCCGCAGCTGTTTTCTGCTTCATTCTCAGCCAGTCCCCTTGCTGTGCAGCCCTCGTGCAGTACAGTCCTCCATCATCATTACTATTATTGTTACAACAAAAAAGGTTGCATAAATCTAGCTGCGCTTCCAGCTGACCCCTTTGCTTCGTTCTCTTAATGGCATCTAACTTAACAGTTACTCTCCTGGAAAAGGCACCCAGCCGGTTGCTGGAGATCTCCCTGATTCTTTGTTCACCAGCTGTTCAAACATTCACAAGGCAGCATCCAGAAAAATGACCATCCCTGTCCCCAGAAGAGCTGTGTTTGAGCCAAACGGCTGGTGTGGAGAGGCACAAAGGAGGACAGGGAGGCGGTCAGCCAGGGTAGGACTGGTGGACCTGGTTTGAGGCTGTTGGAAATGAGCATAGTTCTGCTGGGGATGGTACGGTGTGTAAGTGGAGGATTGATGAGGTGAAGGAAAAGGTGATGAAGTGGGAAAGAAAAGAGGAATAAATAGCAGGGGAGCACTGTGCTGACATACTAGTAGGGACAGAATCTGTATTGCACAAACCATGCCAACCTGGATCTCCAAGTTCTGAAGGCTGAAGCCTCCTTAGAGTCAGGGTGAGCCACCACTCCTGCTCCCTGGGGCTTGCAGAAAGGGAAGGGACTTTCCGACTCTTTGCTTTCTCCACTTCCCAGCTCTCATTCACTCTTAGTCTGTGCCTGATGGCAATGGGATGTCAAACATCATTTCCCCTTGTGAGGAACAAAGTGCTCCAAGTGAGATCAACACGTTCCACAGTCACATTTGTTCCCACATCTCTGGGACACACATTTCCCTCCCCCTTCCTATAAAGAAAGTGCCTGCTATGCCTGAACACTGCCCTTCCTGCCTCTGGGGAGGCTGGCTGAGAGGGTGCCAGCCCCTTCCAGCAGTACTCACAGTTCCTCAGGGGAACACAATGACTTTCTTATGCTTTACTTCAGCGTGCAAGTAAAGACCCAACCTACCCCACCCCATCCCATCCACTCGCATTAAGACATCTGGCAACTGCACAGACACGAGGTTGGCTTCACCTCAAGAGCCTAATTAAGCAATAGAACCCGCTGTTGGGGGCCCTTTAGTGAGATCATTGACGGAGATGTGATTTATACACCCAGAGCTGAAGGCACAGTTACATAATGGTGCCACGGTCGTTTATCTCATTGTACTGCCCTCCAGCACACGGGCACTCTTGCCATTAGGACACGCAGTATTACAAACAGCTTAACCATCTCCAGAAGTATAAAATTATGGAAACTGTTTGGATTTGAAGACACACCCTTATCTTAAAATAGAGATCTGGATAACGTTGCAGCAGAGGTGGCCCGCAATCTGCTGAGGGTGGCTTTCCCACAGGTGTTAGGGACTGTGAGGTCCCAAACTGAGGTAGCTGTTTGTTCATGGCAGTGTTGTAGAAACTGAAACAAGGGCCACTGGAGTTGCCCGAGGATGTATTGAGCACAGATGAAATGTAATTTGCCTTCCAAATGCCTCTCAAGTGGATGGAGCTGGAGCGGTTCTCAAGGTCTGTGACTGTCTTGCCCACTCCATTTTTCTGCAGGGAAAATGCAAATTGCAGATCTCCTTTGCATAAGAGGTGCTTGTGCATTTTCCCTCTGGACTCACAGCTCTGGCCACCTTTCACAAATCCTTGATGAACCTTTCAAGAAACCTGGGTCACTCTGTGAACAGGTGAGGTCTGAGAAGGCATTTTCAGGAGGTTACAGATTCCTGTAGGATGGGTTTAGGAGCCTCTGCAGCTAACAGGAACCTCAGGACCTTTGTGGGATTTTGTCCTCTGGATTAATGACAAAGTGAGCATTTGTTCAAGGCCAAAATAGGGCACTAGTGCCCCTAGAGCCAAAGCAGCATAAAATACAGCATCCAATGGCCACTAGATTTCATGCCTTTGGGCATCCACCTACTCCGACGTGGGGTCCTCCATGGGCTGCAGGTGGATATCTCCTCCACCATCAACCTCCATGGGCTGCAGGGGAACAGCCTGCCTCACCATGGCCTTCTCCACGGGCTGCAGGGGGATGTCTGCTCTGGTGCCTGGAGCACCTCCTCCATCTCCTTCTGCACTGACCTGAGCATCTGCAGAGCTGTTCCTCTCACATCTCACTCATGTCTACAATTTCTCTTGGTGGGTTTTTTCCCCTTCTTAACTATGTTATCCCAGAGGTGCTGCCACCATTGCTGATGGGCTCAGCCTTGGCTAGCAACAGGTCCATCTTGGAGCCAGCTGGCATTGGCTCTGTTGGACATGGGGAAAGCTTCTAGCAGCTTTTCACAGAAGCCACCCCTGTAGCCTCCCCACTACCAAAACTTCGTCACACAAACCCAATACACCAATGAATTTCAGAGACCTTCAAGCTTTTCCNATTTACTGAGGGCACACTCGAGCCCCTCGTCCAGGTCGTTGATAAAGATATTGAACAAGACCGGCCCTAGCACTGAGCCCTGGGGGACACCGAACCTGGGGGACACCGACACTTTTCCCTGCTTCCTAGTGAAGGATGAAGGAGGGAGGAATGTATTAGCTGTGCAGAGATTTTTCACTGATTTAGAGTGCATCTCCTACCACTTTGTCACCAAATCAAGCATCTAGGAACAAAAGTGTGACAAAGAGCTGACTGTCCCCCTTCTCTCCATTTGCAGAATCAGGCGTGGAGTGGGGTTGATCCTGCTGGAGTCTATGTCAAAAGACCATCAACCAAGTACTCAGTGGTAGAGCTAAAACACTTGGATCTACACTGTGGATCACTGCTGTATGTTTATAATGACAAAATCCAGTGCCACAGCAGTTTCACACCATCACTACTGTGTACAGTAAGTTGAGTTGTGGTCCTGCTGAGATCAGTGTGGCAAGACTCCAGCTGGCTACAACAGGAGCAGGATCAGACTCACAGTAAAAAACACCAACTGGTGTCAGGTTTCCTTTCCTAATTATACCAAACCGTGCTCTTCGCTGATCTATTTCATCCAGACGAGAGATGATAATTTTGCTGCGACCTTGTTTCCTGCTGAGCTATGGCAAAGCAACTCGTGAACAAAACCCAACTTGCCTCAGAATGGAAAAACAATTGACATGAATTTTTAATGGGTGTTTTTATTCACAATTAGGTATTTATGGCAGCCTGGGAGACAGAAATTGTAATATTTTCCAGCTTTTGAGAAGCTTCAGATAAGGCAGTCTTTGTATAATGTGCTTTTAAAGCCATTCTGCACTGAGCAAATCTCATGCTTTCATACCCTTCATGAGCTCCTCTCTGCAGAGAGTGATGCCAGCTGGAGATTCAAACGATGAGGTTTCAGCCTGCCTATTCCTGAAGGATGTGGAAGGGTATATTGTTCTTCTCTTCCACTCCTGAACTCCCAAATCCTGGCCTCAAAATCTGCTGAACGTTCAGGAGCTAGTGGAGGCCCAATTTACAGAGATGTGTGGGAGCTTAGTGCCTCTGCTTTCTCTCCAAACATGAGGACTTCGGTTGCCTCCTGAAAGTGTTCCCAAGTGAAAGGGTTTGGCTGTTGTTCGGGGAACTGGTTAGCATTAACTCGCTGTGCAATTTCCTGTCACTTGTGAGATGGTGAATAAGCTGAGGAAAGTAGGTGGCCCCACTTTTTCATATATTGTGGTGAAATTGGGATCTTTAGGATATAAAGGCGTGGAAGGTTTTCAGCCGGACTGTGATTTAAAAAAAATATCTCACCACCCAGAGTTTCAGTCTAGACAAAAATGTTTGAACCTGCATCCTTTGCTAGGGTATTAAACAGCTCATCTACTGGTGCGTTTTTTAATCTGTGTAAGACTTTTCTGCAAGAGTTTGAGGTGCGGAACCTCATCAGAATGAAAAAGACATGGTCCATCTTACTTTCACTGATGACACTGATGTTTTGCTCACCATTACAACCATCAGAAATGCTGATGAAGCCCAGGTGAGGGAGAAAGTGAAAAGCTGGAGCTGTATGGGCAGCCTTTTGAAAAGATCTCTTTTCTCTCTTCAGACCAAGTCCGAAACAGCTACTACATCGGTGCTGATGGCTCGCTCAGACTGATGCTCGCTAACGGCATGGAGGTGGCCCTGCAAACTGAGCCGCATCTGCTGGCTGGTACCGTCAACCCCACGGTGGGGAAGAGGAATGTCACCCTGCCCATCGACAATGGCCTCAATCTCGTGGAGTGGAGGCAGAGGAAAGAGCAAGCAAGAGGGCAGGTCACCGTCTTTGGACGTCGGCTGAGGGTAAGTGAGAAGTGTGAGCAGTTTCAGACGCCACTTTCCAGCTCATCAGTCCCCAGTCTCATGACAGAAAGGGACAGGGCTGATTTGTGTCATCTGCAGTAGGGATGAGGCTGCAGGAAAGAGAACTAGCTGTTGATCCTCACTGACACAACCTTTATGACTTGAATATATCCTTGTGTCTTCTTACATGCTGACATTCTCTTAATCGTCACAGGACGATTTGCGTACATGTCCTCTGCATCACTGGGAATGTGTGACTTCCCATCAGACACCTCAGCTTTAACCATCATGTCAGGCCATTTAAGAAAGCAGGGGATGGTCATAACTATAAAATACTGCACCAATTAGTATAGGTATTTTCTACCTGTGCTGCTGGCAGTCGTTGACCTGAGCACTGAAAGCTTTGTAAGCGTGAGGACAAGCTGAGAGAGTTGGGGTTGTTCAGCCTGGAGAAGAGAAGGCTCCAAGGAGACCTTAGAGCCCCTTCCAGTGCCTAAAGTGGCTCCAGGAAAGCTGGAGAGGGGCTGGTGACAAGGGCAGGGAGGGACAGGCCAAGGAGAATGGCCTGAAGCTGCAGGAGGGGAGATGGAGATGGGATGTGAGGCAGCAATCCTTCCCTGTGAGGGTGCTGAGGCCCTGGCACAGGTTGCCCCAAGAAGCTGTGGCTGCCCCTGGCTCCCTGGCAGTGTTGAAGGCCAGGTTGGATGGGGCTTTGGGCAACCTGGGCTAGTGGAGGGTGTCCCTGCCCATGGCAGGGGGTTGGAACTAGATGGGCTGTGAGGTCCCTTCCAACCCAAACCAGTCTGGGATTCTATGATTATTGTTCACTGGCCAGCCTCAGGAAAAGCTCTGGATTCCTGAAACTCGCTAATCTGTCAAACCTGTTGAAGAGCTGGGCTCGCGGGGCATTGCATTGCAATTGCCATTGTTCCCCAAAGTGAAGCGTTGTTAACAGCTCCAGCCTGATGGTACTCTCTCCTCCAGGAGCGCGCTGTCCTTTCTGTGCTCGAGACTGATGTGTTTCGAAAACATTGTTCCGCACGATGCACCGCAGACTTGTCAGAGCTGTTTAAAGTTCTTACCCAATAAGCCTGTAATTCCTCCGCTAACTGCTGGCGAGGCTGGTAACCTGTAATAGCAAGTCCTGCGCAATCACCCTGTACCTTGCTAGTCTCAGAGTCACGGGCTGATGAGTGGTTCCTGGGAAGCTGCTCAGCACCTGGCAAATTCAGACCCTCTGAGAAAAATGCTTAGCGCTGTGTAGTGCCACCACAGCAAAAGGATTGCAGCTATTTATTCGCACTTAAGTTTTGCAGCACATATTAATGCTCTGGTTTCAGAATGTGTTTCCCAGTCCTTGCTCTTCACCTCTTCCGATTCCCTGCAGCATGACCTCTGCCACTTTGGTGTGATTTCTCCCATCGCTCCTCGCTCAGGCTTGTCAAGTATTGCTCTTCACCCTCCCCAACCCAGCCTCTGCTCTTTTTCCCTGGCGTCGATAGCCTCATATTCTGTTATCAGGAGAAAAACTGCAAACAGTAGTGAAAGCTGAAGCTGCTCCTTCAGTGCGAACCGCTGTATATCTGCAGATCAGTTGGCATCACCCCTCTTGTTTGGTTTGTCTTGGGGTTTTTATTTAATTTTAATAAACAACAAAATTATCAGACAGGTCTGTCTTTCTGAAAGGAGAGTGCCTTCTGAAATCTGCAGCTGTGTCACAGCTATTTTGTGTTCAAAGTAGTTTCCACTCATTTAGCCGCAGCTCAGCTGCCCGTGTCAGTTTTATCTCCCAAAATTTTCACAGCAGATTCAAATGCAGAATGTGTCTTTGTTTTATATTGTACTGCATTTGGAAAAACACTTGCAAAATGAGTTTTCAGGCTGGTTACTTGTGTCCCCATAAATCTGCCAGCATTTATTCACATTTTGAGCCTATCAGGGCCCTTCTGGTGAAGCAGAAGAGCATCTTACATGGTTGAAGGACTCAGTTGTGGCTCTACTTAGGGATTCAAAGGAGCGAAGGGTGTACCAGAAGTTTTAAGCTGCCTGTTTGTACCTGCATGGCAGCATCTGCACCCCTAAGACATAAACCTGCAAGGTGCTAATTGCCTCCCTGGGGATTGCCCGGCATTTAACATATTCTGCGTGTCATGTTCCTCTCTTCCCTTGTACCAGTAATTGCTGCTTTCCCTGGCAAGGCAGAAGCTCAGGGAAGTTAAGTTACAACATTTTTTTGTTCATTTTGGGAAATGTTATCATTTTCTGCCATATGTGAGTAAATTACTACTTCCCTCTCCCCTCACCCCACCGCTCACGTGAGATAGCAGCAAAGACATGATGCTCCATGGAGAAAGAGCATGTCCAGAGAGGCTACAGCATCACTCCGTGAAGCCTTTGAGATGAGGAGAACAGGATCTGACCACTGTAAAAGAGGGACTTCCCCTGTAACTAGCATCCTTTCTGCTGCCATCGCATGGATCCGCATTTTATGAGTTATGGCCCTTCCTCCCATGGTTGCAGGGTGTTCTTGGGGGACTGATGACCTGTTGCCATGAGCTTGACCAGCTCCCAGCATGATGAGGCCAGTTTCACAGCTACCTCCTTGCCCCTCTGTAGGAAATAATGCAATGCACATGTTTCTATTGCAGGGATAAGGCAGGGGGCAGGAACTTTTGCATGGGTGAGGGGAAAGGAGCCAGCCCTGATGCCTTTTCCCAGTCCCATCAATGCTGACCTGGCTCTGCACTTGGCCAGGCAGCAGTAAATACATTAAAGCAGCCACTTTCCCTTCTCTTGTCCCACACACTCCATGGAAAGTTGTGATACTCTTATCCAACCACCCAGCAGTGAGATATCTCTGCAAATTGGCTGGCTACGAATTCAACCCATCACTGGCTGACAGCAACACAGACTCCATCTGCAGTGAGAGCGTTAGGTAAACTCTGGTCCAAGGAACAGAGCTCCTTCCTTTTATTATTTTTTTTTTAACAAACTTGAGTTTTTCAATAATGAAGGATATAAAATAATCTCTGACAGTGGAGCAAATAGGACAGCCAAAAGAGACAGAGCTGCTGGCTTAGCTCTTTTATTTATTTAAATATGGAAACTCTTGTTGTAATTCACTTTGTTTTTCCCAAGACCTTGGTAGCAGTTTAATGATGGCATCAAGACCTGGTTTCCCAGACACTCCCCAGAAGCAGCACAAACAGAGAGGTCTCCTGGGATATGCTGATAACCATTCCTGGTGTGTTGACCAACAAGGACAGTCCAGCATCATCTCCACAATTTCTGCAAGGTGTTGAAGTCTGCATCTGGCCACCCCAACGGTTTCAGCAATTCACTGGGGACATTGCTTTGTGGGCAGCCGTTTATCACATGGATGTTGTTGGCTCCTGGAGTTTTCATTGCAGAAGTACAGTTTGCCCTCCTCTGCTGAATGTTGCCAGAGTGTTTTCCTGAGAAATCTTCCCTTGTTGTGCTCAGGGAGTTAATGCATGTTGTTTAATTATAATTTAAGCTAAAGGAGCTCTATAGGAAGCATTGGAGAAATCAGAGATGGTGGCGTGTTTATGTTCTTGTTTTTCCAGAGCGAGCTAAGGGAACTTGCTGTGGAACGTGAGTTTGGGGCTAAATTTAGTCTCTCACATATAGAGAGGAGGTCAAATACACTGTGAACTGTGGATTTAAATTTACCCTGTCTCAGTCCTGTGCTGATCACAAGCCTTTTCAAACACTCTGAGGGGCAAAAGCTTTTTGCAGCTTTTCAGACCCTGTTCCAGGATAAGGACGCCGGGATGTAGGATGGCACCTTATTTAGCTGCTCACCATAAAAGACGGTTATTGGACTGAAGCCTGCAGCCCTGTCAGTGCTTCTGCAGAAAATTCACTTGTATTCAAGGCATGCCCTTGAACAAGGATGAAAAAAAGATTTAGCCCCTGTTCAGAGGCTATCTGGCAGGGCAGGGTTCACTTTGTCCATCACCTTGAGGGGTGGCTGTTGGCACTGCAGCACTTCTCGGAAAGAAGAGAGATTACACCGAGAGAGCAGCAGAAAACAAATCATTAAAAAAAAAAAAAAAAAATCCTGAAAAGGGAGACTGGTTTCAACTAGTCACGCAGAAATGGCTTGCCAGAGCGTGGGGAGGGTGGAATGACTTAGGGCACAGGTAATGGGATGCAGAGATTTGGACTGAACTTAAGAGCTATCCTGGGACCTGTTATTTGGTCCTTCCAGCACAGTGAATGGCATTGCTGCTGGCGTACGGATCAGGGAGGCCACTTTCAGCCTGGATTACTGTCCCAGCCCTGGAAGAGCACTTTCCAGCTCTCTTGGCAGAGACCAGTAGCAGGAGAAGCTGCAGCTGCCAGGCTGGAGCTGCTCTGTGAATAGATGGAAGGCAGAGATTCTATTCCTTCCTACTTTGGTTTTGGTTTTTTTAAAGCAATTGCCACTTCTGTTTCTCTATTTATAGCAGCAAGCACCTATGAGATATCAAATTGCTCTGTTAGTTACATGTGTGCATCTGTATTTAGAGTTTTGATACCTTTTTAATTATTTCCCAGCTTGCCTGTTACAGTGGGCTGTTGGCTGATTCCCTCTTTCTCCCATTGCCCATTTACATTCTATTTTACACACATTTAATTGGAGCATTATCTACCCTTCCACGCTGTTTCTTTCCTCGAGTCGTTTCTGTCTTTCAGCATTGTTATTCATAAGTTGAAAATAATTTTTGCACTTGCATCCTCTTACATCATCTTCACACTTACATCATGGCACCGATTCCTTCTCTCTCAACTGGCCACGTGCACCCTCAGCTCACTTCAACATTTTCTCTGCTGTGCCTTTGCTGCTTCCAACCCCAGCTCCTGAGATGCCTTCTTTTGAATTCTGATTTTGCATTGTCCCTGTTCTCCAGGTTTCAGTGCAGGCATCTGCCCACACAGCACAAAAGCACGGCAGGTGTCCTGCCTTTCCCTCTCCCATCCCTCCAGGACTGAGGATTCCCTTCTATACTCCCAAATCCCCCAAAATATAGCAGGAATTCAGTCATACACCCTAAAGTAATGGCCAAGATCAAAGTTGGACCAGGGCTGAGAACAGTGCTCAGGTCAGGAGTGTCCACTTTACCCAGAGCAGGATAAGGCAAGATGTTTAACTTGCAGACTGAAGACATTGCAGCAACCTGCAAACCCTGGTTTATTGACTGCAGCTGAAGGGCTGCCAAGGGAACTGAAAACCAATCCAGCTGTTTGGAGTTTGAAATTCATCCAAGAAGAATCTGCATCTTTCTAGAAAAGATGGGTGCATCAACTGAAAGAGGGTCAGAACTGGTGGGATGGAGGAAGAGCTGTCACCAGCAAGCTCATGCTGGGAATGTGGGTTTTTCGTCCTTGCTGAGTACTTTGCCACTGTGATGATGTGGCTTTGTAAGTCTCCTGACACACGCGCCTAAACATGAGTTGTATTATCAGCTCCTTTTTTATATTGCTGTGCACTACAATCCCTGAATCAAAATATATTCCTGCTCCTACCTTTGAAGTAGATACCTTTGATCTTTGGAAATGCTGAGGCAGTGGAGGTAACAGGAGTGTAATTATGCAACATTGAATAACCCCAGGACAATGAAGCTAAAACTCCAGCTCTCACAGAAAAGTTCTTGCTCTTCGTAACATCTACAGTGGTCAAGGCCTCCATATTTCATCTCAGGGGAAAGGCTTACCCTCCAGTGCCTGCAGTATATAACTCAGAGCAAAACTGTTTTCCAGTATGTTGACACAACATCTGTCTTTTTTCTACAAGTATTATTTTTTGATGTGCATGAAAGCAAAAGGCTATATATCCAAGGTTTGATAAGTAGAGTACATTGCACATATTCCTTTCAACAAGTTGTCATTACATCTTCTGTAGGTCTATAATCACATCTGCTGTAGTAGTCCTAAGCCTAGGTTTGGGATATGAGCAATGTTCCTTCACCGTGGTGCTTCAGAAGTACCCTGTTTTTCTGCCTCTGTCCTCAGTGAAGCCAAAAGAAGCAATGTTAGGACAACTCTTTGCTTTGAAAATTGCCTCTTATCCAGAGGCAATGAACAGCTGGATACTCTCCAGTGTGGTCTAAAGAGGTGTTTGGTGAAACAAGGCTAGTCTTTGTAATTTAAACTGTTTTCAACTTCCTAATTCTCCATATCTTTCCTTTAGGTTCACAACAGAAACCTGCTGTCCCTCGACTTTGATCGTGTGACAAGGACAGAGAAAATCTATGATGACCACCGCAAGTTCACACTCCGCATCCTTTACGACCAGGCAGGGAGACCCAGTCTCTGGTCACCCAGCAGCAGGCTGAACGGGGTCAATGTCACCTATTCCCCGGGCGGACACATTGCAGGGATTCAGAGGGGCACAATGTCAGAAAGGATGGAGTATGACCAGTCTGGCAGAATTACATCCAGGATCTTTGCCGATGGCAAATCATGGAGCTACACTTACTTGGAGAAGGTAAGAATCCTCTAATCGCTCAGAGATGGTGCATTTGGTGCAAATGGGCTTTACTCCTTTGACTTCAGTAGAGCCGCGCTCCTTCACATCAGCTAATTAATTGTCCTTATGGTCCAGAACTCCTCTTCTGCCTACACTAAGGTGCATATAGTAACTGTGGTGCCAGATCACCAAAGAGCAGTTGAAAATAGCCTAAGAAGTGTCTTCCCAGTCACACTGAGAGCATGTCTTGATTGTGTGAAGCTTTGACAGTTGATTTTTTAAGCACAGCATTCCTTTGCTGAGCTAGCTGCTATATACAATACCTTCAAGTCAGAGAGGAGTGAACAGTAGGAATTTCCACTAGGATTTTCCATGTGAAAACAACCCATATAGTCTGACATCCTGCCTTCTTCAAGTGGCCCATTCCTGCTTCACAGGAAATAAATGTAAATAAAAAGTGCGAGGCATGAGTGCAGCCATACTGTTGTAGCACACTTTGCAGTGTTTTCTGTAGTCTGCACTCTGTAGGCTGGCATGGAACTTAAATTCTTCCAGGTATTACCACTCATCATTACGCTGCCCAGTGTCCTATAGATCCATATGCTGCATACCTGGGTGTGGAATTTTTTTATTCCTGAGTTTTGCACAGACCCTATCCCTACAACAATTTAAGGAAACTACTGTAACATAGCTTTTTAAAAAGCGAAAAAAAAAATCTCAGAACAAATAAGTATGCAGGCAGAAGTTTGCAGTAAGAGACTAATGGAAGATACAGAGACACAGTGAATTAATTGGCCATTAGAAGGTGTCTGTTGTGGTTTAACCCCAGCCAGTAACTGAGCACCACGCAGCCGCTCACTCACCTCTACTTCCCCAGTGGGATGGGGAGGAGAATGGGAAGAAACCTCATGGGTTGAGATAAGGACAATTTAACAGGATAACAAAGAAGGATAATAGTAATAGTAGTAATAATAGTAGTAGTAATAATATTAATAATATTAATACCACCAAGCGATGCACAAATGCAAGTGCTCACCACCTGTGGAAAACAACCCAATGCCCAGTCCGTTTCCAAGCAGCTATCCTGGCTAGCCTCCCCAGTTACGTACAGAGCATGACGCTATATGGTCAGGAATATTCCTTTGGCCAGTCTGGGTCAGCTGTCCTGTCTGTGCTATCCCAGCTTCTTATGCACCTGGCATGGCGTGAGAAGCTGAAAAGTCCTTGACTTAGTGTAGGCACTACAACTCCCTAGTGACAACTAAAAAACATCAGTGTGTTACCCACATTATTCTCATACTAAATCCAAAATACAGCACTGTACCACCTACTAGAAAGAAAATTAACTCTGTTCCAGCCAAAACCAGGATGGTGTCGGGGAGTACTTTTTCAAGCATTGTTTAGGTTGCTCTACCAATTTTATTTATTTAGTCTGTAAAAGCTATTGGCACAGGGAATTTGGGTAGAGGCAGCTAGCTACAGAGTATTGATTTGAACAACTGAGCAGTCTGAACTTAGACCTTCCTCAATGCACAAACTGCTTCTTCGTCTGACCCACTCCTACTTGGGGATACTCGATGTGCCATGCATCTGCATACCTCTCACCATTTAACTCTGTGGTTCCAGAGATTTATCTCACTTGCCCTGCTCTTTGGATTGGAGAATCTTGCAGGTTTTGTGAGAGTTGAGTATGATTTTGCCTGAAAATCAGAAATATAATCTATACTTTTCTCCTTCCTATCCAGTCCATGGTGCTGCTCCTTCACAGCCAGAGACAGTACATCTTTGAGTTTGATAAGAATGACCGACTGTCATCAGTGACTATGCCCAACGTTGCCCGTCAGACTTTAGAAACCATTCGTTCCATTGGTTACTACCGGAACATCTACCGGCCACCAGAAGGCAACGCCTCGGTAATTCAGGATTTCACAGAGGATGAGCAGCTCCTCCATACTTTGTACTTGGGGACAGGGAGACGTGTCATCTACAAATACGGAAAGTTGTCTAAGTTAGCCGAAATGCTCTATGACACCACAAAGATCAGTTTCACCTATGATGAAACCGCTGGCATGCTGAAGACGATAAATTTGCAGAATGAAGGGTTCACATGTACGATCAGATACAGACAGATAGGACCCCTCATTGATCGACAGATTTTCCGCTTCACTGAGGAAGGCATGGTGAATGCACGCTTTGACTATAATTACGACAACAGCTTTCGGGTGACCAGCATGCAAGCAGTCATCAACGAGACACCTCTACCCATTGATCTCTACAGGTACGATGATGTGTCAGGCAAAACTGAGCAGTTTGGTAAATTTGGAGTAATTTACTACGATATCAACCAGATTATCACCACTGCTGTCATGACCCACACTAAACATTTTGATGCCTATGGCAGGATGAAGGAGGTCCAGTATGAGATATTCCGGTCACTAATGTACTGGATGACTGTGCAGTATGACAACATGGGGAGAGTGGTTAAGAAAGAGCTGAAGGTTGGCCCTTATGCAAACACAACTAGGTACTCATATGAGTATGACGCTGATGGCCAGTTGCAGACAGTGTCAATCAATGACAAACCACTCTGGCGTTACAGCTACGACCTAAACGGAAACCTCCATTTGTTGAGTCCGGGGAACAGTGCTCGCCTTACACCACTCAGGTACGACCTCAGGGATAGGATTACTCGACTGGGGGATGTGCAGTACAAAATGGATGAAGATGGCTTCCTGAAGCAAAGAGGCAATGATATTTTTGAGTACAATTCAGCTGGCCTGCTAATCAAAGCCTACAATAAAGCTAGCGGATGGAGTGTGAAATACCGCTATGATGGCCTTGGAAGGAGAGTCTCTAGCAAAACCAGCCATGGCCATCACTTGCAGTTCTTCTATGCAGACCTGACCAACCCAACCAAGGTCACCCATTTATACAACCACTCCAGCTCTGAGATCACCTCCCTCTACTATGACCTCCAAGGCCACCTCTTTGCAATGGAGCTCAGCAGCGGTGATGAATTCTACATAGCCTGCGATAACATTGGCACTCCTTTGGCTGTCTTCAGTGGGACTGGCTTAATGATTAAGCAGATACTATACACAGCATATGGAGAAATCTATATGGACACCAATCCCAACTTCCAGATCATCATTGGCTACCACGGAGGACTGTATGACCCCCTCACAAAGCTTATCCACATGGGACGGAGAGACTATGATGTGCTAGCGGGTCGGTGGACAAGTCCAGACCATGATATGTGGAAGCATCTGAGTAGCAATAACATAATGCCTTTCAACCTGTATATGTTCAAAAACAACAATCCCATTAGCAACTCTCAGGATATCAAATGTTACATGACAGGTAAGACATTTCTATTAATTAACATATTCACAAGCTTGCTATCAGTGAATAGGTTTCTTCTCAGTATCCTGGTCACCATGAGGTTTTCCAGTGTTTAATATAATGGACACAAGCTTTTCTTTGCCAGTTGACCTCTATGTGTAGGGCATGTTTAATTCATCAGCATAGGTGGAGATTGTGATTCCCAAACCTGTTTCCTTTTCTCTTCCTTGGTGTTTATTGTCTTTATTTTGCTTCCAGTTTTTTGTTCCCTCAGATATCCCAACTTTAGCTACTAATTAATGTCCCGATAACCTTTCTCTTTGTAGAGGGGCAGCTCTGTTTACACAGTTTTGCCTAGAGATTTATTTGCAACTAAACAAATGACATGCAGATTTGTTCTAGCAGAATGGCAACAGCAACTTAAACCTTTTATTACAGTCAGACATTTCCAAGCACACTACAGTAATCATGTAGTTCAAAGTTAATCTGCCCCACAGAATTAACAGTTTCTACTAAAAGTCAATAAAAGCAGGTGCATTAGACTTAAAGGCCAGATTTAGGGCACACCTACCCCACAGCTTGACATAACCTCTGAACTGCTTCCCCTGGGACTTTGTAAAATGGCAATAGCATGAGCTCTATGTATGTTTTATATACAGAAAATCATTCTGCAGGTTAAATGCCATTCATTTATTCATACTTTGTGCAACACTGGTAGTAATGTTTGAGGGGACTGTTTTGCTGGGACTCTTTTCTATATATACTTCCCATTGGAAAACCAGGTGACACAATCACAAATCAAATGTACACACTTCTTAAGGAGACATAATTAATTTTTAAATGCTGTTGCTCGGTCTATCACAACTTTCCCATATGCAACAATATTTGCCTCCTCCTGAGTTACAAGAATGGCTTAATAGCAAAAAAAAATGTTATGAAATAAAAATCTTGCATTGTTCTATTCTGCTTGTTTTTCTAGCCATTAGGATTCACGCTTTCAGGTTCTTCTGCAATAATCATAAGTATTAGACTGGGTTTTTTTTTAATGAAAAGCTGTTTTCTCTAGAGCTGAGAAGATGATGCCATGAGGAAAGTAAAATATGCCAAAAGATCCAGGCTAAGATCCTGTGTGTTGGCCTCGCTCTGATAATTAAGGCTGGCAGGGAATACTTTGAGATAACTTTTCCTATCAGAAAATGCTCATTTGTCAAAACTGAATTTGTTTATTGGAGAGGGTTGAGCTTGAGATATTTCTCAGCAGAAATGTTGTAAACAGCTCTCAAAATTGTCTAAATGACAAATCCAAAATAGCCTAAAAGAAAAATTCCTTTCTGGTTTACAACCATTTCAAGTTAAGTGTAAACTAATGATTGAAAACTGGAAAAGAAAAATTAAGGAGTCAAAACCAAAAAGAAAGATCTTAATTTGAAATTGTTTTCTTGAACTGAGCCTGTTTTTGAACTGTTGCTTTGCGACATATTAACAGATTTTTATTTTCCTGCTCAAGTTAACACAGGACAAAATTTCCAACCTTGTCTTGGAACAGGTGAACAGCTTCCCACCCAACCCTGATGATAACATCAAGATGCCCAAATCTGATACTTCAATATTTTATATGCCCAAAATAACTTTTTCCATGATCTTAAAAGTTCTATTTTTAGTCTTTCAAGAATACACAGCCCAAGTACATTTTTTTTAAGTTTCTCCTCTCCCAGTGCGTGGAATAAAAAGGTCCTGTAATGGGATGAGAGCCCTGATGCTATGCTGCTGCTCTGGCATTTCTTTCTGCTGAAGCTTTCCAGCACCTTGTGGACAGGACCAGTGATGAAAGTGTCCTTGTCATCACAACCAAATCTGCCCAGATTCAGGCATAGGGAACCACTCTCTGTCCCTCCGTCCCCAGCCTGGGACCCGCTGTCCCTAGGGGAGCTCAGCACCCAGGACACGGGCGAACGACATGTTTTGGTCTCCAACGATGAGGTTTCTGAGCTTGTGGGTACAAATTGGAGGCATGCGGAGGGGAGAGCAGGAGAAGCAGGTATTTACGTTTTGAGAGGCCCATTGTTAAACATGAATATTTTAGCGATTGTACACTTCAAGTCGCAGAGCTTTGCTGCCAGCTTCAGCAATCCTGATGGATTGAACTGACATTTCCATTACATGTGTCTGCATTAAGCACTCTTTTTCTTTGCCCTCAAATGAATTTACTGTGAAATGTGTTGGCAGGGTTACTGTAGCTGAAAAAAACCTCTGTGATGTGAAATGTACTTTTCTGTCAAAAAAGTTGTCACTGCCTCTTGGCAAATTAATATTTTCCCCTCTGTTTTCTCAGCTCCACACCTTACTCCCATGTTTTAGGGGTTTTTTATGGGTTGGTTTTTGGTTTGGTTTTTTTTTTGTTGTTGTTGTTCTGGGTATTCCAACACCTCTTCCCAAAAAGAACAAACTCCTGTTTGCAAATGTTTTGAAAGTCAGTTTTCTGAGAAGTAGCAAAAAAAGCCTGTCTTGAATTTTTCCAGGCATGTTACATATTTTTCTGATGTTCAGCGTCCCTTCTCTGTATCCTCTTTAACATTTGTGAAGTGCTTGGAAAATGGTTCCTGCACCAATGCCGACCTTCACTGTTTTACTTTGTTCTCCTGACCACCTGGAACACAATATGTACATCAAAGGTCTTCATTTCACATGAGAAGGATTTGGAAGCAGGCTGGCTTAGCACTAAGCAAAAAAATAATCAAATGAGCCTTTTAATTTCTTTCCCTCCCCCCCAACTTCTCTGTTTCAAAGACACTCCAAAAACAATCTGTACATTGAGCGAACAGAAGTGTTTTTATTACAGAAATCCTCCCCCTTCCACATGGATTGTCGCAAGGGCTTTTTGGACATCTGCCCAATCTCAACATTTTGGCCTGTAAGAAAACAAGCAACAGATAGTGTGTTTGTTTGGCTCCTGGCTCTCCAGTCATCTGGAAGTGCCTTATTTGCCTCTTGCATCCATAATTTCTTTTCCAACCAGCTCTTCAAAACACTCGTTTAGTCTCATGGGGAATAGAGAAAAAATATTCAAAGATGCATATTTGATTATTTAAATTGATCTCTTCTTCAGATTGCTTCAACAACGTTTATTGAGTTTAGCAAAATGAAAATCAAGCCCCTTGCACACCCGGCTTGAAGCAGAGCAATCACCAACACAATCCCAGTTTTGTGCAAAACAGTTAAGACCCCTGGGAGCTGGTATTAGTTAAACTTTACCTTCATACCTTTCTTTTTCTTGCAATTGTTGTTTGTGTGCCAAGTGCACACCATATTGCTTGAGGATTGTAGCAGGTGTGTCCTTCTCTGGAGTTCAGTGAAGGCAAACAAGGTGAGAACATCAAATGATCTGAAGTTAAGGGGGGAAGCAATGCTGATCCCAAGCAGATCTAGGAGTTAGCCAGCCTCATCATTATTTCCTCCAGCAGATTAACATTCAGCTGCAATTCCTAACCTGTGCAATCAAAATCAGGGAAAACTTTCCAGTCTCTACTGTCAAGTGAATGCAGGAATAATGTCCTAAATGGCTGGGGTTTCCATCATGTCCCCTTTAGTGCCAGTGGTCCCCCTTTTGCGTAGGACAATAGTTTATTGCTTGTAGCCAGCAGTTTTGTCACCATCCATGGATTTCTAAGGGGTTTGTGAAAGGTACCCAAGCAAAGTAGCCTTGTATCCGTATGCTTGTTTGCATTATAAGGTCCCTTGCAGGTAGTGGGGAGTCTGATTTCAAATGTCACTATAAAAGATGACGTATGATTTTGCACTGGTTTAATACTCAAGCTACATCTTATGAAAAATGCCAAGACACTGAGGACTGAGGCGGAAATGCCATGGAAAAACCAGAGGGTATGTCCAGAGCCTCTTCCATGAGCACCTGCCAAATAACTGTGCTGTTCCTCCTGGACACCCTGGTATTCTGGCTCACATAGCTCTAAATTTAGTCTTCAGCCTGCAGGCCCTTTGAGAGGCCTCAAGAAGAGAAGTACTGTGGCTGAGATCTTCAGAGCTGACTGTAGGACTGGACAACACCTCCTATTCAGCTGGAGCATTTCAGCCTCCACCAGTGTATTGTTCCCATGCTTCTCCTGTGTCACCTTAGAGCAGTACCTGGTGCCTGCTGACAAAGGGCAGACATTGAGTTGGCTTTAGTTTGAGCCATTTGGTCACTGCCAAAGCTTCTGTTTCAGAGCTGGGAAAGTGCTGAATTGGACTGTGGTTGGAGGTGGAAAGCCCAGCTTTGGCACACGGTTCTTTCAAGGACCATTAAGATTTGTGCTCTTCACATAAAGTAGACACGCATCATTTTGGCCAGACTGCTACAGTGCTAGGCATCATAGGGTCTTCCTCTGTGCTGTTCTCCTGAGCAACCCTGCTTGAAAGATCTGATTTATGCTTCTCTTCCATTCCAGATGTCAACAGTTGGCTGCTCACTTTTGGGTTCCAGCTACACAACGTCATCCCCGGCTACCCCAAGCCAGACATGGATGCAATGGAGCCGTCCTATGAGCTAATCCACACACAGATGAAAACCCAGGAATGGGACAATAGCAAGGTGATCCATGAAACTCCATACTGTATCTCAGACCCTTCTCAGCATGCTATCCAGTTGCAGTCTCTATTAAAAACCCCTCAATCAGCCTGTTTTCCCAGATACTCTGGGAGATTAAGAGTGAGCCGGTCCCCATTACAGTAATGAAATCTGACTGAATAATCACATCTTAAGTTCCTTACTTCCGTGGTGCTTTCTCCTGTGATGTTTTCTGGTGGTTGCTCAATGAAATGGTGTGTTACTGTTCCTCTCTCCCTCAAGAAGCCATGTAACAATGTATTGCAGGCTAAGTTCAAGGCCTTTGCACCAAGGGAAAGTGGGAAAAAAGTAAATCTTTATACAGAATCATTTTTTACAGATTTTTTTTCCTAGAAACTTATTAAGTCTGGTTTAAATTGTCTTAAACAACAAGTCCCAGTACTTCCCTAGGAAACCATTCTGCAGTGGGTCTCACCAGAAAGAAGTTTTAGCTGAGAGTTGACTTTCATTTTACCTGGCTGGGTTTAATCCCAAATCACTGTGTCCTGCTTTTAAAAACAGGCTTGCACCACAAGCCATTTTGGTAGATGCCGGTACAAAATTCAGTGATGAAATTGGCAAGAAAAAATCTTTTACAGCCCAATCATTTCCCCCTCTCTTCCTGTTGGGAATTGTTCAGCTGAAAGATGGAGGCAGTGCTGTTGAAGGCTAGCACACTGGGTCAGGATCCAAGAGCCCCAGGTTACTCCCAGCCCTACTGCTTATCGGTTGTATGACCTTGAAAAAGTCGTTTACCTCTCAGGATACTATTTCATCTCCTAGCCTGATTTTATTCTGAGTTTGCTTTCATCTGTTTAGTCCGAATCCTCTTTAGTCTGAATTCCAGCTTGCCATTGCTGTGTATTTGAGCGTTGCGAGAGCAGTGAGGCACCGATGTGTTTGGGGAGATCAGGATATGCTCTTAACGTTTCTGCTAATAAAATGATAACAGCAGGAAGCAGAACTGATCCCCGCTGCTCTCCTAGCCTCTTTATCTATAAGTTCACTGAAATCTCACTGTCCTACAGCAGATTCTTGAGGTCCTGTACACATATTAAACTAGGAGGTAAAATACAGTGTTACGTTTCCCCAGCCACAAAAGGTATCACTGAGAGGTATGAACAAGATACTGTGGATTAATATAATAGTCATGTGTCAGCCCATCCTTGGTACACAGCCTCATAGCTATGGTGAAAACAAGGTAAAATGTGCCAGCTTCAACTTCAACAAGAGATTTACATTAAGTCGTATCACTATAACAGAGAGGGACCAAAAGTACTATGCCTTTTGCTACCATGGCTGAGTTGATGCTTGAAAACCATTACGCCACAGTTACTCGGTTGTGTTTTGGAGCTCAAAGACTCCTTTTTTGTTTCACTCTTCCTTGGATTAAACAATAAGATGCTAATAGAGATGGTTTCTGTATTGAGAAATAGCCTCAGGATTTTTGCTTCTCTCCGATGTGATACAGTCTCCCCAGGCAAAGCTGTACAGGAGAAGGCAACCAGGGAAGGCTCATTCAGAGATCGCACAAAAGATTGTCTCTAAATTATTTTGTGCAGTAGATAACAACTCTCTCACAACCGCAACAGAAATTATTATTATTAGTGGTATTATTATTATTATTATTTCATTAGTTCATTATTATTAGGCTTATGGAATAGCCAAGGAACTTGAGTGACAGCTTGAGATGAAGACTGACACTTGCTTATACGGGCAGCTGAACTGGAAATAAAACCAAGGAGCCCTCCGTCCCATCCACCAATTTTAGGTGAATCTGCCTGAATGAGCAATAAGAAGAAAAGATAAGAAGAAAAATCTCCATGTCCCCTTCAGGTTTTTAAAGCAAGAAGCCGCAGTGAGGACTGTGCGGGGATCTGCCTGGTGAAAGGGGGTTTTATGCAGCCACTGTGCTTCCAGATGAGTCACTTTACACTCAAGTGTTGAAAGTGAAATTTAACCATCGCAGGTTGTTTCATATTCTTCCCCTGTGTTATGACAGCAACAAAACATGAGCATTTTTATTTTAGTCTACAGTTGCAGGATCACACTGTGATAGCAAGTGGCTCTCAAATGTTACAGAGCAGGATTCCCTTCCATTCTGTCACATCCAGCATATTGTAGGCATAGATTTGCATAAAATAAATTCATTCACATATGATACCTGAACACGTGATCCATTTTCTCCTAAGCCTATCCGTTCATCCAACACTGATGTTTCACATGTAGTTCTGTTCGCTCCCAACCCTTCCAGCCACACATACACGCTCCCAGACACAATCCAGCTCTCCTCCCTGCTGGTTGTCTCTGTATTTGGTAAAGCACGTGGAAGACAATATAAGCTTTTGAAAGTTTCACGTAGCAAATGACAAAAATAAACAAAGTTAAATGGAAGCACAGGAAATATTTTCAGATAGCAAGATTGATCAAACTGTGAAATGGTCTTCCAGAGCATATAGAGGAAGGTCCAGATCTTTTGTCATTTAAAAGTAGCCTGGACAAGGCACTGGACAATGCCCATCCTGCTTGCAATCCAGGGATATTCACTGAACGATGTACCACAGCTTTCTCATCTCCCTGTCTTTTGATGCCTGATTTCTCTGGGTTGAACACCTCCTTGTGCTAGACCAAAGTAAATTTGAGTTACTCCACTGGCTTCGCTGATCAAAGCTGTGGCTCAGCAGATTGAGTCAGTTCTTTTATCAGAAAGGAATGAATAACAGGAGCACAACAGCAAAGCAACTAACTCCACATAAATGGCTGCTTTGTATCTCTTCCGAGTGCATAACCAGAGGGCCCTAGCATCTCCTTCCAAAACATTGTTGGTACTTGCCTTGCAGGGCTAGAAGATGGGAGAGATAATTCTGACTTTGAGCATCCACCAGCTCAGAAACAGCCATCATGTCATAAACCTTGCACTAACCCCCTGCAGCTCTGCAGTGACATTTACAATCCAATACTCTGTTGGGCAGCACTTTCCCCCCCTCCTCCTCCCTGCGACCGTGAGGCTGTCACCAAATTGTTTGTTGAACAAGTTCAGTGTTATTGGCCACCAGGGGACTCTGGGTGACCTCTGGCATATTGTGGAGCTGCTGCACCTGAATCCAATTTCTCTTCTTTTTTTAATATTTTTTTTTTTTCCTTCCCTTTTGTCTTGTTGAACTGTCAGGTAATTACTGGAGCCAGAACAACTCTATTTGCAGGGAAGGGTGTTTTTGAGCCGGTGCTTATATCGTTAACTACATCATGTCATTAACTACCCTTCTCTCCATCCCATGAACATGGTGCCTCCAGGAAAGGTCCTGTTTTCTGCAGTGCTCATTTCCGCTGTGCTGGAGGAGCAGCTTTTGGCATCCCTTATGAAGCAGCATTTTGGAGGCAAGGGGTGCTCAGCCAGGGAGTGAGTGGTAGGGCTGTGCTTTCTGGCAGAGCTTCTCCCAAGGACAATCTGTTTGAGGGACTGGCTCTGCCAGTGTTCATCATTCAGGGAGGGCATCCTCACATTGCGGGTGCTTTGTCCTGGGCTTGGGCCATCATGCTGTCTTCACGTCTGTCCATCAGCCCCTAGTTATGTTTTGCAAAAGTAGCGGCCAGTTTTCACTGGATCTGATGCAGGGAAAGGAGCTGAAGTCTCAAAGACATTAATCTCTTGAAGCTTTATGAAAACAGATGAGCAAGAGAAGGGGGGAAAATCCTCTTATTTCCCCACAGATGGAAATCTGCTTGATGAGCTCAACCTCGTTATCCCCCTGCAGATGTGTACACTGGCAGAGTGGAGGAGAGACCTGTCCTCTATGCCCAAGAGTTAGCACTTGTGTTTCGCTCATTGCTATTCAATCAGCATCTACAACACTGGCCTTGCTGGCCAATCGCTCACTTGCATTCACGGCTGGCAGGTTGCCGAGCAGGCACGTTGCCTCTCAGCCAAGCAGCGTGCAGTGCAGCTGTGCTGATGGGTAGGGACCTAATAGCTGTTGTGGTTGATGGGCTCCTCCTGCACCTCCAGCATCTCTGAGTTGGTGGGGGACATCCGAATGGGGACTCATCTTCAGGTGATGGCCAGATGGAATGAAGAGGCTGACTTCTGAAGAATGGTTTTGTTAACAGAGAGCTGGGGGTTAAATAGGAAGGAGTTAATGAATATTTCAGAGAAATCATAACTTCCAAGCCTTTTGGAAGAAGTGGCTTTCTGTGTTGTAAGCCATATGGTGGTGAGAGAAACACCTAGCTGTGTATAATGGCACAAGGATATAGAAAAACTTGGAAACATGTTCACGTATTTCACATCTTGGATCCTTGATGGGAAATTAAAGCTTTCAGTCTCACACTGGAAGGCAGTATTTAAAAACAACAGATGATAGTATCTGGCTATGGTATTTTGAATCCTCAAGAGGTGCCGGCAAAATGCAAGAGGCTATTCAGAGATCTGTGTAATGTACCGTTCTCTTGAGCTCTGTGGAGCAGCGAACAAATGATGAAGGTCGTTCTCTTCTCTCCAACGGGTTGCTACTAGATAAAGTGAAATGTCACCTAAGGACATCTGATTAAAAAAGACTGTGAGGAAAAACAAACCCAGCATATTTGTCACTCACATCTAGCAACAAATATTGAAATAAAGTAACTATGAATTCCCTTCTTTCTGCCATAAAACTGGTTTTGTAGATACCTTGGTTTCCTGTTGTAGCATTTTTTTAGAGAATACCACATACCACTGCAGCCTTGGATGGAAATTTTCTGTTTCTCTTCCTTGCCAGTTCATTAAAATGAGTTGTAAGATGAAACAGAAATGGTAATTTCAAAGTCAGGGATACACTGCCTCTTTGAACTACATATAATCTGTTTGCTTCCACCCCCTTTATATTCAGAGCAGAGCATACGAGCTAGTGTACTCTGGTTTGCCTGAATTTGTTGGAGTTTTTCTTCTGTTGGATGCATTTGCTTTTCTTTTTAAAAAGTGCTGTTCCCAAAAACTCTTTTATCAAAGAAATGCACTTAAAAACTCATTTCAAAGTCATCCAGGGCTCATTTTCAAGACAACAAAGATGGGCTTAGTTATTATAATGTTAAGTGATGATGATGATGTTCAGCATTACAGCATTGCACATGTCTGATCTCCTACTTCCCTGTGTGACAAAAGATGGGGAGAGCCAGTCCCCAGTGGAAAACCCTTTGGATGTGATTTTGTTCTTGATTAAGACACCTAAATTTAGGTCTCTGCCTGTGAACTTGGTATTCAAGCTTCTGTTATAGCCAGTAGAGATCTAGAATGACCTTGGTTGCTGGTGCCATTTGAGATACTCTAGAGTTTTCTGGACTTCCTCATGTCTGCAGCATGGATTACCTGCATTCTTCTGGAGCAGCAACTGGTGGCCCAGCAGGGCTCCCTGTAGTGCTAAAACTTATGTTTGACATTACCCATGTGGATGATTCATCAGTGGAGCCCAAAGGACAGTTCAGATAACCAGCTGCTAGGGACTAGGATTGAATTCAAGAGTAAGACATGTAGATGTCTCCATGTGT
Source organism: Aramus guarauna (assembly GCA_013400195.1). Lineage (NCBI taxonomy): Eukaryota > Metazoa > Chordata > Aves > Gruiformes > Aramidae > Aramus > Aramus guarauna. The sequence continues at coordinate 597,064 of VXBL01009548.1, forward strand.
GCGAGGTGTGTGCACCCACTGTAGTCTGTCAACATCTGGTTCGTACAGGCAGTGGAACTCACTTAAAGAGCTGACCACCCGCTATGTATTAACTTTAGAACAAGACGAATCACACTCTAGGCTCCATTGACTGTGCAAAGTAGGGTCTCAATTCATTTGCCAGTTGAGGGACCTCAATGGCCAAAGTGGCTTCCAGGTGCTACTCCAGAAGGGCAAAGATTTCCCAGAGCTGCTTCTGTTTCTCACAGTCCCGGGTGGATGCTGCAGGCACCCTTGGGAGTCTCAGATCACACTAGCCATCTATGTAATAGCGTATGGCAACTAAAATAGTCTTGAAGTTGACACTGACTACAGTATGCATAAGAAGTGGCTGCATAGAAGGCTGGGACAGCCACAGATTGATGGGGGTTTTTGTCAGCAAGATGGTTCCAGCCCTCAGCTTCACAAACTTCCCACCTCTAAGCGGGCGCATGACTGGAGGTCAAGACACTCCCAGTCATGTGTCTTTGGTCAGCCAATTAATCTCTGGTTTAGCCACCAGGAATAGTGCCAGTAATAGTCCTACAGTTGCACATGCAACACAAAAAATGCTTTCCCAGTGTAGAGGAGGAGATGCCCTGGATGGAGACCAAGAGGACACCAACAAGCCAGTTGGCCTGGTATCCTATGTGGGTGTCCTTAGGCAGGAAGTGACAGTCTTATTGCTGTTAGATCATGTGTAATCCTTTAAACCTCCAAGTCCTGCCAGTAGCGGGGTGAGTGCTGCTCATTTTCTTTCTGAATGGCATCCAGATGAACAATGGAGCTGTGGAAATTGTATGACTTCATATAATATCACAATGGCAGTATGTAACTCGATCAAGGAAAGATCTGGTATTCTATTATTGGGTCATAAATTGTAAAAAAAAAAAAAGTCTATAAAAATCAGGGTTTCCTTTTATAATGGGTAATTACTCATCTGAAATTCAAAGCTGTGGAGAATTTGACCATAAAATGGAAAATTGAAAATTACCTCAGGCCAGAATGTCCCAGGTACTGGGCTATGGAGCTTGAGGAAGGTAGATCATGGCCCAGCTGTTGGCTGTGATACCTGTTGTATCACAGCATGTGCCAACCAGGCTACAATCCTTCCTGAATTAATGGCAGACCCAAGAACACCATCCACCCTTAAACTACATCGTACAACTGTGTCCTCACAAGGGTCCCTGATCCCATTTTTGAGCATGTGTCTACAGCTAAGTAAAAGAAGTCCAGTCCCTGGCCCTGAAGCTAGGTAGAAGTGACCTGCAGAGTTAGGAAACATGTCTTGGAGAAAGCAGTTGGAGGAACGAGTCCAAAATCAAACCAGGAGTTAAAATAAACATTATCCAATGTGAATGATAAGACGTGCAATACAATGTCTCACACTCTTTAGCTGTATTTACTTTTAAAATTTTATAAAATTATACTATTTTATACTTAACAGGATAAACATATGGTTATGACCCATATGTCCTGCTTGTTCAAGGCACAGTAGATTGTCATATCACAGTGTCTATCTTGCAGCATCAGCAGGTTTTCACAGCTCGTTGCAAACACACTTTTCATTTGGGATCAGAAGAAAAGACAAGAAAGTGGTGCCCACATCCGCTGGTTTGTTGGCACAACCTAATTTGGAGGCACTCACAGGGGACCTATACCTAATAATTTGCTTAGAATTGAAAAGGCACTACGGTTCTTGCAGCTCATCAAAAATAAGGTCATGAAGACAAAATAGAAGGGGAACGGAGGATATTTCTGATAGGAATAATTGTCCCATGCGCAGTGCTGTCTGACCTCCCAGAGCTCCCTTCCCCAAGGTGATAATCAGTAGATGGTGCAAGTGATTCCAGGGACTCCTTATCACTCAACTGCTGGTAAACATGGTGATGTATATATATATAGATGGTGATACATAAATGACCACAGGACATAGCAATGTCCTGTGTAGTGCAGAAGACCTGATTTACATCCTTGAGGGAAGGAGCTCAGACCAAATGGTGATTCAGCGTGAGTAATGAAAAATGCCTTTTCCCATCACTTGTAAAAGTTACTGAGGCGAGTTGGGAGAGCAATATGACATAGGATAGTGGGACCACCTACAGTCAATCCATATGAGATGTACCTGAGAAGAATACCTCCCCATTTAAACCTCTTTGAAGAGGAAATAGCTAACCAAGGCTGTGCAATATACACTTATTTAGAACAGTAAGTGTTTCATGGAGCCTAGAAACCTAATTGCTCCATGTCCATCATCAGTGACATCTACATTAATTACGTCCATTTTTTGCATAATTAGAGCACTTGCACAGTTTGCAGGGGAGCTGGGTTTGGCTCCCTGTCGATCTGTTAATTATACCACTCTCCAGGCTGTGTGCAAGATCCCCCACAGGCAGTATGGGGAGAACCACAGGCAGTATGGGGAGAACCACAGGCAGTATGGGGAGAGCTCCTCTTTCATAGGTGACTGGTTCCTGCTCCAACTACTGTGCTGTTCATCAAACGGAGAAAAGGAGGAGTGACACCAGCCTGCTTGGCACCTTGAATAAGAGTCAGTCCTAGGTATTTTAATGCTTTGCAACCCAAAACATTCTCTTTCACTTATGTACCTCTGTTCCCTTCTAGTTTTCTCCTTTATAGATCAAAACTGCTCATAACCTCTGAGTCAGTTGCAATGGTAAATCCTTTATTTTATTTCTTTCATGCTTTGAGACCCTTCCCTGGAAATGGCCACCATGAAAATGAGGGTTTATTTCCCTTTCCTCACTATGTTACATGTCTGAGTTGAGTGGTCCACACTGAAGTGCCTCTGTCGTCTGAATTGTCTTCTCGCACCCAGGGAAGAATGCGAGCCTTTAACTTGTGGACGGTTTAAGGCAATATCCTTCATGGATGTTAAATTTCCTCGAAATAATTGGAGTGCAGCAAACTTCTTTGTAGCCTATTTTTAATCCTGGATGTCATTACATTATTGAACGGAGCTGTTAACAGTGCCAGGGGAGTTTTGTCATAGCATCCTCTTGCTTTTGTGAAATTTGAGCAAATAATTGTTCGTGAACAGGGGTCTGTAAGAAGCCTGTGCTGCCATGAATTGATGAGAGCATTTCCAAAGACATTTTGCAGTAATGATGAGCTGCTGACTCGCTGCGTGCTTGCTCCATTATATGCTAACAGCAAAAGTGACTTTGTATTGTACCTGACTGTAAATGATCCACGTTGTTGTCTCTCAGCAGTTTTGCTTCAGTATAAGCCAAAACTCGAGCATCAGGTGTGGGTGGCCTTAGCTCAGGGAGCCTGGCACATTGTAGAGGGGTTGCAGGAAACAGGAGCTGGATTTAGGGCCTTCCTTGAGTTTTGAACAACCTGCTTTGGCCAGGTTGATACGGGATGTAGAGGGGTTATGGCCACTTTGAGGGTCATACCTGTGATGCAGGGCTTTTGAAGGTAGCACAAGGAGTTACAAAGTGAAGTTAAAATAGAGGGAACTTTTACAAATACTTCCACACTTTTTCACAGAACATCTGAAAACATTTTATAAAGCATCATGGCCACAAGATGAATGATTTCTTATGTGCAGATGAAGAACACTGAAGCACAAAACATTTCCATGTCCAAACTAGACCCTCACACTGCTGAGGCAAAAAATCCTTTTCTACCTCTACATCCTTCAGCCTGTGAGATTAAATACAGTTCAGTTTATTAAAACAATGAGCATCAGGAGGAATAACCTGACAACACATCTCTTCCATTAAAAAGAATTAAAAAGCCGAAAAAAGCTGGTAAGGGGGAAAAAAAAAAAAAAGAGCTCCTCATTAGGTGTTTCCAGGATGTTCTGCTGGTCTCCAGAATGCTAATAATGCCTTTGGATCATCAGACTTCTTTTTCTGACACATCTTTCTCTTCTTTCTCTCCCTGCTCAGTCAATTTTGGGGGTCCAATGTGAAGTGCAGAAACAGCTCAAGGCCTTTGTCACCCTTGAGCGCTTCGAACGGATCTACAGCTCCAGCATCGCCGGGTGCCGGCACGTCAAGAAGAACAAGAACTTTGCCTCAGGAGGCTCTATCTTCGGCAAAGGTGTCAAGTTCGCCATGAAGGATGGGCGTGTGGCCACCGACATTATCAGTGTGGCCAACGAGGATGGACGGAGGATCGCGGCCATCCTGAACAACGCCCATTACCTGGAGAACTTGCACTTCACCATCGATGGGGTGGACACGCACTATTTCATTAAGCAAGGGCCGTCGGAGGGTGACCTGTCCATCTTGGGCCTCAGCGGTGGACGGAGGACCCTGGAGAATGGCGTGAACGTGACGGTGTCCCAGATCAACACAGTGCTAAGTGGAAGGACTAGACGTTACACGGACATCCAGCTCCAGTACGGTGCGCTGTGTCTAAACACTCGCTACGGGACCACCTTGGACGAGGAGAAGGCTCGTGTCCTGGAGCTGGCCCGACAGCGAGCTGTTGCCCAAGCTTGGTCCCGGGAACAGCAGAGACTGCGGGATGGGGAGGAGGGTATTCGCTCGTGGACAGAAGGGGAGAAGCAACAAGTGCTAAACACGGGCCGGGTACAGGGCTACGACGGCTATTTTGTGATCTCAGTGGAGCAGTACCCCGAACTCTCAGACAGCGCCAACAACATCCACTTCATGAGACAGAGCGAAATGGGCAGAAGGTGACAGAGAGGGTCGATGCGGTGACTTCTTGCCAAAGACAGCTACTCTTTTGTGGCCACTTACCTGACTGTGTTGTACTCAATCCTTTTTCTAAACTGAACAAGGCCGGGGGGGGAGGAAAATAGAAAGAGAAGGAATAATATGGTTGCACTGTAACTCATGCAACATACTTTTTTTTTTTTTCCCTCTTTAATTTGGCCTTCACACGTTTTTTGCAATGAACAGAAGGTATATTTTGCCGTAGTGTGATCACAGTGAAATTTACTGTCTCTTGTCCTCTTTTTTTTTTTTCCCCCCCCTTTGTGAGGAATTTGAAGTGGGGAGTTGTCAACGTACGTCCTTAGGTGTGAAATGCGAAATGGGTGTCTGTGCTAACTTGTGTCATCCTAACCCTTTCTGATTTGGGGCAGGGACAGATAGCCTTCCACCCGAAGCACGGGGAGCCCGCGGCATGCTGGAGAGCTCTTCCCAGGAAGAAAGGAGATGGAAGACGACGCTGATTCCAATACTCCGAAAGCGACCGTCCGAATCATGTGCCTCAAAAGAGACCTTACAAGTAGTTTTCACGTTTCACTTGGGACATAAAGTGTTTTTTTGGGGGCTCCTGCTGAGCAGAAGTAGATTATAGAGGCAAAGGAGCTGATTATATTAACTTGCAAGATGATTCTCTTCCTTCCTGAACTGGAATAAAAAAAGAAAAAAAAACAGTCTTTTTTCATTATGAGAGTAGATACTTTTTGGGTTTTTTTGTGTGTGCGCAAATCCTGGTTTTAGTTAAAAAAAACCTAGCAAAAGCCAAGAAAGGGACTCCTGCTCTATTGAGAAAAGCTAAAATAAATCCTCTCTCATACGTAGAGCTGTTCTATAGGTGGATTTAATGCACCCATGTTGTACATTTGCTAATGGCATAACTTCATTAAATGTATAGTGTTTCAGTACACGAGGCTACGTGTTTAACAGTCCACTGTGCTGTATCTGATAAAACCAGTTAATTATTAGGAAGCTGATTTGAATTTAAAAGTAGTTATAGTATCCCAGTGACATACCACTGAAAATTAGAGCAAGCCAAACCCTGCTTTTCCTGATTCTGGAGCTTGTATTTATTGGCTGGGAAATGCAGTTTTGAGTAGCGTGCTGGCAAGTCGTTTATGACTATGGCAGATAAATGTCTCCCGGGGACTTTGGCAGCAGGGATTTTAACATGTTTAATAAGTAGCAACAGCTTGTGCGTGGTGGGACAAGAAGGGGAATATTGGAATCAACCCTCTCACTGTTTCTTACATGAGCTCGAATCAAACGGAGAGCCCAGTTGACTGTTAGTGGTGAAGAAGGGGGAGGTTGTATGGAAATGCCCACTATAGAGAGGACCAAGTGCTTTAATAAGAAACTGCTGACAAAGTTACTCGGCATGCTAATGTAATTTGTATTCACATAACCTCTGTGCTCTGGCATTTGCAAGAGTCCTTGAAATTCAAGGGACCAAGGAGATGAGCTTAGCATCCTCTTCCCTGCCTGAAACAGCCCTGTGGTAGCAAGGGCCGTTCCTGCCGGCAGAGGTGTTACCCCACCTCTCGCTGGAGCTCCGGCTGGAGATGGCCAACCCTGGTCCCACACAGATGTCTCTATCACACTGACACCTGCACGTGTCCTGACTCTAAGAGCTCTCACCATGTCTCTCTGAGAACATTTCAGTCCTGATTTTTTTTTTTTTATTCCATCCACTATGATTTTTGCTTCCCAGTTCTGCAGAGAGATAACCCGAGACATGCAAATCCATGCCAAGGCTGTTTCCTTACTTGGAGCCCTACAATGTACCTGTGTCCCCAGAGCCAGTCCTGCGCTCGTGCCACCACCACTGACATCCTCCAACACAGCCTGATACTCCTCTGCAGGCTCCAGCCCCCAAGATAAAGCAGGGGCGTATGTTGGGCATGCACTCCTCGAGCAGCAAAACGTTGGCAGCCCCAGTGCTATCGCGGTTTCCCCGTAGATGCCGGCTGCCAGCTCCGTCTGCCTTGCCTGTCTGTTCCCGGGTGCTTGCCAGGAGGAAGGTGATGGGATGGAAATTCCCCCAACAGACTGTTCCTCCTCCAGTCCCCAATCCCTGATACCATTGGCTGCATGGCCAGAGTTTTGGCAACTGCAGAGCCCCAGGCCTGACCCACGTTGGGGCTGCACACCGGCAGGGTCCTGATTTTGTGGTGGTCCCTCCTGCTTGCAGGAAGGGTGATGATGCTGGAGCTGTGTCCCGGTGCTGTACTCTGAACCATCCCTTGCAGCACACAACCTCTATTACTTCAGCAGGAGCGAATCGCAGGCAGCTGGGCCAGGAAGGGTATCGGGCTCCATCAGAGCCGGATGGGAGGAAACGTGTTGGCCGGGCCAGCTCTAGGCTTTGGCCAAGGAGCAGTTGCTGCAGGCAGCTGCCTGGCAGGGATGGTTCAAAGGCCGTGGCATTACCGCCGGTGTTCCTGGTATCAAACTCTTGGCAAGCCTCGGTTGCCCTGAGGATGCGCTGGTGGGGATTAGGGGCAGTGTTAGCCAAACCAGCAGTTGCCACCTACTCGAAGGACGCAGCACCCTCTTCCCAGGGCTACCCAGCTCCATGCTTCTCCCTCCCTGAGTCACACCAGGGACAAATCCATCCCAGAACCTCAACCTTTGATGGCTTTGATGTCTTTCATGGCTTTGAGTCTCTAAAACAGCATACACGGAGCAAAAAAAGACCTGCAGGAAGCTGGATTGAAAGGCATAAGCCCCTGGTGAAGATTTGCAGTGCAGAGAGAGCTCGATGTGCATCCCATTTACACTGCTCCCGTCCGAGTGGCTTTGAAAAGAAGTGGTGCTTCTAAATCCATCCCTGTCCATGTGTTACAATGCTAAGAGGAGTAGTGCAAGAGTAAGTGGGCCACCTTTCCACGCAACCAAGGAAAGGAATTTGAGTGTGAAATATTCCTACTGGAACCCTGCCAGCCCGAGATGGCACCTCAACAGCCTTACACAGACTCTTCAGGTTATTACACGAGCTAATGACTTTGAGGAGTTCACCCGTTTTTCAAGAGTCTTACGGTCCTGCCACACACATACAGCATGCCTAGACCTGGGAGCCATCCCTCTCTGCGCCATGGCGAAGGCAGCTCGTGTTGCATTTCTCTGCATCCTCAAGCAGCGGTGGGATGTGACTGTGCCCGTCTGCCTGCTGGGTCCATGGGGGTCTTCTCCTGGACCTGCACCTGGCGTGAGAACTATGGACATTATGTCAAAAAAGGGAAAAAAAAATATATGTAAAAGTATATATATGTGTGTGTTGCTCTTTATCAAAGCCTTTAACCAAAAAAAAAAAAAGAAAAGAAAAGGGATGGCTGTCTAGTGTGGAGGACAAACCTGTCCACAGACAGCTACTGCGTTCCTGAATCCGCAGCCTTTGTGAAAGCTTCACCCTTTCCACTTTACCTAGATGTCAAAACTAGAAACAAACATTTTCAGTCCTGAAGCCCTAAATTTTCCCCTTCATTAGTGAAAAATGCTTTTTCAACAGGATTTCAGGTGCATTCCCGTGGAAGTTGCAGGAATGGGCTGTGAACACGAAGAGCTGTGCCCTCTTCAAGGAACTGCACTCTGCTATCCACAAGCACTTCCACTCGATTGATGGCCCCATAGCCCCTTCCCAGCCTTTGCGTTGCCCCATTTGCCTCCCCATGGGGCTGGGCCGTGGCTGCCTGACCCTTCTTGCTTCGTTCATGGGCAGTGGGGTAGCAGATCCTTGCTTTTGTAAGACTGGGAGGTCCTGGGTGCAAATCCCATGGCATCACCCTTGATGTGCCATTGCTCTAGGTGGTCTTTCAAAGGTCAGCTGTGTGCCAGACCATCTCCAAGGGAAAATGTCACTGTGGCCTTCTGTGCTTTTATGGCTTGACTTTGAGAAGTCATTATTTTCTTGACTGCCCAAAAAGAGGACTCGCTCCTCCACCTCAAGGAGTTTCCCTTCAAAATGCAAAGGCATAGCATAAATTACTTTGAACTTCTGGGCTTGTCTCCAGTCCAAAGGGTGGTGGGAAGGATCGCAGTCAAGAGTCACAGCTCGGAGGAGAAAGTCCAACAGTCTGGAGCAGGGGCTGCAGGTCCCAGTGTGAGCGGTGGGTAAGGACCAACAGCTCAAGCCCTCAATAGCTGGTGCTGGTACCACAACATTCTCCATTTGAAGGAACAACAGTCATGGAACCAACTCGCTGTGGCATCCAGACATGAGTCAGTGCCATGAGGGCTCTGCAGCTGAGGAACATCCTGCATGCTCATCCCAAGGAGAGAGGAGCAAGACTAATTTGGCATCACGAGAAATGCTGCAATGTTTTTTTCCTCCAAGCTCATTATTTTATTTTTATTTTTTTTCCTCTCAGCTGAAGATTGGAGCTTGGAAAAATCATTAAGCAGCAGTGACCGGAGGGAATCATGCAGCTCATCATATCTTTGTCATCACAGCTATTGATCAGAGCCACGATGAAAATGGGCCAACAACTCTAAACAACGCCAGGCGAGAGCCGATGAGACAAAGGTCGTTAAGAGCCCCAGTGCTTGATTTGGGTTTAAAAGACACAGATGATTGGGAGCAGTCCCTGAGACACAATTTGACTGTAACTTAGAAACAGTGAGGGATTTCTGTAATATATCTGTAGATGCTTTATTGAGTGTAGGGATCGGCGTGAGATTCTACTCAGTCTATTATACAGGCAGCATAACCAGAATAAATCAAAATTGTTTAAAAAAAAATTCTAATAAAGTACTTTTTCAGCTGTGACTTGTAAGTGTCACTGTGATAGATGGCAGCGCAATCCATTATGCAAAGACAAGGCTCTTAACATGAAATTTTAGAATTCAATTTTACGATTTAGAGAGAGGGCCCCCCTCGTATTTACGGCACAACAGTCTGTTTTGATTCAATCTCCGCGTAATTGAAACCAGGGCCAGGGATCTCGGTTAGTCCTATGGCCGCTTTTTAAATGGGGAGGAGAAATAAGAGCCTATCACATTAATAACAGAGCTGAAAAGATTGCATTGCTCGTTAAATCTTACTTGTTTTATCTCCTTGCTCTGGTGTCACTGCCGAACCTGGTAAATACAGATGCCGCGCCTCCGTGCCGGGGCTGGGGTTTGGTGGGATAAAATCTGTCTCCCGTTTGTCCGGCAGCATCCTTCATCCCATGGCGAGCATGGCCTGGGGCATTTTTGTTGTTACAGTCCTACGCAGGACAGCAAGTTATTCAGCGTCTCTTTTTATTATCATCACTCTTTTTATGATGATCACTAAATAGTTAGATACTTGAATCCCCCGGTTATGCTGAAGAATTTTCATGAGTTTTGTAATTAAAAAAAACACCAAACCAACCAACCCAACTTTTTTGTGATGCAATTTTTTGCATCTCTAGGGTGTATTTAAATAAAATTACTTGTGAGTGTAGAGCAAACTTTAAACAGACACTGCAGGGACATGTAACGTCCTGTCCAGGACCTCCGTCTCGCTCCTGGACGAAGGGCCATTGCGTGTCCCCGGGGCCATTCCCCGCCGCGTTTTTGCACCCTCTGCTACCCGAACCGAAAACAACCCGGCCCGCCCGAGGGAAACCTTTTGTGTCTCTTGCCTGCTTTCCTTTAATTACCGTAAAACTTCGTATTCCTGACAAAGTATTACACGGTTCAACTGTTAACTCCTATCCCAGAGGTCAATGCTTTCTGGCCAGGGGAGCACAGAAAACCACAAGTGAAAATTAACTAAAAATATATATACATATATATATATATTTATTTTTTTTTCCCCTCAGAGCTGGAAACTGTTCAAGCAAACAATACAACTTTCCAAAAAGAAAATTAAAAATTTTGGACAGTTTACGGATGTTGTTGAAATAACCAATCAAAGAATCTCACTTTTCTATTAAAAACAAAATGTTTATTTTGTGTGAGGACTTCTAATGCAGCTCCAGCCGAGAAGAGGACTTTGTATCAAAGCTGCATCTGTAAGCCCAGCACTGGAGACTCTTGTCATTACCCTGTGTAATAATTTTCCTGAAGTCTGGAACTAATTTTTTGAGAAATTTTTTTTCTCAACAGTTTGTGTTTCTAATACTGTATTCTTGACTGTGTAAATACAACCAGGCTGTAAATAAGTGCAGATGTAGATACCTTCTAGAAAAAAAAAGCGAACAGACAGAAGTGACCGTGTGTAGCCTTCGGTGACAAATAAAAGAATATTTTGTGTTTAAATAGTGTGCTTTTTTTTCTGTGAAAATGTTGACTTTCTTCACTTAAGCTGTTTGGTCCTTACATGGGGGATGGACCTTTTTTAGATGATCTTTGAGGTTCCTTCCAACCCAAACCATTCTATGATTCCATGACCGGGTGCAGGAGTTGACCAAAATGTGGTCCCTGCTACTCACCTTCAGGAGCATCCCCCACCTGTGCACGGGGTGCAGGATCGCAGGTGCCCCAGGGGCTTTGCCGATCTGGGAGGCAATGCCAAGGATTCGGAGCATCCCTGAGGCACCAGGGAAGTCCCTATCCAGGCAGAAAGGTAAGCACATGGGGGAAACCATATTGTGCACAAGAAAAATCAAGTTATCAACCCCCCCCCAAAAAAAAAGTTTTAAAAGCAAGATATCAATAGATTTTGTGGTATGTCCAGTGGAGACGTGTGCATCTGACCCTCGGTGTGTATTGAGTGAAATATTCTTGCATGGTCCTTGGGGACAACCCAATGAGAAGGTGGAGCGCAGGACCAGGTGGGAGTCACTGGAGGAGGAGCAGGGAATCCCTCCATGGCCATTTGGATTTACTGCCTGGGCATGGCTCTGCTCACCAAAACCAGGTGAAATTGGGTCTTTCAGGGCAAAAAGTAGTTGCTGGGTATAATTCCCCTCCTGCGGAGGTAGATGTCTGTAATAGGGCAAGTAATTGGCACCTCTTTCTCCTTTGGCACTAAGCAGAGCCAGAGGGACCAGGTCAGACCTTTCTGTGTGCGTCTTGAGTCAGGTGATATTAGTGTGTGTGATGTTTCCCTAAGGTTTCTACCCATTTTGGGGATGTTATCCTCTCCACCAGCAACACATGTTTTGTTTCAGGGCCAAGTGTCTCGAGTTCAGTTTCCAGCCACCAGACCTCGTGCAGTTTCTCCAGTCGTCCCGCAAAGCAAATGTCCCCCTGACACCAACCAAGTCCCCTCTTTGCTGTCCCTTTGCTACCCCAAGCAGGATAAACTCCTTTAAACTCATGGCACAAAGTCTGCTGAATATTTTTAATTTTTCCATCCTCTGGCGTGTTTGGCCACCTTTCCTTCAGCATGAGGGTTTCACTTATCTTGTGCAGAACGGCAGGGTCTTGCTGCCATGCTTAGGAGGGATTTTTATCTCCAAGGCAGGCGTTGGTTCCTTCTTTCTTGCCATAGAAAGTGCCTGTTGAGACAATTACACAGTGACTTTGAAGTCTGCCCCTGAGCCTCTGGTTTCCTGTGGGTCTGATTTGCAGCCTTTGCTCTGAGGCAAATGCATTAGTTTGCATCTGGCTGTTATTCACGTGCATTTTCTCGAGCTGTGCTTAACCAGAGGATTCAGATGACCCTGTGACAGCGACCTGCCCTCACCGATACCCATCATCCATCGCTCATCATGCCACCTGTGGTTTATCATCCGAAAAGACCCTGCTTTAAATCATTGATAACTATATCAAAATGCATTGGACCAAGGATTAATCCCCGAGGGCAGCCAAGGAAACAGCAACATTTTAAGTTGTTGGTGAACCAGGTTTGGCTCTGCCTCGTGTGGTCGTGCCAGATAAGACCAATATTTTAATCAAAATATTGTGAGTAGCAAATCACGTGCTTTTGGGAGAGCCTCCCTGCCATGCCAGTTCAATAGGCCAGAGTAGACTTATCACACTGTGGTTTTAATAGGGGCCATCACCGAAGGCCTCTGGCTTATCTTGCAGGAGACTGCAAGGAGACTCTCCTTGCTTTGAAGCCAGGAGCATAGAAAAATTTGTCCTGTTCTGCATTCCCCATAGAAAGCACCTAAAGCCTCAACCACAGATCACATCTCATATATAGCTGGAAAGCGCTGAAAACAAAGAATGGTGATTACATTTGGATGGGAGAAATGGATCCACAGAGAGCACAAGCGATGTCCCTTCAGGTGGGTCATCCCTGTGGGTACAAGTGCTCCAGCTTGGTGCTGGTGAGACTGGTGGCCCTTCCCAGGGCCAAAACCAGGGCCACTGCCTGGCGTAGCACAATTACACAGCCCAGGTGCAATATGGTTCCCCTAAGACTGGGGGCCCCAGTATAAGAAAGACATCAAGCTGTTGGAGTGAGTCCAGAGGAGGCCATGAAGTTGATCAGAGAGCTGGAGCACCTCTGCTGTGGAGACAGGCTGAGAGAGTTGGGGTGGTTCAGCCTGGAGAAGAGAAGGCTCCAGGAAAATCTAGTTGTGGCCTTCCAGTACCTGAAGAGGCCGACAGGAAAGATGGAGAGGGACTGTTTATCAGGAAGTGTAGTGACAGGACAAGGGGGAATGGGTTTAAACTAAAAGTGGGTAAATTTAGATTAGATGTTAGTAAGAAATTCTTCCCTGTGAGGGTGCTGAGGCCCTGGCACAGGGTGCCCCGAGAAGCTGTGGCTGCCCCTGGCTCCCTGGCAGTGTTGAAGGCCAGGTTGGATGGGGCTTTGGGCAACCTGGGCTAGTGGAGGTTGTCCCTGCCCATGGCAGGGGAATGGAACTAGATGGGCTTTGAGGTCCTTCCAACCCAAACCAGTCTGGGATTCTGTGAAGTCAGTCAAGCGTCTTCTGAAGTTTCTGACCATCAGATTATTGCTGCTGCTGAACCTTTTGCTCGTGTTTATAAACAAGCTCCATCCTACAGTGAAGATTACACACAGGAAACCAAAACCAGCCAGCTCTTCCCCAAAGACTAGAGGCAATCCTGAAATGCAGCAAACCCTGGGTTTCAGTCCCGTGCTGGTGTGAAGAGGAGCCTGGGATCATCTCCAGTGATGAGAGGCCTGGCCAGCCCAATGGCAGGCAGCAGTGCCGTTACCAAATACTCTTTGATCCTGGGAGTCACAAATCAGCCCCTTTTACATGCTACTTCATTATGGAGGTGTGGGAGCAGCTCTAATTAAAAATGCCATGACTCATATAGCAAAGTAATGAGATACAATGAGAAGAAAACTCAGCCTAGAAGTCACGCCAGCGAGCGAGTGGCGCAGGGCCTCTGAGTCATGGCTTTTTCATTATTTATCCCCCAACCATGTGATCTCAGGCCAAACATTGAACCTCAGTGCCTTGCTTGTCCTGCTGGTAAAATGGAGGTAATATTTTCTGTAGCTTGAAGATTTCTAATGGGAAACACAGCACAGGTATGAAGCGCAGCTATTGCAAATGACTATAAAGTCCTTATTTCTTTATATGCTTCATTTGCAAACCAGTTTTAGTCCATTTTTTCCTTAAAATCTAGAACCACAGCTTACACAAAGGAAGATTTGTAGAAGCGATTTCATGAATGCCTTTCTGGCTGCATCATGGAGTGTATTCGCACAATATTCCACCAGCCTGTGACTTGCCGTGGCTTATTAACCCGCTGCCTTGATTATCTCTGTACCGCTGATGAGCAGTCCTGCTTGTTAAGGATGCTTTTCTGCCAGGCTTGTCACACTCCGGCTTCAAGTTTAGGCCTTGAGGGTTTTGAAGCTCAGATTAATGGTGGATGATGAGGTCTGGTTATGTAAAACTCCTGGAGGACACGAGTATCTCCCGGATGGAAAATAACAGCATAATGATGAGCTAATGGAGCCCTCTCATCTCCTGCTCTTGGAGGCAGAAATCAAAGCCATCTCACGGTCCCGCTGGCTTGCAGCATCTCACTTGTGGGACTGGCTTTGCCGAACAAGTTCACTCTAATGATCTGGCCGCTGACTTCCCCTGCCCGAGAAACCCCGGGGTAAGAAAATGTTTTCTGAACTTGAGGTTATAAAACTCTGCTCTGTGACTCCAGAGGTGGACTTGGAGCCGCTCAAGCAGCCTGAGTAACGTGGCAAGCCAAAGTCCAAACTCAGAGCTGTGTTTTGGCTGTGGTTCTGTTTTATTTAATTCAGAGAGTGGGAGATGAGCTGGTTTTAAGCCCGAGCATGCTGGGTGGTTAACTGCAAGGACACAGTGCTTGCCCTGTTCCTGTATTCTTCCCCATCCTTCACTGTGTAAATCCTGACAAGGATGTGCTGACAGGGCTTAGGAAGGCTCATGCTTTTACAAACAACACGCTGGAAGTATTAAGGCTTGTAGTGGTCTGGTGGTTGAAGCAGTTTTCCACACAGAACCCAAGAAATGCTTTTAAAACATCCAAAATCATAATTCACAAAATTCTCATGCCTGGATTGTCACCTTTTCAGCACACTGCATTCAGTGGAGCTCCCCTCACCCTGGAAATTTCTCTACAAACGATCACCATGTAAAAACAACTGGTCCAAACCAGAACTGTCATGTTTTGACAAAGACCGATCTCAGTGGCTTCAAAGGGACACGCTAACAACCAGATAATTTTTTTAAAGCAGGTCACTCTCTGCAAAAGAGTCTCTGTCCCTGATCTCAGTAGCAGTTCAACTTTTCTCTGGTTTGAACCTACATCTTTCTGGAGGAGAGCTGAAGGCATTGGGAGCATAAGATTGCAACCCTGGACTTTCCCCAGCCTACAGGTGCAGCATTGCCCCGTCCATGCTGTGCGGTAGGGGGATGGGAGGGTGCTGCAGCTGGTATTTACCTACCTATGCTGTGGTGTCACATCGCTGCATGGACACGTACACCATCTCAAGACACACATCAACCAAGCTAAAAAGTCTTAGAACCATAGAATGACCTCAAAGATCATCTTGTTCTAACCCCCCGGCCATGGGCAGGGACACCCTCCACTAGCCCAGGTTGCCCAAAGCCCCATCCAACCTGGCCTTCAACACTGCCAGGGATGGGGACTCCACAGCTTCTCTGGGCAACCTGTTCCAGTGCCTCACCACTCTAACAGTAAAGATTTTCTTTCTAACATCTAATCTAAATTTACCCACTTTTAGTTAAAACCCATTCCCCCTTGTCCTGTCACTACACTCCCTGATAATCAGTCCCTCTCCATCTTTCCTGTAGGTCCCTTCAGGTACTTCCTTAGTAGATGTCCAAACCCAGCACACGCAGTCTACATCAGCATGTAGCCATGAACCAGCTCATGGCAGGAGGCACTGGAGCAAAGACATCAGTAAGGGTCAGTCAGGAGTTACCTATTTCTGTACCTAAAAACCTCTGTATTTATACTGCCCAAGATAAGCATTCCTGGGGCAGGAACAAAGTACACCAAACCTTGACAACAGTCAAGGATCAGGTCCCAAGGGTGGCCCAAGGGTTCACCTACCCTGAGGATCTCATCAACTTGCTGCTGAGACCTTCAGGACCCAGCAGTTGGGTGGCACCAAGATACAGAAGGATTTTTTCACCTGTGTAACTACAACACCTAGATATTAATGTTAGCTGGTGGATTTCAGTAAAGTCTGGGTTTTGGTCTAGGGGCCTAAAATAGCAGCTGTAAGAGGTTAGATCCCTTGAGAGTGTATTTTCTGTCATTCTGGACATGTTCTGCACTAGGGTCTTCTTCTGTTTATAGCACAAGTCCTTGCTTGTGCCAGCTCTGCTTCAGGGCAAATAGTTTGAGCAAGAAGATACTGCACACCGGCATCACGCTGCCTCTCCTCCACACCCCCAAGCTGCCCCCTCAGTGCTCACATACCTCTGGAAGTCACACCAGGAAAAGCCACCTCCAGCATTTGGTAAGACAGCACCCGTGGCTTTGGGAAGCTCAGGGCTTCACAGCTGCTCAGCACACACGCATGCCAAGCTGCATGAGCTTGGTGGGCTTCTCAGAGCCCACAACTGGAAAGGAGTTGTATATTCACATAGAAATATACGTGTATATATATAGATATAAAAATGGGGGTAGTTTAAGAGGAACAGCCACAAGATGGATTTTCATCATGTACTTATTATCAGTTAGGAGACTCTTCCATCCCTTCCTGCTCTCCTGCCACACACACATCCCCACTCTCCTCCCTGCAGGTGCACTCCGAGCAAGCAAAGCACCGTGTGATTGCTCGGTGCCCTACATCCCCAGGTCTCGTCATCTGGCAGCTTTTCTAAACGCCGCTTTCTTCCTCTCAGCAATTCTGTGGGGACCTTGAGAAATGACTGCAGCAAACATGCCCTGGCATTTCAAAGTCGGAGGGCTGACGACTCTTGAAATGCACTTTTCTTCTTGTCTTTTTTTTATTTATTCCCCTCAGATGTCTAACAACACCATCTGTGCTGGCACAAGCTCTGGCTCTGGCCATGAACCTGTGCAAGAGAGTGATCCAGGTCCAAGGATGTTTTTAATATTTTCTATGATCAAGCAGGGTAAAGCAGACTCCTCAATGAAAATCCTTTGGAAGGTATGAAAAGTAGTCCTGGTTTTACATTTTGCAACATAAAACTACTTAGAAATGGCCAAATTCACCCTCCTTAATTCAGACTTCCAGATGAAATGTGTAGAGGTAGAGCCCACTCCCATACACTCCTCTACTACCAACAGAGAACAAGTGATCGAAGTCTGGTGGGCTGGTGGCTGGTTGCATCTTCTGGCCATCTCTCTGTCCATGGGACCGTCCTCCTTGGGCAGGGACCTCAGATATGTGTATGACCTGTCTCTGTGGTAAAACAAAGTCAGCTAAACTTGATGGAAGAAACCCAACCCAACCTTTTGAACTCAGTCACTTCCTCTTCATCTTTTATTTCCCCCACCTGGAATAAGAAGTTAAATGCTCCCAGCATCATAGGGAGAAACACACAGTGAGGAGCTCAGCTCCTAAACTAGCCAACAGTACAAAATTGCAAAGCCAAAAACATTTTTCGTAAAGGTCCTCATTCAGGAATGGACTGAAGTACTCATTTCAGCTGGGACTTCAACGAGCATCAGAGCCCCACTAGTACTTGCTCAGATGCTTTTATCCTACTTGCTCTTACCTGGTTCTTTTCTCCAGCTCTGGCTGTTGTCTACCTCCTCCCCCTCATCCCAGTGATCTTCCAGTGCCCCATTAACACTCATTTTGCACTTATCTGTGGATTTCTCAAAGACAGGAGCCCACGAAATAGCATGCCACCCCCTTATTTAGAAATATTTATTTCTTTTCATTCCTTACAAGACTTTCTTCCTTGTGTTTTCAGACCTCATTCCTGCTTGGTTTTGCTACTTTTCACCCTCTCCAGTGAATTTACATCTTTCTGTGCACGCAGCGGACTGGAGTCCAGCTGTGGCATTAGTGAACTGGTCAGGCTACATGGTCTTACAGTCACAACCAGCACCTGAATTAACCACAACAGCTGCACTCCAAATACCCTCGGAAAGGCTGTCTTGCCAGTATTGCTTTTAGATGGCTACTGTGCAAGCTGCCATCCAAATCCCTTAGCTGATTAAATGTTAATGTTTGGTAATTTCTAAGGCTTATAGTAGAAGAAAGGCTGGACTAGGTGACCTCCCGTTGATGAGCTGAATTTTAGCCTCCTCATAGCAGACCTTTCCTGATGCAGTTGTTGCTCTGCTGAAAAAAAGTAGAGGAGAAAGGAGGTCAGGTAGAACTGGAAGGGAGAATTTGGACTGCTTCTTGGCTGAAAAATGACAAAAAGCTCACTCCAAACCTTTAGTTTGGTACAAAACGATTGGGGCGTGTTTAAAAAAAAATTTTTCTTCTACTATATGTCAATCTCCATAACAGAAAGGTTGTTACGGAATGAGGATTTCTTTAAATATCACTTAAAAATGCAAAACATTCACTTCCAGCAATCCATAAAGGAAAAAAAAAAAAAAAAAAAGTCATGTTTTGAAATTTCGAAAGTTTTCCTGGGATCTTTTACTGAATCTATTCAAACATAACTCAAATTTACATATCATTTTGCTTGCCATGCACGTCACTTCGACAAGCATATTCTTGGTCCAAACATCATGGTTGCTATCTGTCTGCTTCAGCATCTCACCTGCAAAAGGAGGGTGGCACAGTGCCCTGGCTCTTGTGGGTCCACCGTCAGGACCAGCTCTGCTCCTGGCCTTGGTTCACTACCACACGCACTGGAGCCGGAAGACTTGCTGGGGTATTTCCAATTGCCATGTCTGGCTTGGTGTCTGCACTCTCTGTACGCACTGACACGTGCTTTGAGAGCACAGAATAGATGTTGGATACCAGCAGCCTTCACTTCAGTCCAAACTTAAGGGTTTATCTTGATGTTTTCTTCTAGCGTCACTCCCTTGGTGCTCTGTAGCCTCTCCGTACCATGCCCAAAGATTCAACGGTGGATGTGTTGGTGCTGAGAGATGGACATCTACCCACACCAGCACAGCTGGGTTGTGCTCCATGGCAAGATCCACTGGAGAGACCGTGTACCGCTGTGCAGCATCCAGCCACGACCGGGGTCCTCAGACCCTGCTGTACCACCAAAGACAACAGGAATTGCTCCACCTCATCTGCAGTCTCTCCTCAGCAGCAAATTCTATAGAATTCACTTGTGGGGGCATGAAAACACCCCCTCAGCATTTATTCCCAATGTTTGGAAGGGTCATAAAATATCAGCTCTGAAGCAATGATTGCCCCTTTCATAGCTACTTCTTTTAAAAGAAAATCTTTAAGTGTTTGTCAGTCTAACTTTTGATATTTGTTATGCCAATGGATCAAAGTGCCCTGATAATAAAAAAGAAATAAAATCAAAATATATGAAGTCTCTGGATAAATGTCCTTTTTGAAAATAATTTAAATGCAAACAATAACATAGCTGAAGCCTGCAGAAAATGTCCAGTACTCCAATTATTGGAGATAGATTCTACATAGCCTGTATATTTTTTTTTTAAATATGAGTTTATTTTGACATGATGTCTGCATTTTCAGCTGTCGGGAAGGGGAAAAAAAAAAATCCTTCCCAGGGCCATTTAAGATAAGCCATGGTTTCCTATCTCTTTTGACTGAAAATACCAATGAAACTTCTTCCAGTACTATTCCCCATCTTCCTTTGGTCTCTTCTTATTAGTCTTATCATTTTAGTGCCTCCTTTGATATATAATCCCTTTATGTTGTGCAATGATAAATCAAAATAAAGTGCAGTGCTGAGTGATTTTATTGTTATTAAAAGGTCAGCTGTAAGAGGGTCGCATCCTGTCACATATCCTAGAGAATTCATGGGAGGTGCATTAAAAAAAGGAGGCACCATGCTTCTTGAATACATTCTTCTGAATAGGTTTAAATGCTACAACATCCCTTCAGCTGAGCTCCATGATGGATCCTGCAACACAGCGTGGTCCAGACGGGGCTTCGAAGGCTGCGGGAAACACATCTCTGTCCTTTGCGGGGGCTGCAAACGTCATTCCCCGCTAACGGGAACCCTGAATTAGTAACGAGGTCTTCTCGTCAGGAAGGCGTTTGCTCTCCAAGTCCTTCACAGTGATCAGGGCCCATTATGCAGAACAAGAGGCTCCATTATCCCCACCACAGCTCCCTGCTGCCCTGTCCCGCTGCCTGGGCAGCAAGGGGATGCTGGGGATTGCTCAGGGAGGGTTGCTTTAGGGACAATAAAATCTTCTGCAGAAGCCTTATCACCCTCTCTCTCACACGGCACTGATGTCTGAACTGTGCTCAGAGCGTTTATTAACAACCTGTCGATAAGCTCTTCCAGAAAGTGTTTTTAAGATACATCACCGCGCCTTTTCCCATCACTGCATGAGTGCAGCAGCCTGATTCTGCAACAGCTTACTTGGTTAGCGTGATGCCCAGGAACAGATCCCCCGGAGTTTCAGATTTTATTCTTCTGTGTATTGCAGGAGCACTAATCCAAAGCTCTGCCATGTCAGGCAGCAGCTGAAGACAAAAAAAAAAAAAAAAAAAAAAGGAAAGGTAAGGTAAGGTAAGAAAATGCAACACATTTTATGTAGTTTCTTATTCCTTCCTGTGCTGTTTTCGGCTGGTACAGACTTAATTTCTTCACAGTAGCGAGTACAGGGCTGTGTTTTGGATTTGTGCTGAAAACAGTGCTGATAACACAGGGATGGTTTCGTTCCTGCTGAGCAGTGCTCACACAGAGCCAAGGCCTTTGCTGCTCCTCACCCCACCCCACCAGCGAGTAGCTGGGGGTGCACAAGGAGATGGGAGGGGACACAGCCGGGACAGCTGACCCCAATGACCAAAGGGATATTCCATACCATATGACATCATGCTCAGCATATAAAGCTGGGGCAAGAAGGAGAGGGGGGGTGGGCATTCAGAGTTATGGCATTTGTCTTCCCAAGTAACTGTTATGTGTGATGGAGCCCTGCTTTCCTGGAGATGGCTGAACACCTGCCTGCCCATGGGAAGTGGGGAATGAATTCCTTGTCTTGCTTTGCTTGCGCACACGGCTTTTGCTTTACCTGTGAAATTGTCTTGGTCTCATCCCATGAGTTTTCTCACTTCTACCTTTCCAATTCTCTCCCTCATCCTACCGAAAGGGGAGTGAGCGAGTGACTGCGAGGGGCTGAGCTGCCGGCTGGGGTAAAACCACGACACTTGCTCACCTTCTTACTCCTTTTCAGCAAACCCACCTGAACTGGGGACCTCACAAGAGGCAATGTGTAAGGGAAGTTGGAAAATACATGTTTCCTGACTAATGGGGAAAAAAAGGTGATGAAACACTCCCTCATAGTTGGAATTGGCAAAAAAAGGGTAGATTTCTGAACCTGCATTTGGAACTTGCTCATTGTGTTAAAAAAAAAAAAAAAAAAAAAAAAAAGCAAAGATGAATGAAATTTAACATGACTGCAAATCTCCCTTTTTTTAACCCAACTCAATTCATTCACTGGGATCATTTAAAAAAAAATCCAGGAAATTTTGCTGTCAGTCTGGGTGGACAAACACACCAGAAATCACTAAGCAGAAGCAAACACACTGACAGAGTTAACTGCCAGAGGACAGGCAGTAACTGGTGAATAAAAATCCCCAAATCCCTGAACGCGCTGAAGAGCGTGCCACAGAGTCAGACCTCCAGCCCTACTGACTTGGGCAGCAAGAGGTCATCCACCACCCTTGCTCCTCCAGGCAATGCTCTACCCCTTTTCTGGACCCAGCAAGCCAGCTGCCAGACGTGTGCAAATCTAGCAGATCTCCTGCCTTGGACCAGCCTCCAGAAATTGCCCAATTTTCAATCACTCTGCCTCATTTTCCTGCCCTCCACCACCAGACGTGGTGCACAGAACTTCAGGAGTCCGGTTTGCTGCAGAGAGGTCCTCGCTGGCCACCGAAGGGCCGGGACATTGTGTGCAAGCAAAGCAAGAAATGGAAGAAGCAATTAGCAGTAAGGTGGCGTATGCCTTGTCCCCACCGGTCATATATTAGCAAAGCACATGGGCTGTTTGCACAAAACAAACACATCACGTGGTATTTGCTCAAAAATGGCTCGGGTGAGCTATTAACACTTCATTAATACGTGATGAAAGGCAAATTTAGAGACCTCCCCAAAGTGATTGAGAGCTCCAAGAGGCCCATAAATGAAATGATAATGTAGTGTAAATAAGGCTGCTAAGATTGGAAATCAGCCTATGATCTAATAAAAGCAGCTAGATATTACCAGAAATGCATTCCCCACCTTCCCCAGTTTTGTGCAAAGGTAATATTGCAAGATTATAAATTGCAAGAATAAAATTTTCCACCTCCATTAAAAAAAAAAAAAAAAAGGGGGAGGAGCTGAAATAGAACATGTGCAGCATTTATATAGATCCATCAAACACTCCTGCCTTTGACTTTAGTGGGGTGTTTTTTTCGCCCTTTTTTTTTTTCTTTTCCCAGGGCCATTTCTGTAAAAAAAAAAAAAAAAAGTGAGGGAGAGGAGGGCAGAAAATGCACCACTATGCAGGGAACATAGTTCTGGCATTTCAAAAATTGGTTTTGATGTGTTGCTTTGGACTATTTTGAAACAGTATTTGTCCTTATCTCAACAAATATTTTACAGCTCCACCACCTGAAATCCCTAAAGGAGTGCCCATATTGCCCATTAGCTCAGACAGAATTACCCCAACCAATATTGTCTGAGTTTGGCAAATGACACCAAACAAATTTTAGACAGAGAGTGGATAGTGAGAAGTCCATTAACAATAACATCTCTCCAACCATTGAAGAGGCCATTAGTGTTTTTGCTTCTTTTTAGTGTACTTGAAAAAGGCTGAATGAATCCACTCTCAGACCCATAAGTATCCATCTGTCCATTTTCAGGTATTTATTTTGCATCGGGATTTTGTTCCAGCCTTAAGGTCACTGTGCCACCAGCCATCCAGGAGCGTAGATTAAGTTTCATGCGCACTTGAACTCAAAGCTCTTGCTGATCCTTTTCAGACCTGTCACATATAGTAGATGTAGTTCCTTCTCCAGCAGAAGTGATCAAAGGAGGTGTCCATCCTGTCCATTGTTAGGCTCCTGAAGTGTCGCCATCCATTCAACTAATTGCGCTACTCTCCTGTTATAGTCAATCAAGAGCAATCGGGCCATGATCCGACTCATTGTAAGACAGATGGCTACGTTAGGGCAGATGCCTCACACTCCAGAAGTGACTATTTCTCTTCTCTGGCTATAAAGGGAGGTGAAGCTGAGCTCAGATTGTGGTTGCTGTTGGTTGCCATGAGTCTCACCCTCAATGACAACTCCTGGAGGTGAACCTTGGCCATGGGCACATATCCCACCCAAGTGAACAGACTGGTGCCGGGGCCTCATGGAAGAAGTCTGCATGGAAGGAAAAGCTTGAATTATTCTTCAGCAGTAAATCTATTCCCTAAAAATAGTTTTTAGCAAGTAGCTGGGAGAGATTTTTTTGGATGCTCTGTGAAGAGTCAAGGAAGCATGGAAACTTACGCATCTTTGGAGGGGAAAAGAAATTCCTGGCTTTCCAAGGGAATATTAATGACTAGCAGATGGTTAAGAGACTAGAAAAAATGGATATTTCAAGGATGCCATGAAATGGCAGGACACCTACATCAGGCTACCCATTGAATTAAGTTATCAGGTATTCCTTTTTTTGTGAATGGGATTCACCAGCACTGACCCGCTCAGGCCAAGACAAGCAGGTTAATATCCCTGCCCCAGTCAAGCCCCTGGCTGCTACTCATGTGAGTCTTTACCGGTCAGTGGGCCCATTTTTCCCACCACCATGCTCCCATAGGTGATTTTTCACAGAAATGCAATGTGAAGTATGTTTTTCATCACTTCTGGCTCTTTATATGCTCATTCCACATCCCTCTGTGTGTTGGCTAAGGTGAGAACTGTAGATACCGCCTGTTTCCAAACATGAGCTGTAAGTCAGGGGATTTTTTTATCTTTCAGTGGGCCAGTTTGGTTAGCCTTATTATTGCTATTGTCACACAACTCACTGGTTATCAATAGCCAAATTCATAGCATTTGCCACAGCTTCTCTGGGTGGCAAATCCTAGCAGCAGCTGCCTGCTATTTATTAAGTCAAAGGCACTCAGTTTTATTTCAATTGACAGATGTCTGGTTATCTGGCAGAAAAACATGAGTTGTATTCCCATGGATGCACAATTGTGTTGAAATATATGTTAGTCAAAAATCTAGTTACCTTCACATAAATGCAAACGTCTGGTTCTTTCGTGATGAACAGCAGCTCTTCACATCCTCATCTGAATTCAGTCCATTCATTGCCTCGTCTCCAGGGAAAAAAAAAGAAAGAGCAAAAAAATAGGTCCAGAATCATGTCCAAAGCTTAGCAAGGCCAGTTGCTGACTAGCAAACATGTGTCCTGCACCCATGCAAACCCCACCAGGGAAGTGCAGTCTTCCAAAGTTTTGGAAAGGAGGAAGGCAGCGCTGCTGGATCCCCAGTTGGAAGCGGTGCATGTTGTACACATGGCTTGGATGCAGAGAGTTGCAGGAATCCCACTGCAGTTTAACGCCAACCAGCAGCTCATGTTTTCATCCATTTTCTGTGCACACACTGCAGGGTTTATAAATCTCCACTTTACATCCAGAATATTCCTGGAAAACAGATTGCTTCTGACAAGGGTTTCTTTTTTATTATTTTATTTTTGAAATATAGATTTTTTTTTAATACAACATGCTTCCATTGTGTTATATATTGCAGATGACAAACTTCCCAGCTGGTAATTTCCAATCATTTATAACACTGTCGAGAGAGTCCATATTTTTATATCATACCATATATCTGAAATACGTTGGAAAATATAAAATTATATGAAACTGATAATAAATACATCTCAACAGACAGACACACGCATGAGAAAACTTTCAGATTTTCTTCTCTGCCATATTATGTCTTTTATCTATTCTCCACATATCACTCTCCGAGACTCTTGCTGGGAGTTTGACACTGGGAAGCCAGCAGAAGTGAACAGCCCCCGTTAGGTTACAGAAGCTATTCTGTCTTCGGCTCAGAAAATCTCAGGCTTTCATGAAGCAAGTCATAAAAAAAAAAAAAAAAAAAAACCAAACTCTGATCTTCAGTTGACATTGTCCAGGAAAGAGTAATATACCAACACACCCTGGTTAGAGGGGCAGCAAGTGAAAGAATTGGAGCACAAGATGAGATTGGAGCACCTCTAGCAGCTGGGGTGAATTAACCGTGCCCTCACGGACAAGATTTGTGACCCACTGATGAGCCTGCGGTCGGGTTATGCATCTTCCGAAGGCAATCTTGTTCTGTTAAAGGGACATCATTAGATGGCCGTATTTACCAGCTCTTAAAAAAATATTGCAACCAGGACTGGCTGAACAGCGAGCTTCACTAGCGAGGCAAACGCTTGCAGAAAGGAAAGGGAGAAGCATCTTGCTGAGAGCTGTTTACAGCACACATAGGTGCCAAGTCAGATGTCATCCATCTCTCCCGTGATCCCCTAGTCCCTCACAGACAATAAGGAGCACGTCTTCAAGGTAAGGGAAGCCTTAATATTCCCACAGGAAACTGAAACACTGTGAGATCAAGTTATTGGACCAAGGTCATATAGAAAATCAGTGTCAGAGCATGGCAACTGAACACCAAGCTCTTGCAGTTTCACACACTGACTACAAAACTTTCCACCTCTCAGAATAAGAGGGGGTCAGGTGAGAGATAGAGCCCCTCCTGAACTCCCTGGGAGAAGCAGCACAGTCCCAGGATCTCACTGCATCTCCAGTTTTAAGGGGCATTTGCCTGTGGCAGAGGTGGTTTGGGTACAGAAGGGGAGAACTCCGTCTATCAGATACGCCAAAGTGATTCTCACCATCGTTTCAGCAGCGTGTTGTCCACTTTGTGAATTGGCCACGGTCAGGCGTGAGCATCACAGAAATGAGACCCCAGCAAAATGGACTCAATTAGCAACTAAAATCCTGGGGGGGTTCCCTCCACTGCCAACTTGCCACCCCTTTGGGAATCATCCCCCATTGCCAGCGGTTCAATAGACCAAGTGTAGTTCTTAACCAGGTTGTTCCCATTGCAAAAGGCACCAGGACAGCTGGAAACAAACCCTATGTGACCCATCACTGAGTCCATGCCCTTGCATTCACACCAGAATACACCAGCGTCACGGCAGGGCACCCACTGCTCCCCAACATCCAGCCCTTGTTTCCTTCACCTGCCGCTACCCCACCCATGAAAATGTTCAAGCCGAGTTTCTTTCCCCTCACATTTCTCTCTCTTCTTTTTTGGATGCTGCAAAGCATTCACAGCAGGAGTCACCAGTCTCTGTCTGGAGTGGGAAATATTTCCAGATGGTCTTGGAAGCACCTTTCATTCACAGCATGCTCCTTGTTACAGTTAAACAGGGAGAAGAGAAAAGCACCTCCCTTCCATGAGTGTTTTTGTGGGATGGAAAAACTATTCAGACTCCAGGGTGGGGAGAAAATCTATCAGAGCTTCACTGTTTTCTTGGATTTTACCCTGTTCCAGCTGCTCAAATTCCTCTGCCATCAGTTGTTGCTGCCTCTTCCTCTCCTGCTGTCCACGGGGGAAAATAATAATGTTTAAATATGAAGTCCCAAAGAGACAATGTTGTGTGTGGCTTGTTTTAATTCCATCATGAAGGACCCGAAACAGAAGATGTTACAATCATGTATCATGCATTTGCCAACAAATTCTTTTTACAAAGAGAAGCAGGCAGCAAGATCTTCCAGTCATTGGAAAATTTTAGAGGTTTTCGTGTGAGCAACCTGACAGGACCACAGCACAGGATTTTGCCCCATGAGGAGACAGCAAGTCAGGTACTCAAAACTAGAAATACCCGAAACAACTTTGGAAAATCCTGGCTATTGTTACTTCTGGTCCTTTATTTGACTTGACTCAAAAGATGCCTTCAAACCACATAAATAATCATTTCCCATTAAAAAGGAGAGATACTAGGGGTGCAGAAGCCATTTTGGGTGGCTTTTCTAAAGGAGCCAAATCTTGTTCCCATTTTATGGAGCTGGCTCAGGGCTCAGAAAAGGTTTCCAGTAGCTGCTGATGCTGGGCAGCTGCAGGAGCAGGAGGTGCCATCAGGCACTGCAGCGTCCACAGGTCACAACAGCCCATTAGCAGCATGTGACCACATTAAGGAATAAAGGGCCAAGTTTTTCTCTAAATTACTGTCTAATTTACAGGTTAAACCCTTCTGCACAGCAATGCAAGATAATTTAGGAAAGGCCTCGGCTGCTTAGGAGGTTTTTCCCTTTTTTTTTTTTTTAGGTGCAACAGATACCACACAGGTCAGGTCCTGAACTGGAGGTGCCATTGGTTCTTCCAGGGTTAACCATGGCAGCCGGGATCTGCTGAGCTCCTTGCAGCCCACAGGCTGGCACAGGCACAGGTGAGCTGTTTGAGGAGCGGCAGCCTGGGACCGGGGAGGTTCAGAGGTAACAGCGTGGCTGCAGGATCCCTAATCCCCAGCCTGCGATGTGTGGGGATTTTCCTCCAGCTCCTGCCTCTGGCGTCACACTGTCAAGTGGGCATCACAGCTTGGAGATGTTGGGGGCGGGGGGGAAGAGAATTTCCTAATTTGGGGGGAGAATTAAACACACTCTAAGGATGTGGGGAAAGGGTTTTACACCCACACAGAAGCCAATAATGTTTGTGATTTTTCAAGCCAGCCCACATGACTGGAGATGGCAGGGTCACAACTGCTTCCATGAAAACCCAGCTCTGCAGCTGCTCCTGCAAAAAGGCATCCTCGTGCTCTTTCTACTTAATGCATTAACCCACAAAGTTCAGCCACAGTCTTTCCCTGAATAGATGTACCGTGAGCGTCCATGGGAGTTCCATACACCTTAAACCAAGAGCACTTGGGCTTTTCCAAAGAATGCCATCATCAATCATGTGCTTTTACTCTAATGCAATTAAGGATGAAAGTATGTTCCCGTAAGACATTATTGTTTGTAAGTAAAGCAGACATTAGAGTTGTGAGAGTACGTTAATATAAAATAAACCATATATGTTAATATAAAATAAACCATATAATATTACTATTGTTTGGTAATTGGCGCACAGAGAAAAAGTCTGGTCTAAGACAAGCACAGGTGATCATGGTAATACCTACGCAGATGCAGCCCCTGGGCCATATCCCAGTCTCAACTCTGTTGGTAGCAAGCCAAGGCAACTTAATGCATTTGATTGAATTTACTCTATGTAACAGAAAAAATTGGCCTACCAAATCTTTTTTAAGCATATGTGTCTGTGTATGTGTATGTACATTTTAGATGGCTTGATAAATCCACAGCTATCTGGATTTGGAACTAATCTTACCCTGTGTGTAACCAACATGCTGGAAAAATTACTTTATGGGCAGCAAGAATAATTCTTTGTAGTCATAAATCAAAAGATCTTTAAGAGGGAAAGATGCATCATGGAATTTTTTTTATTCCTCTTACCAGAAAGTCTTACATACATGGCCACATTAAAAGATGTTTTCAAATGAAAACTGAAAATAGTTTCAGAAAATAAGACAGCAGAAAGCACATGGGGCTTGGTTTGATACTAAGAAAATGTAGGCTGAAGGAGAATATTACCAGCTGTGATTCATCTGATGCAAGAGACTTTGCTTTCAAAAATAAGCTCGGTACAGCAGAAGGGTCAAAATCGTACCTGGGATTTAGGATTATGTTATCTGCTGTTCTGCAACATGGTGGCAGAGAGAAAAGTCTTGCTGATAGTGCTGATAGCGGGAATTGGAGACTGAGGATTAAGCAACAGCACAGATAGCAACCAGCTTTCTTCTGCTACCCTTTCATAGATTGCAAAAAAAAAAGGGTGCCTGCCCACGTGAAGCAGACATAAGCTCTGTGCCCTGTTGATGAGGCGCTGGGTAGGAGACGAATAACTACCAAAAAGATTGCATTAGTATTTAGACTGGGGATGAAGGACTGGCTGAGGGCTTCTAAGAGGGGTGTGGGCTGGAGAAAAGTTTCAAAAGCCCAGGGAATGCAGATCTGAAGAAGAGGGTAAAGACCTGCCCCAACCCTCTCAACCTAGGCTGTCCAAGAAGTCCCCCTCAAATCCAGGGTGCTCCTCAATGGGTCTTACTGCGAGATCAGGCTGGAGTTGCATTGGAGACCTGGTTGTGGTGGGCAGACTTATGGTGCTGGTGTTACCTCGGCCAGCTGCGCACCTCTGCCTGCCTGCCAGGACAGCAGAACAGCTCAGGGTCCATCTGCCCAACCAAGGGCTGTTGGTAGCACAACGTTTCATGGCAAAGCCGAATGAGTGGCATCTGCTCCAGCTGAGGAGCTGGCTCTTGCGTGGCTCAGCCATCTCTGTGCGTGCATCAGAGCACCAAATATAAACCGTGTCCCTCTTTGAGGGTCCACAGGCTTGAAATCTGCTCTGCATCAGACTGTTTTCCAGGCATTTGTCCATGGAGCAGAGGGTGTGCAGAGGAAAGGTTTCACTCTGCAGTTTGGCACAATTTGACCCAAACAGCTCTATCAAACTCAGAAGATACACAGACCAGACAAGCAATGGAAAGAATTTTGCAAGGAAAGAGTATTAAAAAATTCAGCATTCACTTAACCATGCACAACCAGTAAAGAAAGTGCTGCAAGCTAGCAGTACAACTGGCAAGCATTACCCTGCTTTGAGTGTCAAGGGGTGGACAGGTGACCTCCAGAGGAGCTTTCCCACCTCAATTACTCTACAAATTAGTGTTATAATTATGGTTTGGCTTTTCTAAGGCTCCTTTCACCAGTAAACCAGTCTTGCACTTCTTTCCAAATGCTAAGCTGCACCACACCCCATTAGATGGTTTTGTGCACTTTAACAACCGGAGAAAGAGCTTAAGGATCTGCTGGGCTGAAGCAGCAAATCCAAACCTCACAAGTGAGTGACACAGACCCAGCAGAAGAGCTCAGCTCTTGCAACACCCAACCCCATGCCATAACCTCGCTCATTAAACGCTGCTCCCTCCTCGCTTGCAATCCCAGGTGCGACTGTGCACTGCGGACACATGTGCTCCTTACTTGCTAAGCTTGCTTTTCTCACAGCCGGCCAAAAAAAATCCCAGCCAGACCCTGTGATGGGACACAGATGCGGAGCCACTCCCAACATCCTGCTCTGCCTCACGCACTGTCTACCACATCACCACCTAAATTGGTTCCAGCATCATCCTCGCTGCTGATGAGGTGCAAAGCAGACGCAACGCAGCCAGATCTCCCCGTGCCAGCTGGAAGAGGTGAGCTTTGGTGTATAGCAACATGCTCGATTCCAACGGGTGCCATCAGTCAAATATAACACCAGAAGTTCAAAATACCTCTTCATGACACGGGAATCATTTGGGCCTTGGATTTATCCTCGGTGCTGCATAACATTACCCATTGCCTTTACAGCAATAGAGAGGAATTTCCAGGTTGAGCAAGAAATTGCTTGAACAGATGCCAACACATCCCAGAGTAACTGGGTAAGAAAGCCAACGTCCATCCACCCCTTGTGCTGTGTGCCAGCTCTAAATTCATGTACCATCTGCCCTGCCACACTGAGGCCAACATGAAGGTGCGTGCCGGCCACTAGAGCCAAAAAAAATTATGTTTGGGGCATGCGTTCAAAAAGTCAAGTGGAAGAAAGAAGGTCGTGGGCCCTTCTTCCAAGGAAAGGCAACAGGAGGTACTTTGGCACCAACGTGAGTTGGAAAACAGGGCTGGCACTTGCTCCTGGACTAGTGGTAGGACCGCAGGGAGGCAGCTTATGAAGGTCTGCTCCAAGTGGGGAACATCACATGCAGAGAGTAGATGGGAAACAGGCACAGGAGACAGCAGGGAACCTAAGAGGCAGATTTTGGCTGCTTGCAATGGGGGTACAGCGCAGAGGAGAGGCTGGGCCTGGGCCAGGACTCTCTGCAGCCTTTGGTCCCTGAGGGAAATAAGGTTGACAATCTCCCCAGCCAAGCTGTGTGACAGGGTTGAAGCCTGTTGGGAAGTCACTGGGTCTTCTAATTCTTCTGGCACTGAACTGCAGCAGGAGGAAGTTGAGCTGCAAGAAGACACCACGGGCCACTGTGATGCTCAGCCCCAACAGGAGTCAGAGGTGGTGTGCTCAGAGCTGTGGTGGCACTCTGCAGGTCCTGCCACCAGGCACGGGACCTTATGGAAGAGCATCTCTTACACTGAGATCAGCCAACAGGAATTTGCATGCAGATGGTGCAGCGACTGCACTGGGCTGGACAACTGGATGAAGATGGATAATGTTTTCTAAGAGGAGGTGCTAGAGCAGAGTAGAGCACACAGCACGTGCTTTCAGTGCTGTTCGTAAGGACTTGGCCACTTGTGCAGAGGCTGAACTTCTGTTCCTGTCCGGCCCCATGCTGGGACTTCTCTGAACTATTCACCCATACATCATCTGCTCAAGCATCAGCTATTTTAGCTGCTGCACTGCTGGATCCAGCTGTCCTGGCTGAAAGCCTGTATACCTTCCAAAACGGGGCTTGGACAACCAGGACTATGCAGAGACCAAAAGCGATTTACGATTAGCTAAGCACACGTGTCTGTTCAGGGGTGCTCAGGAATAGGACGATGGTGTAGGTGACTTTGGAGCACTGCACGGAGAGCCAGCATGTATCTCTGTACTGTTTCTTCTATGCCATCCTCATAGCCCATCATCCAGTGCTGCACAGAAAACCATAAAGTGGTACCTCTGGCTTAGCCAGATGTCAATGCAGAATAAAACAAATACCCACATGCCTACTTATTTATTGTGTTATCTGAATTTCTGAACACACACACACACACCCCACAAGCAATAATGCAAGGCACAGATTATCTATAATCCACTGACAGCTATTGATCCATGAGGCTATCAACAAACCAGAATGATACATAAGTCTTATTCAATGTGCAAACATTTGCCCATGATAGCATTGGCAGCAAGAAGACCCAGATAAATTTTGTGAATAACACAATACTCTAAATAAGACATCAAGACTTTTTCTATACATCCTTAAACTGAATTACTGAGGAACAAGGTATTTTCTTCGTAAATTATTTGCCGCTATAATTCATGGATAAAGAAAAAAATATACGCTGTTTGAGAGCAATAATGGCCTCATCCTTTCCTCTGAGATGTCCCTAGATAGCGTCCTCCAGAGCATCAGGAGAGCTGTTCTGCTGCTAAGCAACAGGCAGACTCCCAGACAGCTGATGATTTTACCAAATAGATGAGTGCCAAAGGTAAAATATGGGCAAACGCAGCAGTAGATTTCTTCTCCCCCACTTTTTTCCACCCCCAGCAAGTTCATTCAGATTTGACAGTCAGCAGGTGTTATTTCAGATTTTCATCCACATCCCCAGGCAAATGGAAACAGAAATCCGATGTACTCGTTGCTGTGCCACTAACACCTAGACCTAAGAAGAGCTTCTTCACTTGCCGGGAATGAGATGTCTCTTTGCATGCCAAAGTCCAAAATTAGAGGGCAGCCTTGCCAGCTTGCTTGGAGCTGGCATGCTCCAAGGAAGCATTTAAGTCTTTATACTGGGTTAGATTTTCCTTCCCGTGCCAGATGATTTTTCTACACACAGACACAGCCTTGTGTGTGAAGGCAGAATGAACTATGGTGAGACAGCAACAAAACAAGTTGACTGTGAGTGTGTATTCACACATGCTTTGTGTTTCTCCTTTGCAGCCATCTCACATGCCAAGGAAGAAGGCTTTAATCCAGGAGATAAAGCATGGTCGTAATCTATGCAAGTCCATATCCTCATGAGCGGCACAGCTGAAGTTTGTTGTAGCAACTTTAACCCGGGACTTTTCCCCTCCAAAGTGCAGGAAAAATGCAACTTTCTGAAGAGCACTACAAAATCAATAGTCATCTAGAGCCATATCACAGAAAACTCACGCTCCGTGAATCTAAAATGTTCCTTGAACATAAAACCAGGTAGAGGGCTGATCATCCAGAGCTTCTACTATTACCTTTGGAAAACGGGATCTTTCCAGACTCCTTTGGGAAGTGAAGGTTTTGTTTCCTTCCCTGCAAGCTTGGACGATATCGATTTGCGTAATTTAGAGAAGATCCAACTCTTGGGGAAATTAGTTCCAATAAATGGGTGATCTAGGGGTTTAACCTGAATCTGGTGGCTGTGCTGTGGTTCCTTCGTGACAGCACTAGCCACATCTCCCCACTTCATCTGCTGCTTGGCTTGCAGAGTCATTGCAATACAAGAGAGCTCCATTTTCTCAAGGTCAGCAAATATTTTTTAATCAACTGCAGAATCCACCTGAAACACAAAACCTGGCCTTTCTCTAGACACTTTCTTCAAGTTAGGCAAGTTCCCTTTTGCATAATGGCTAAAACAAATGCTCAGGAGTGGCACAGTGTGAAATAAATGCTAAGTGGGATTCCTCACTATCTCATTGCCCAAAGAGTTTGGCTCTACCTTAGTACAGAATCATAGAATCATAGAATGGTTTGTGTTGGAAAGGACCTCAAAGCCCATCTAGTTCCAACCCCCCCTGCCATAGGCAGGGACACCCTCCACTAGCCCAGGGTGCCCAAAGCCCCATCCAACCTGGCCTTCAACACTGCCAGGGAGCCAGGGGCAGCCACAGCTTCTCGGGGCACCCTGTGCCAGGGCCTCAGCACCCTCACAGGGAAGAATTTCTTTCTAACATCTAATCTAAATCTACTCTCTTTAAGTTTAAACCCATTACCCCTTGTCCTGTCACTACACCCCCTGATAAACAGTCCCTCTCCAGGTAGTAGAGGCTTCCTTACCATGTAGTAGCAGAGACTTCCTTACCATGGAAGTGGTAGAGATACGTTACTGTTGGAGAGTATGGACATGAGAAAAAAGGTGAAGACCTTCTAAGGGCCTAAACGAGAATTGCTATTGAAATAGCAAACTAATCAATGCCATTGCA
This sequence comes from Aramus guarauna, assembly GCA_013400195.1. Classification (NCBI taxonomy): domain Eukaryota; kingdom Metazoa; phylum Chordata; class Aves; order Gruiformes; family Aramidae; genus Aramus; species Aramus guarauna. Next base: position 631,180 of record VXBL01009548.1, read on the forward strand.
TGTCATTTTTCAGTATTGTGCTATACCCAATACAAGTTTTGTTCATCGACTGTCATCACTTGAGGAGAAGGAAATCCATCATAAATTTCTGGTCACCCCTTTGTATGAGGCAAAAGTTCATTATCATACATAAATAAAAGCATCTTTTCAAAATATTGAAAGCAGTTTATCCTGATCTCAGAGCTCCTACACTCAACACGGAAACAGCAAACCGTACATTTACTATCTACCTGTAAAAAATTTGAGACCACAATGCAACCACCAAATGCCTCCTGAGCCAGGACAGAAATTGTCCCCTAAACACAGGGCTCATCGCATTCCCAGCTTTGCATCCTCTTCTTTTGTTAAAGAAAGAAGTGTCAGCTCTTCAAAATGAAGGCATTAGGATAATGCTCCCATCTCAGGCTGTGATAACTCATGAAAAAAAGCCTAAAAAAACAGTTAATGAAATTTTGGCATAACCTGAAGCCACAGTCAGTAGCGAGAAGATTTGAATTTTGTAATTTAGAGAATGTGACAGGAAGGCCATTAGGTCTTCTGTATTAGTCTAGTTTCAGATCCCAAACATCTCAAATCTATATTGAGCTTCCTGCCTGACAGCACAGGTCTGGAAGAAGTGCCACTTGCTGGTGAAATATCTGTTGCATTCTCTTTGTTCAAAGTTATTAGCACGAATGAACAGCAATCCGAAGGGCTACTCAGACAGGCTGGTGATATCTTTGCTTTCAGCAGCACTTTCTTCTGACTCTGAAAGAAACACTGTACTTGATCCTCTCTGCTCAAATCTTCTGCGTAGGAATAGTTCCTCCACAGTACGTGGGATATTTTCTTCCTTTTAAGTCTGTGTTTCACCTACCCCGAAATATTTCTGGGCTTTTCTAACTAGGATTTGCAAACCTCTTCATAAACATGCTCTTTGGATTCTCTCTTCCTGTTTAACTGCTTAGCTCCTGCAGTCTCTGTATTTTTTATTTTCCTGGAGGTAAGTTTGAGGTAATCTCTGCTGAGCTTTTGTAGCTTTTCAGAAAGTGGCACTGAGTGCCTTAAGACACCTAGAAACACCCTTGTAAGCTCGCACCATTGCAGAGACCCTCTCTTTAAGTGGGACACAGTAAAATTTAGGTGTGTTAAAGCTTGCCATCCTGAGCTGGAATTTTGCCTGAATGAGCAAAGTGACTTGGTGCAATTCAGTAAATGGTACTCGACGACACCAAATTCAGCCTGGAAAATGCCCCTCCATTTCTGAATCTGTAACTGCCCATCCCTAACAAACCCACCACCCCCTCGCCACACAAGAAGTACACAGAGGACCAGATGAAGCTGAGCAATCATGTCTCCTGGTTATGCACAGGGAAAGAGAAAGACAACAGAGAAAGAGGGCAGTAAAGGAACGAGACACCCATGTTCTTCATGTGGCATCCAAACCAGTTCGTTTCCCAGGGCAGAAAACCTTCCCTACCTGTAATGCTGCAGAAAAGAAAGCAACCGAGATGATGTTGAGCTGCAAGGGGAATAGCGTGTAAATCAGGGGCAACGAGAGGTTTTGCTTTGCAAAGGAATGGCTATATCCCACCCAGAGAACTATAGATGTGATCCATGACCTTGTCTCAGACACTCTGCAACTACCCTGGAGGGACAGAGCTTTGGAGAATGACACGAAGCATTCAGAAATTCCTGGGTATTGGTATGAGGGACAGCAAAGGAAATGGGAGTTTATTTTCACTGCAAGAGGCAGTTGGGAGGCAGTGATCTAATGGCCACCTTTGGATATTATGAAAAGGCTTGAAATTCCTCCTAGCAAACTGCTGCACGCTGGGTAAACATTGCAAAGTAGAAGTGTGAGATGTGAACATTGGTGTCGCTTTCAGTGGAAGGGTATTAAACATATGGACCATATTACCAAGGAGATTGAAGCACAGAAGAAAAAAAAAAAAAAGAAAGAAAAAAAAGGCATGAACAAGATCAAGAGGGAACAGGTGAAAAAACCCAACCATGCTGGGACACCAGCAGCTCTCCTTTCTCCAGGGATGGGCTTCACAGCCTTACGTAAATGTTTTGCTCAGCCTTTCAAAGGCATTTCAGAGCTCTCCTGCCAGCTTGAATTTTAAGCATGATTTGCAACGGTGCTTTCCCCACTTGCATGTAAGAGAAGAAAAACTCTTGCCAGTGGATTTTGCGTCTAGTGCCAGATGAAAAGAGTGGCTTTTTGTAGTCTGAGGCTGAAGCTGCCCAGAAGAAGATCTGAATACCAGGTTAGACCCTGCTGACGCCGACTTAGCATTGAAAATTTGGCTTGAGAGATGAAAGGGTAGCCAACTCTTTAGATGTTTGCTTCACAGAGGAGAGCACCATCCAACACAACATGCAGGATTATAGATGGCTCTCCAGGGAACAAATCAATCAAGAAGAGCTTCTTCTGCATCACAACACCTGGGAATTTGGAGAGCAGAGGACAGACGAAGAGAAAAGTAGCTGGTGGAGAAACATCTCCTCAGGAGCCTGGATCAACAGTGGAGTCTGGCATGGAGCTCCTGGGACCATTCACTACACAACTTAACCCCAGAGGGATCCCCTGGGAGAAGAAGAGCTGGGACCGGTATCATGGGATGCATGTGAAATGCATCTTTCCAACAGCACCAGTGTCTGCTGCGGGGCACCGAGCCCCGCGCTGCTGCCGGCTGGCTCGCCTCCAGAAACCGGTCGGCCAATTCAGAGCCTGCTAACAGCCTGCTGACATGGGAATAAGAAACTAATGAGGCCTTAACTCCCGTATAACTACAGGCCAGGGTTTGGCTCAGAGCATAGCTTGGAGCCCGGCCAGGCTACGCGGGAAATCACCACCCGCGTTTGGAGGAGGAGGAGGGTGGTAGTGACCGCACGGCATGGCGAGACTGCTCCGTTTAACGGCGGAGAAGTCCTCATCGCCAGCTTCAGGCGTCGGGGCATCCGCGTCACCCCCTGGAGCATCCTTTTACTGTGCCTGCATTAAAACTGCAAGCCCAGTAGTGACATTTCATGTTTTCTCTGCATTTCCCTGCATTTTTATCAATTTACAGTATGGCAATGATGTAGCAGCATTTTTTGTTTTGAAAGAGGCAAAAGAAAAGCAGTTACTGTACAGAGACCAGCAAAGTCCCACTTTTGCACGGGAAGCAAAGCAAAAGGCCTGGTTTTGCCCATGAAGCAATGCTTGGCTTGTTCTGCTGAGTGCAAAGAAAGAGCCAGTGCGGTGTGAGTGTAATCTGCTGCATCTTTAGCATCAATCACATTTTAATGAGAGTAAATTGAAATTCCAGGCACACATTAATAATGAATGGATGAATTAAGTCTGAGGAACCATCCGATGATGCTTTCACTGGACTGTGATGTCTACAGGCTAACATCACGTTAGGTTACTTTCTGGATATGTACAGGGAAAACTTGGAACTGAAACATTTACACAAAGCCCAAATATACAAAGGGACTTACATGCCCACATTTCATTTGAGCTGGAATTTTGGAAGTCGCAAAATACAGATACTCACAAAACCCACGCCCAGGTGTCTCAGCATCCACAGGCACCAGTGTCATTACCATAAATTTTCCTTCAATGTCTCAATTTTCACAAGCGAGTTTCACCAGAGACATGTTGCCCACTATGTCACCCTGCTCAAACTGTAACTCAGGTAAAAGAAATCCCAGTTTTGGGATGCTCTTGCCAACGCCAATAGCTGAAGCTTGAGCAGCATGACCTGCTGGGAGTCCTGGTGGACAACAAGTTCTCCATGACCAGCAATGTGCCCTCATCGTCAAGAAGGCCAGTGGTGTCCTGGGGGACATTCAGAAGAGCATGGCCAGCAGGGCGAGGGAGGTTCTCTTCCCCCTCTGCTCTGCCCTGGTGAGGCCACACCTGGAGTTCTGTGTCCAGGTCTGGGCTACCCAGTTCCAGACAGACTGGGAACTACTGGGGAGAGTCCAGGGGAGGGCTGCGAGGATGATGAGGGGCCTGGAGCATCTCTGGTGTGAGGAAAGGCTGAGAGAGCTGGGGCTGGTTAGCCTGGAGAAGACAAGACTGAGAGGGGTTCTCATCAACACTTATAAATATCTAAAGAATGGATGTCTAGAGGATGGGGCCAGACTCTTCTCTATGGTGCCCAGTGACAGGACAAGGGGTAACGGGCACAAACTGGAACACAGGAAGTTCCACCTGAACATGAGGCAAAACTTCTTCCCTCTAAGGGTGACTGAGCACTGGGACAGGCTGCCCAGAGAGGTTGTGGAGTCTCCTTCTCTGGAGATACTCAATGCTCGCCTGGATGCAACCCTGTGTGACCTGCTCTAGGTGATCCTACTTTAGCAGGGCGTTGGACTAGATGATCTCTTCCAACCTCCACCAGTCTGTGACTCTGTGAATCTGTAAAATCTCAGAAAAGCCTATTAAGGCCAAGATGGGTAGAGAAGTCCCAACCCGGCTGAATAAAAGATGCACTGTCACCTTTGCAAGATAGACAGATCTCTATAGTGTTCACTTGAGCTGCAAGAGAGCTTCATTTTCAAAGCAAGCAATGCAGGAGATCTAATGTCTCCTTTCTGTTGTGAATGATGGCAGGCTCCAGGCAGTCAGAGCAGACACAAAGAGTTTGTTGTCAGGACAAGCATGAGAAACTCCCTAAATCCTATCGGCTGCATTCCCTGTAAGTGCGACCCACCACTAACATGACTAAAAATGCTGGTTTAACAAACCTCGGCTTCTCGCTTTGGAGATTTCCAGCTCATTTCCCACCATGGCAGTCAAAATAGTGGCTGCTATAGCTGATAAAATCAATTTGGCTGGATCAGCAACTATCACAGCATAGGATGTTTTCTCCTTTTGGCCAGGGGATGCTTTTCCATGTGAGGATTTTAGAAACATCTTTCTTTTCAAAGCTCAGGATGCATCTCCTGTTTGATTGAAGTGCTAGGATTTTCCAGTGCAGAGTGATTAGTCTGTTATACAGCAAAAAAAAATGACTTGAAATCTTGGAGTCTGGTAGCTTTGATGGACTTTGGTCACACTTTAGTTTCTTAAGTGTGGGTAGTCAGGCAACACTTAAGACCTAGGCCAAGGCCTAGGCAACCAAAAAACATCTGCTACACCCAAGTCATTTACTTGAATTCACCACTCCCTTCTTCCCAAATCTGTTGACCACGTATCCCTGTGAACAGAGAGAGAAATGGATGTTATTGGGGCAGGAGTTGGCTCTCATCTTTCTCACACCAGTGTTGCACCTCCTTGTCTCCACCAGCCCCCAGGCACCACCCCAGTGCAGCTCCTCTCCCACACGAGATCTTGCTCCATCACAACATGACTTCCTCACGCTTCATTGCAGAGGAGAGTTTTATGGACATCTCTCTGTGCTTTGCCACTGCTCCTCACCAAGGTGCTCCCCAGAGCCGAGGTCCTTCCCCGTGTACCCTCGTCCTCTCCCCTCTCAGCAGGATGTCGTGCAGGAGACATCCCCACCCTGCAGATGTATTTCTGATCATACAAGCCTCCAAACCATCCACCCCTCAGAGCAGCTCTAAAACCTAAACGTTGTCATGTAACACCCAATTTCTTACACCACACTGACGACTCTCTTCAACACCCTCCAATTTTATGGGAAAAACCTGCCTTCTGCTGAATGGACTGATCACTGCAGGTTCAGGCATACCGGTCAGAAACAACTCTCCTCCGACTCACAGCACAGCTGGAACAAGAAGAGACCAGACTGCTCCTCCACCTTCTTTTCCCTTTATCGTAAGCTTGCCTTTTGGGTCCCTCCACCACCATCCTAAAATCTTCAATGCCTTCCTCCCCACTGGCTTTTTTTTTCCCCCAGCAGCCTGTCGACATGCCTCTTGAACTTATTTATAGTCTTATTTATAGCGCAACTTCAGCCACCTCACTTGTTAACCTGTTCCATATGTTTATTCCCCTTTGTGTGAAACAGAGCTGCACAAGCTCTCCTTTACCCCTGGGGCCTTTTATTTTCAGATGGTGGACCCAGCTGCCCTGCCCCTCACATGAGACCTGGGTTTTTTGCTTCAGTGAACAAAAGAGCAGCTCAGAAAGCGTCCAGGGTGATGAGAGAGATGTGCCAGCTCTGTGCCAGCCCTAACAAAGATGGATACCCAGCAGAAAGCCAGCACATCCTCCACAATCCACATAGCAGCTTTTGCTCCTAAGAGCATCCCCACGAGATGAAAGTGGACCAGGGTCACCTTTATCCAGAGGGATACAGAGACGGGGAAGCAGCTCTCGCTGGGGATTTACCCTCAGATTTTCCTTCACTGAGTCCCCAACACTGTTTGCAAACTCTGTTCTTAACATTTCCCATCCTCTGTTGGCTCATCCCTGGGGCTGCTGTCATCCAACCTCCTAATGCACTTTGAAGCCACCACCTAATTCTGGTGTTTCACATCTGACCAGTGCCCCCAGCACATTTTCTCCTACCCCAAATCTCAGGGACCAGCTTCCCAAAAGCAGCCAAGTTTGGGTGGCATTTCCTACAGCTGCAGCTGCAAGTGACTGAATATCGAGGTCCATCCAAGACGAAAAATGACCAATATCCAGGCACCACTACCCAAAGGACCAGCAGCAATTCATGCAACAAGTTGGGCCATTATTTTAAGGAAGAAATTTTTCATGCTCAGTAGTGAAACACTGGCACAGGTTGCCCAGAGAGGTGGTAGATGCCCCATCTTTCAAAACACTCAAGGTCAGGCTGGATGGGGCTCTGAGCAACCTGATCTAGTTGCAGATGTCCGTCCTCATTGCAGGGAGGTTGGTTTAGATGACTTTCCAGGCCAACCCATTCTATGATTCTATGATCTGTCCAGCTCCCCCTTTTGCTTAACTTGTCAACAGAGATGGTTGCTAAACCTCTCACATTTCTTCTTCATGGCTGGGGGGTCGGTGGCTGTGTGGCAGAGTTAATTTGTGCACAGGGCCCCATTAAAAGGCCACCATGGAGGCATATCTGCCCTTCCCACCTTGTCTGCAAGCCTAGCTGCAGCCAGGAAGAGCTCTACTCTGCAGAGTGGCCCCCGATGTGCCATAAATGTGTGAAATAAGGGCTTTCCTGGGGGACCGTCAGTGGTTGCAGGCAGTGGTACAAGCCCAAGGTGCAATGCTGGAGACACAACAGGTCCACGTTCAGCATCGGGACAGCTTTGGAGGCAAGAAAGCTAATACAGCGTTGGATCTCTCCTTATTGACTTCTGCTCTTTATGCTCAGTTCTCTCCTCTCCCCAGCTAGCAGCAATAACTTATCCTGGAAAATCCTAGGCAGAGCCTGCCAGCACCTGCTTTCCTTCTCAGCAGCTTTTTCCAGCCCTCTGCACAGGGCGCTTTGGTTTTCCGCCTCCTGACTTGCAAGGAATATGTCCGTGGGACTTTTACTAGCACCTCCTTGGCGGTTGCATTCCTCGTGCCCTACAGCCACCCCGTCATAAACCCCAGCATCTCGCAGCCAGCCTCTCCTCCCCTAACTGCTCCAGCAGCTGCTCTCTCTCTTTTTTTTTTTTTTTTTTTTTATCATGCCAGCTTTTGTTCCCTTCAACACACAACTGTGAAACACCCTGTGCTTTTCCAGCCTCTAGCATCCCTTCCCCATCGATTTCAGAGGCCTTCAGAGCGGGCTGTGAGCAATCCTCTGTTCCTCTTCTCTCATTTTCCAAGGGGAAATTCTCTTCTCTCTTTCCAAGAGAGAGGTTTTCAATCCTGAACTCCATAGTCCTGGTGTTTCTTATGCAAAACGAACCTACAAACAACTCCCTCCTCCCAAAAAATATGGGAACAATAAAAGTAATTTTTGCCCACCAGAAAGCATCAAAACAGGCACATGTTCCCTCTGCTTTCTTCTTTGCCCCTTTTTCAGGTCAGATTTAGACAGGAAAAGACCTCAGGCTGACAGTGATATCTCTAAGGCAATTCAAGAGTCTCCCCTGGGAAGCAGCAGGAGTCTCATTATTTTATATTCTACCAGACAGAATACTAAATTTGGGGAAAAGCCTGCCCTGGCCTTAGCAATAAGAAAGGAAACTTCCCAAATTGCTCTCTGGAGCCCTCAGATTCCTGTTTCATTACCTTGGCGTGAGCAGTCCCAGGCGTCTTTTTTAATCCCTGTTGATCAACAGGGGCAAGGCTCAGCATGTCTCTGGCCAAAAGGCTCGTTCAATATTATGAGCAAACCTTAATATGAGCACAGGGAAGGGAAAATACGCACTCTGCAAATTCACTTCACCTTTTCTGTTGTAAAACATGCTGGATTTTAATGATTTCTATTTACCAGGAACCTCAGATTAGCTTTAAAGCATTTAGCAGTAATTTATTTTCTTTTTTTTTTTTTCCCCCCACTGTGAAACAACAAAAAACCCCACAACCCTGCAGGCTTTAAGTCAGAAAGTAGATAAGATTGCAAGGTCTCATTTTTCTAGAAAACCGCTGTGCCGGCAAGGCTAGAAAGAGATCATTCAGATACAAAGAGGAGGGGGGGTGGAATCAGATCCAAATATATCTGCAGATAAATATTTCACACTCTTTCTGAATAGCTGGGTGGGATATGCCGAGCACCTGGGAGCCCTGCGCTGTGCGAGGCTGCCACCTCCTGGGGTGGGCAGCCCGGATGCCAGGACATCCACCAGAGATTGGGTTGGATTTGATATTTTACCCCCGGAAATAATCACCTCGCAGGCAAGGTGAATTGTCGCCTCCATCTCCAGCTTTTATGGAGAGCGGAGAGGTTTTCTAAGAAGTGGGTTTGGAGTTTAGCCGTGCAGGTGGGCAGTGGAGAGGGTCGACGTGCCCGTTAGCGCTTGAAGAAGTGATGCGGGGAACCAGGGCGTGCTGCATGTCATCAGGCAAGCTACACGTTTCTCCATTTATCGCAGCTGCTGCTCATTTATTGCCATGGCATCTACCCCCGTTACAGCTCCACCAGCCCATTTTCAGTGACATCTGCTCTGTCCCTTCCACCAGTTTCCCGATGGCACTGCAGAGGTGGATATTGAGACTACGGCAGATTTTGCTGGGTGAGCAATGGTGTATGGGAGGGAAGAGATGAGAGGTGATGCCCATTCCTGTCATGACTACATAGCTCATGGTGTCCCCTGGGCACCGTGGTTCCATCTACGTGGGTCAGAATATCTCTGCGCTGGAGGAGGAGGTTGGCTGCAGCTGTTGGTCAGAGGGATGGGACCAGTCTGGGGCCTCTCACCATGGTCTTGTGCAGTGGGCAAGCCTTGGGTCTGGGGATGGTGCTGGTACCCTTGGCAGGGGGCAACCTGGATGCTGATCTGTTTTAGGAGCATAAAGGTATCAGTTTAGTGCAGGAGCAGAGCCCCCCTGCTCTGCACATGACAAGTGTTAAAGGGTTAAGATCTTCCCTTCACCTTGGGAGTGGAGGATATCCAAACTCAAGACCAGAAGAGGAACATTTGGTCAACTAAGCCCCCCCCTCCCATATGTCACAGGCGCACCTCCTTCCCACACATTGCCTATATTGAATTGGATGACTTTAATTAGAGCAAAGCATTTAGTCCTACAGTGTGCTGCAGATGGAGGACCCGCTAGATGAAGGTGCTGAAAGCTTCTGTTAGGAAGTCAAAAGCAACCAGATCCCTTGCTGCAAAGGAAAGAAAAGCTCATAGGCCCCAAAGGTCCTAATAAAGTGGGGAAATGGCTGACGTGCTCACTTGTAGGCTGTTGGCTGCTGCCAGTCTGTCTTGCACAGCCACCACCTGAATGGGATGTTGCAAGGAGTCAACCTGGAAGCAGTAGCATGAAATGCCCCCCACATCCTGCAAATAAGTTTCTGCCTCCTTCCAAGGAGTTTTACTTACTAGGAGCAGACCCCCATAATCACTCTGAGACTGCTAGCAGCTCTCTGGGTTTCAGAGAGAAGAATTAAAAACAAATTAGAGGTAATGAGCTCTTAAATTGCTTCTGAATCCACTGTGTGGCTGAGAGTTCTGGTGGATTTGGATAATCAAATCAAGCAGGGCCCAGGGCATGCAGAAGGGTGATACAAAGTTTAAGAATATTTTCAAGCTTCCCATCGAGTATTAGATGTGATACAACTGCCCTTTCTCATTGAAAACAGTAGTAACAAACTCACTCAAAGCCATAGACAAGAACCAGACTCAGCCTGAAGAAAATGCTTCCCCCATATAAACTGTGCCAGCGCAGCATTAATTGACTTCTGTTATTAGTTACTTCTTCTATTCTTCTAGAATAGTTATATATAGTTATTCCTCTATTATTAGTTACTCCAGACCTAAATGGTTGCAGAGGATCTCCAGAAAGAGACTCAAGGAGATGGGAACTAAGGGGCTCCAAGTTCTCTTCATCCTTTTCTGCATAGTAGTCCGACATGGGTTGCCAAGGCTTACAAGAATGAGTTATAGGACTTGGCACAGGGGGAATGTGCTACACACTCTCATACCTCAAATGGGGTGCTGAGGGATGGGGCTGTGTTTGGATGCACATCAGCGTGGACACCCTGCACCAAAACCACACCAGTTCATTTCTGAATGTCAAAGGACGAGGTGGTGGAGCACGTCTTGCTTGTTAGCAGATGGCTAAAGCTTATCTGTATAAATTAATTTACTAATCAAAATCAACAGTTTATGTGTTTTGGAAAGTGAAAACAGCAGAAATCAGTATTTAAAAGTGGGGCGGGATGAACCCTAAGCCACTTAGTACAAACTTGTTTGCAATGCACTACTAATCCCTTCCTATCCTGTCTTCATTAACCTCGTGTACACTGTACCCGTGCAACTGATAACACAGCAGTGTTTGGGCTGCAGATTTCAGACAACCCCCCTTCCCCATGGAGGGACCCCATCCAGCAATGTTTTAAAGCAGGTTTTGTATCTCATTGGAAGTTTTTTTGCCCTACACTTTTAGGGAAATAAAGCAAGACACTCCCCTGGGAAATGCAGTCTTTGCCAACGTCTCCAGCGGTCACCTCTGCGCGGCGGCTGGAACGTCCCAGTCTCAGCCCAGCCCTGTCTTCATGCACAGCAGTCACCCTCATCAGCTTCCCCAGGTCGTCCTTGATGGCAGCTCCAGATGACACTTCCACAAGTGGATTTACCCTCCTGAAAGGATTCTCACGAGCCAACGTGCCAGGACAGGGCTGGGAGCAGGGAGAGGATGCCTCATGTCTTCAGGCTTCCTAGAGAGGTGCCCCAAGCCTGTCAGTATTTAAGAGGTATTTGGACAAAGCCCTTAATAACATGATTTAACTTTTGGTCAGCTCTGAATTGGTCAGGCAGTTGGACTAGATGATCATTATTGGTTCCTTCCAACTGAAAACTATTCTGTTCTGTTCTGTTCTATTCTATTCTATTCTATTCTATTCTATTCTATTCTATTCTATTCTATTCTATTCCATTCCGTTCCATTCCATTCTATTCTAATGTCACCCTGCAGCACCCATGGATGCCTGGGGAATATTGCTCCAAGGTTGTGCCCATAAACCCCTTTTGATGCCCAAGACCACCTTGAACCTAAACTTGCCATGCACTCATTCAGCTCAGACATATTCTGTGCAGGATCAGAGCTGCGGGTGAGCTCCGGGGCAAGTAAAGGGGAATGGTGATCCCACACCACTCCTTGCTTTGCCGGTCCTGTTTGCCCAGCTGGGTGGGAATAGACGTGCCCCTACCAGTTTGTCATATGAAAAGGAGGGCTGCAGCATCCCTTTACATTCCTACCAGTCTTGTTAACATAAATGACTGCAATTTTCAGGCTTTTTTAGCAGAGAATCGGTAACAGCCATAAAATCATGTTTCTTCCTTTGCACGGGGAACAATGTGGGAAAACCCCACATGACTCAAGTCCTTCCATCCTGCCTCATCAAGCATTCAGAACTGATTTAAAATATCTTGTTGCAACAAAGAAGAGCAACAGGATTTGGTCATCAGACTACTTGTCTCCTAGGGGCACCTCGAAGCCCTGTTGGGACATACGCTGCACCAGCCCTTGCTCCAGACAGGTGTGACAACTCCTGCTGCAGCCAGCTAGGTTTGGATCATCACCCCAAGGAAAATGCTAACAAGGCTGCCTTAGCAATGCCTGAGCAAAGAAAAGCAGATTACCTACAGGACTTAATCTTCCTATTTCCTATTTTCCTCTTTTAAAAATAATCTTCCCACTCGCTGGAACCGGGGCACCAGGGCTTTATGCTCCCCGCAGTTCGGGCAAGGATTTTGTGCATCCAGTCCTCTGGCAGAAGTATGGCACTTTCCCTGTGTGGGCCAGGATTAATATAAAGCGGTTAACTTAACTAGCAACATATGTCTGCATCTTTTTTCCCACTGCCATTTAATCTCTCTTATCCACTGACCATGCAAGTCTCCCGTAATCACTGCAGAGTAATTATGTGATTATTCCAGCACTCTAAATTACAGCTGCAGCTTGGACCCCTAGCAATTGCAGGTGACACAGCAAGGCTGACTTTCTCAACTGTTAGTTAATTACAATTAGACAGAAGAAAAAAAAAAAAAAAAAAACCACAAAAAAAAAAAAAAAAAAAAAAAAAACAAAACCACACAATAATAATAATAAAACAACCTGCCAGAAAACGCAACTTCTGTTGAGAATTTTCACCCCAATCTTTCTCATCACAAGGAAGATTAGAGTGGGAGCCATTAATAAGATGGCAATTTATGTTAATTTATCAGCACCTAAGCCCAAGAGTCTTAATAAAACTAGCTAAAAGGAAATTTATGATAAACAAAGGCAATTATGTTGTTGCTGTTATTACAGGGGCCTTTCAAATCCTGTTGTGCTGCGTATTACTGTCTTAGCAGCTTGGGCAAGGAGGAGGAGGATGGGGCATGCAGCAGGAGGTCTCACAGAAGGTCAAGGACAAGGTCAGATGGAGTCCGCAGGTCCTCATCAGACCCTGTCCTGCAACACCTGTACATCCAGTAAACCACAAGATTTAAAAAATAATGAAATCAGTAGAAACGAGGCTTTTACAAGGGAGGGGATGAGCTGTAAGACGACCAATTTTCAGTCCCTCTCCTTGCCGTTATGACACTTTCCTGAGCGTGGCTTTCTGCCAGTGTCAGGGTCTTTCCGATGTCATTGAGCTGGGGCTGAGATCTCCCCTCAAGGTAGACAGGGGAACAAAGATCTCAAGAAAACAGGAGGTACAGAGGTAGGAGAACATCCTCCAAAAGTCACAGGCCCTTTTTTTATTTTTTTTATTTTTTTTATTTTTTTTGCCTTTTTTCATAGGATTTGGAATTTTTTAAGAGAATTCCCAAAGCGGCTTCACAGCTGGTGATAAAACAGTAAAACGTGCGACATTTGCAGGTTTTTGGTTTTTTGTTGTTTTGGTTTTTTTTGTTGGTTCACTGATCATGGCTTGAGTGAGAAATGTCCATGAACATTCTTTCTGAATCTGGTGAGTTTATGGCAGGCTGAAGCATCCCGAGCTTCCCTTCCCCTGCACGCTGACATCCCCAGCCTGGGGAAGAGGAGTAGGGCAGAAAGCTGGAAAGGGCATGAGTGAAAATGAAATGGGAGGGAAGACATCTTCCCCAAGGAGCATGTTAGGAGGCTACAAGTGTGGAGAAGGATGCAGAAGTGGAGAGGATGCAATTTTAATCCCATGATGATCTAGAATCCACTGAAATCAGCAGATAAACTCCCAAGGACCTGAGATGAGGTCTTGACTCTGATGCAGAGCTGCATACTCCTCTGCCTGGGTTGAGCTGGACACACAGTGGGTCAGATCCTCCATGGGTGCAAATCCTTATCACCTGCATGATTTTATCCAAGCATTTCTGTCTGGTCTCTGCTTTCTTCCTTTCTGTTCAAGCTCATCACCCTGTGCTGCAGTGGGACTGAAGGCAGGTCCTCCATCACACTTAAATTTATCTGCTGGGCACATCACTCTGTCCAGTCGCTCCTGGGTTCTTTAAGGGCTCACAAAGGGACAATGAACTGGAAGCGTGGCCCAATCTGTAACTGTTATTGATGCCATCAGCAAATTCAGAGCCACGTTTGGGACTGAAATACTGTAAGAGGCCATTTTAAGAAAGGAAGAGTGTTGGGTCAAATGCTTTATGGTGGTAACAAGCAGAACCCTGCAGAATAGCAAACATATCTATATGTACAAATGCCCATGGGTCGCTTAGATTTTCCCCACAGTGACTCGAAGAGACAATGTTATGGTTTTGCAACGTGACATCACAGGGCGATAAAAATAAAAAGGGAGAAAAAAAAAAAATCTAGTGATGAATAGCAAAATAAACTGGCTTTCCAGCAACCCAATAAAAGGAGAAGAATATCCTCCATTTCCAGAGGGAAGATGGAGAATGGCAAGGATGCACTTTACAACCCATTCTGCTGGTAGAGACTAGGGGTCTGCTGACATTAATTTTACGCATTCCCTTCTCTTCTCTCAAAAGAAAATCGAGCAAACCACTATGATTTAAGAAATGATAGCCCAACAGACTTGCACTGCAGGCAACCTTCATCAAACATTAGCCTCTTGGCTGCACTGCAGAGCAGTCAGTTTTCAGTCTGTTTTGGAAGATCTTTATTTTATCCATTGCTGTTTATAATCAGAATATTTCATCTATTTTCACAAAAAAACTTCTTCCGATTTCCCTACTCAAGTGGAAATAGCAGGAGTTTCCCAGTAATATTTGAGAAATGCTCATTAAATTCAGAAGGACTTTGCTATTGGCATCATTTTTTAAAAAGAGATTAGAATTGATTTTGCTAAACCACACTTCAAAAAAAATAAGAGAGGAAAAACTTCAGCTGTTCTTTTAATCTGGTTTTGTTTGCTCTGTACTAATTTGTAAAGTGTTTATGTCTGAATTCATGTTAAGAACAAGGAACCACAGCAGTTAATAATTTCATGTATATACCACATTTGGACTATAGAGTTCAAGGACCTGAGGAAGTGGAGTAACGTCAAAGTGATCCAACCGGCCAAAGATAACATGACTCACTGGTGCAAATGGGAATGAAAGGCAAGTCTACTGGTTTGCCAAGACTCCTGTGAGCTATTGGCAGTGTCTCCACGGGACATTACAGCCAAAGGGGAGTGCTACATATTCACGAGATGACCAAGTGGTTCAGAAATGCTCCTGGCCTCGTAGTAGGATGAGAAGGGCACATGGAAATACCAAACACCTCCAAGGCTTTACCTACACCAAGGAATTAAACACTCCCAGGACAGTCACCAAGCCCTGCTTGTATTTACAGTCTGGGAGGATGCCAGCTTCTGCTCTGCCTCAGTCCAAATCTGTGTGCCTCGATGGCTTTTCTAGACACCTGTTTTTTGGATGTTTTGTAGCTGGAGCTAATTTCACTTCTCCTGATTTCACCTGGTGAAGAATGACTGCAGCAGCTGAAACACAGGAAGCCAGGAGTTATCAAGAATTCAGAATCACCTCGAGAGGAATGACTTGGTTGTGGTCTCTGCTGTAAAGACAATATACAAAAGAGAAATGTTTGCTGAAGTAGACCCCAGGCTCTGGATTTCTTCTCTTGCCAGGAGCTCCCTTAGTGCAGGGCTGCAGAATAATCCACATTTTCGCTCAGGCCAGATGATACGATGCCCTCACATCTCATGGGACAACCTCAGTGAGAGGTGATGAGATCACTAACCCTGGGACAATGGACAATGACAGCCATGAATCCAAATGCAAAACCCACTGGAAAAGGAACAAAATGCGAGTCTCTCTTTCTGGAGAGGTGCCATAACCACTGCACGGTGGAGGTAGGGATCCTCCACTCCTCCAGCCCTGCTCAGTGAGGAGCAAAACAGCACTAGCCAGATATACAAGGTCCACATCATCACTCAACCTCCGCTCATGCTCACTACCCCTAATACTGGGGACCTTTTGGACAGATTTGGGGTGTTAGCGGAGGTTAAATAGCAAAAAAAAAAAGTTTGTGAAGAACACGGCCACCGGCAGAAAGAGAAGCAACTGAGCAAGGCAGGAGGAGGATTTCCATTGTGCATCCAGTTGCTTGCAGGGCAGTAATACCCTTCAGTGAACATAGCCTGTGGTATTTTAAGCACCTCCAGAAAATGATGCCTCCACCTAAGTGACTTGTTTAATCAGGTCCAAGCGCTGCAGCTCTTGTCCTAAGGGCAGGGCCAAGGATACTGCTAGGGGGTCTATTATCTTTTTGTACTCAGCTCATGCTGTTCTGTTTAAAAGATTAATGAGACATATATTCTCGATCAAGAAGATATTTCAGAAGCCTTTACTTCCAATCAGTTGTACAGTTCAGTTAGTAGCATCATCTGCCCTTTTTTTAGTTGGAAGTTTTAGCAAAATGATTTATGGATATTTATTTCCCAAAGTAGCATTTGCACATTTATGGACTGAATAATGATGGTGCTAAAGCCAGATAATCGATGCATATATAATGGCACATGGAGCGTGCTAAACTGCCCAACAGCAATTTGGGGTAGGAAGGCGCATAGATGAGGATACCCGGACTTCTTCCCTGAGTGACATGTGTGGTTTTGCAGTTGAAGAGCCCATGCACATTGCCAAGAGATGAATAACAAAGAGGTGAATGACATCTGAGCATCTTACCACCTACAGCTGTAGATAAGTGAAGATCCACAGAGGGTGAATCTCAGATAGGCTGAGCTCATCCAGCTGGGCTGAAGAGGACTTCGCCCAGTTAAAAAGATATTACCTTATTTCAAAAATTCATATTTTGTGTCTTGTGGGTCTGATCTTGTCCATACCGGTGCTCCTTCCCCCATGTTATGCCTGGGTTCAGCACAAATCCTTGGGAAGTCTTGTCACCATGCAGCTCAGCATCAAGCCATGGCAGCAAGATGTGCAAGGGTACACCACCATAGCAGCATATTTCTGTCCTCTGATTGTAAAGGCAAGCTAAAACAACCAGTAACACTTCCACTCCAGACACCTGAAGTTGGGTTACATGAATCATAGAATCATAGAATGGTTTGGGTTGGAAGGGACCTTACAGATCCTCTAGTCCAACCCCCTGCCATGGGCAGGGACACCCTCCACTAGCCCAGGTTGCCCAAAGCCCCATCCAGCCTGGACTTCAATGCTTCCAGGGAGCATCCACAACTTCTCCGGGCAACCTGTGACTTGGGGAACTCTGGGCAACCTTCTGACTTGCAGCCAGAAGACAGGATGCCAGAGGCCATGTCCTGCTCTGTCACCAGACTGGGAGGCTCACAGGGAAGGTTTTGGACAGCAGTTTTGAGGGAGGAAGAACTGAGGTATTGATTAAAGGTCCCATCAGGAAGGCAGCCTGATGCCAAAATTGCAGTAGAAAAGTCAAGTTATAGTTAAAACATTTACCTGACTCCAGAGCCTCCTGGCTGTTTTTTTGGCCAGAATCACCTTGTTTCTTGTTCTGGAAATAGTCAATAACCTCATAACACAACTCTCTGTTTTTCAGCAGCAAATTAGCTCACATTGCAATTTGTATTACAGCACTTAGAAAAAAAAAAAAACCACATTCAGCTCCACTTTAACTGTTTTAACAGCACTCAGTAAGTCTCTCAGGAGCTCCCAGAAGCACTGTGTGTGCTAGCTGCTCTTCTAAGAGGCCCATCCATCTCTGTCCCTCTGCTCATTCCTTTACAGCTCTGCAACGTTCTCATTTTTTTCTTTAGTTTTAGGGCTATTTCTGCAGGTTTCATAACCCTATTCCTCTTACTCAGAATAGATTGCAAGTGCACTCTGATTCTTCCACAAATCTTCCTCAAGAGTTTGTATCTCCCTAATCCTCTGCAACCATCTGAGCCCTTGCAGTACCAGTGTGTACTTCAGCTGCAGTGTCTTGAATGCCTGGGTTTTTCTCACCTGATTTTGGGGTTTACAGTGAAGACATCTACCTTTACAGATGTCCTCCACCAGCTTTTATGCATGGTTTTGGTCAGACTGGAACTCAAATCCATGAGCAACTACAAATTGTTTAAGTCTTGACCACTGAACCAGCAGGTTGTTATCGCTTGTAATTATTACTGGGATCCTATGTCCGGCAAATATCAGACTAACACGTGTGATGATGAGTTTGGTGTTGTATTTTCCATTGCAGCAATCCTAGGAGAGAGTGAATATGCTAAAATTAAGAAATAGTCACTGTTGTATCATGCACATGTGGACCATGGCTTCCACAAGTCCTGATTTATTAGCACAAGTTCTTGTCTGCACTGCAGTTTTCAGCAGGTTTTATGATTTTCTCTATATCCACTTTGCATTTTTGGGTCTGAATAGTTCATTTTAGGGTGCAGTTGGCTCTCTTGAGGGACAAGAGGCCTTGCAGAAGGACCTAGATTGGATCATTGGGCTATGATTAATGGAATGAAATTTAACAAGTCCAAATGCCAGATCCTGCTCCTAGGAAGGAGTAATGCTGGGCACAAGTATAAATTGGGAGAGGAGTGGCTGGAGAGCATCCCTGCAGAAAGGGACCTGGGGGTGCTGGTCGACAGCATGCTCAGTACGAGTCAGCAGTGTGTCCTGGCAGCCAAGAGGGCAAACCACATCCTGGGGGCATCAAACGCTGTGTGACCAGATGGTCACAAGAGGTGATTATCCTGGTGTGTTCAGCATTGGTGCAGCCTCACCTGGAGCTCTGTGTGCAGTTCTGGGC
>VXBL01009548.1:649882-663485 GCA_013400195.1 Aramus guarauna
CTATTCTATTCTATTCTATTCTATTCTATTCTATTCTATTCTATTCTATTCTATTCTATTCTTCAGACTTTTCTAGGTATATCCACTTAGCTTTCCTGTATTTTTCTGAAGCGTTTCAAAGAATACAGAACCTCTGAAACCAATGTGGTTATCTTCAGACAGTTTGCCACGAATTTCCACAATGCTTCTGCTGGAACTGTAAATACCAGTTAGGCGTGTAATTCCCTGGCCAGTGCACAATCACAACCCTGATGGCTCCCAGCGATGTCTCACCTTCTGCTGCAGCTTCTGTAAATTTATTCCATGTTGGTTTCGAAATTGGATAACTCTTTTTGATGAAATGTGCATGTATTATACTGTTCCCTGTATCAATTTCAAGTACAGCCACATCAAATACTCTCAAGAATATATCTACTATCAATAGTTATTTTCTTAGTTTATTCTCTGCTTCAATTTCTAGAAGTGACATTGGCCCTGCAGCCTCTGTATTATCTGAGAGAGATCAGTCGGTCCCTTTGGTGCTGTGGATATACAGTATCCAGAGCCAGGGGTTTGCCACAACCTTTCACCTGTGAATTAATACATAAAATTTCTCATCTGAAGCTCCAGTACCAGACACGCGTGCACAGTGACATTCCAGTCCAGTAAGTACAAATACATAAGAATTTTTCACCAAACTCCAGTCTTAGCATAAGAAATGCCATATCAGGGCGGACCGAAGGTCTCGCTGGACCATACTTTTTTAACTCCAAACTTCTTGCAGCAGCAATGTTTTGCAGCAAGCACTTCAGCACTTCACCTTTTTGCTGGGGGGAAGAAAGAAATCCTTGTATGTGTTTGGAACCTGGCTCCTTGTAATTTCATTTTAAATGATGAAATATTCCCATTATTCCAATGTAACAAGTCTTGCATTGGAAACCACAATTAGCTACTTGCTATTTAGCTTCTCCTTGTCACTCATGATTTTATAGACTCCTGTTTATAGTTGTTCATACAGAAACCATGGCATATCTTTCATTATTCTTGCTGCTCTTCTCTCTGCCTTTTCCACTTCTATTAAATCGGTTTTGAGACAAGGGAAGCAGAAATGCACACGGTATTTCAGAGGGTTTTGCACAACAACACGATGATATCTTCTGGTTTGATCTGTATTGTTTTCCTAACAGTTCCGAAGATTCAATTTTTTTTTTTATTTTTTTTTGACAACTCTTGAGCATTGAGGTGGTGCTTTCTCTAGAAATTTTTATTATCCTTTCAGCCGTTAGAGGTGACAGTCAGCTCAGAGCCTATCACATATACGTACAATTAGGATTGTTTTTTTCTGAGCACATCACTTTACAGTCTCATTTTTGCAACGATATCGTACTGTGCAATACCTCCTCCAGACACACACAAGACACAGGACAAGAGCTGCAAAAACTTCTCTGCTCTCCAGTCAATGGGCGGATCTTGGAGGGAGGCTTTGCTGGAGAGCCTGCTCCCGTTTGCAATATGAAAACCCTTAATGTTCAGCTCGATCTGCCACCACTGGGATCATGGGGGAGAGGCTGGTACTCCTGAGCAGTTCCATGTTTTTACTTTGAGAAATCCTGTAGAGTGAGATTACGCTCTGAAAGGTCAAGTCTTAGCAGCCGCAGAGGGAGATCTACCCATGAACATCACCGAACGTCTCCTGTTGTTTGCGTCTTCTGCACCAAGTGTCTGCAGAAATGGGCACCAAGCCCTTTCCATTCCACCTCCCACCTTCCCTGTTTGCTTCTTTTGCAGCTCACTGCTGCTTGTACTTTAGTCTTTTCTCTAATGTCCCTTTTTCTCCTTGCTGTAACCTAGGCTTAGCTCCTGACGCTTTCCATCACCTTGTGGAAAATCGCTGTTCAGGTTTTTTTAGCTCATGCTTGCAGCAGGAAATTTGAGCCAAAATTTAAATTCCAAATATCAATTCATTCATTTTTTAAACATTGCCTTGAAAATTCAAATAAGTAAATCTGCAGGGATAGTTACCTTATTGAAATCAATCTTTATTATTTCTTTTGTAATAAACAATATATCCTTTATCATTATATATCACATAAAAATTTCAACACAGCTATTCAATTCAATTCTTTACTTCCCAGTAATGACAAATACACCCCACACATACAATAGTGCTGCACACTAAAATGCTTGTATGTGTTTTATCTTTATAAATACTGATAAAATAGGTAGGGAAATTACAAACTTGAAAATAAAAAGCATCAATATTGGTGACTTGCAAAAAAAAGAAGGGTTACATCCTCTCATATTGTCATGCAAATGGAGAAGAAAATCTTCATCATTCAGGAGGAAAGCTTGGGAAAAATTACATCGTTATATATATTCAGTATGATGTAGTTAACAAAGCACTGTGAAATACCAGTAGTAAAGTCTAAATTCTGTGGAAATCATTACTATTAATATTATACATTTTGATATACATTGACATCATTGGGAATGTTTATTAGTAAAAGGTAGAAGTGCAGTAGCAGTAATATCATAATAGTTACTCTAAAAATTTCCAGGTTTTATTCTGAAGGTTATTTTTCACATAAAGTGTTTCTTCTGCATTTCCCCAAATTTTCAAGTTTTCTATTATTAGACTCCAGAAGGGAAAAAGAGGCAGAAAAAGAGGAGAAACTGGAGAAGTCAGGCTTTTTACAGGTTTTTCCATCTCTGCTGGGAATACAGTACAGTGCTGGGACATCAGTCCAGGCTCCTTGACTTGTTCTGTCCTGGCTTTCCAAGGACAAGCTGACTTACAAAAAGTCTTGCTGCTTTCATGCCTAGAATGCCCATTTGGCTTTGCCCACCCTGAGTTTGCCTTGGTTTTAGCCATAGATGGCCTGCCTGTGCTTTGGTACACCCATAGGTCATATCTATTTAGGTAATGTCAGCAATAAGGAATATGATTTCATGTGATGATTTCACCATCAAAAAATCAGACAGTCATAATTAGCTACTTGGGCAAATTCCACAGCAAGCAAAGAAGAATCATTTAGAGGAGGGATTGGTCCAGTCTTCAATACTCTCCTCTCCCAAGCTAGATCATGAGTTTCCTGGTGAACCAGTTGAAGGCATCTCATGTAGCTTCCACCAGCACAGCACAGAGATATCCTTTGAGTGCAGAAGCAAATCCAGAAGAGCCAAAACGTGCAGCTAGCTCAAGATGAGCTAGGCAGTGCTGTGTAGTAACATCATCTGCAGTTTGACACTGGTTTCACGCAGCCCAGCGGCGGTCTGCTCAAAGATGAAGCATGCAATCTGGAGAGGCCTTTGGCTGCCTTCACACAGACCGCCCAGCCACCAGCAGACAGAAAAGACTTATTGACCCAGCAGATGGGGCTCTCCCTAATACTGGGAAAAAAAATACTCATATCTTTGTGCAGGTCCCTTAAGGTAACAAAAAGATATTTAAAGATGTTTTACTTTAACAGCGCAGTTAATTTATCATCTTGAGCCAACTGCACAAGGTTCCACGGCACAGTCAGCAAATTCAAACTTATTTGAAGCAATTCCTCAGAATAATTTACCGAGTCAACTGATTTTTGACCATATATCCTTTAGATCTCCATTATTTTTTTATTAACACACCTTAAATTAAATATACAATTAATTACAGATAAAACTGTGGCTCTTTGGTTTATTGCAAATCAAATTAAAATGTCATACATCCTTAGACTGTTTTAAAAAAAGGGCTTAAAAAGCTTTTAATTATCTTTACATTTTCTTAAAACTCATTAAATAAGTGTTCCCTCTGCTCTCCAAGGTGCAACATCATTACTTGATGTTCTCCTACCAAGACTAAGTGTCTTTCAGGAAAATATGCTTTAGTCAACACCAGTTTGGGGGCTCAAAAGAGGAGTAACTGGATGGAATTCACCAGTCTGTTATACATCCAATCACATTTAATGGTCCTTTTAGCCTTAAAATCTACAAATAAGAAATTATCCCTTCTCTTTCCTGTCCCTTCTCCAAATCAGTAGTTAAAAGATGGCAATCCACACGAGCTAATTCTTGTACTTTAATTACTAGTCTTATGTTTACATAGGAACCAAGTAGTTCAAAGTTGAAAGTGCAGTAATTAAAGTATTTCCAGATGTGTTCAGTGCTCCTACTTTGTTTTTACAGCCTCCAGTTGTCATATGTTTTCCTTCGGCAGCAGTATTAGACACGAAAGCTAACAATTTTATTTTAAATACTGTTTTTTGAATAAGAAATATTCCCGGATGTCAGGGCTGGTGTGACCAGTGTCTTAATAATGAAAGCTCTGATCCGGCAAAGCACTTCAAGATGATCCTAACTTTCAAACTTTGAATCACTCCCTACTGACTGAAATGTCTAAAAACCCAACAAACAGAGCAGAGAATTCCACAGATAATGTGATCCACATTGTGGAATTAAAAATGGAGGAGAAAAAACTTTCCCACTAAAATTTGGTAAAGAACAAGTTCTAATTTCCCTTTTAAAATTGTATTGCTTTCTCCTTTTTTCCCTAATAGGCTTTATAATATGATTATTTATGATGCTTGTGTTTTACATTGCTAAGTGAATACCAAGGACTGTTGACTTCCAAACTTACTTTGCAGATGAAACAGAAATAATGGCATTATCAGCACACGAGTAAAATGTTCTTAGCACCAGAAAAAAAGCGCAAAGTGAAAATCTAATCTCCACCCTGGCAACGCCTGACTGCTCCTGCCCATCCCAGCAGGAAAATTACCAATTGAGCAAGCCGCAAAGATGATAGAAGAGGTTTCTCATGCAGGGAGATGCACTGTAAGCAAGGGAGTATGGCTGTAAAATCATTAGGATGAATAAATTTGTGCACAACGCAAAAAAAGGAACCTACAAACTCTAAAAAGCTTAGCGGCAGCTAACAACTTGACAAACCTTTTTCTTTTCCTGATTGGTTTTGATAGGCCCTAATTAAAGTCCTATCTGGCAACTTTCCGCGAAATCAGAAGAGCTTAAGAGGGTCATCTCTCATGTTTTCAGGCTTGTGAGCCGTTCCCCTCCGCACACACCTACCTCCACCCACTCAGGAGATTAAATATAACAGTCCAGACAAGATGAAATGCAGTGCTCTTACAGTTTTATTTGATTTATTAAAAGGAGAGAAGTAACCAAGTGGGAAGAAAATAGGTCAAACGTTCTAGATCCTTATGAAAAGCTAAAAGCATCGCTCTTGATTTTCAACATTTATTTCAAATTGATGCCATGTGTTTACAAGAAGACATTAAGGTACGTGAAGGGGCTGGAGTTGAGGAAGGAAGCCTGGGTCACTTAATGATGATAATGAGAAAAGGAAAAAGCAAAAAGATGACTTTTTGATTGCCAGCTGAGCATCCCACAGCCCGGAGGCACAGCAATGGTGCCGCGCTCTTGGCCAAGAGACAGGACAGCAGACCAAGGCACTTTTAGCAGCATCCACACCCACA
This sequence comes from Aramus guarauna, assembly GCA_013400195.1. Taxonomy (NCBI): domain Eukaryota; kingdom Metazoa; phylum Chordata; class Aves; order Gruiformes; family Aramidae; genus Aramus; species Aramus guarauna. The sequence continues at coordinate 655,336 of VXBL01009548.1, forward strand.
TCTACAAGCCGAAGCTGCAGCCATTTCAGGCTCCTCCATGAAGTTGTGTAAAACACTTTCCCATGAGGAACATTTTTTCCTGGGTATTAAACGGGATGTAGGAAACTACTGAACAGGAAAAAAACTATTTCCCCTCTCCTCTGCCTCTTTGGTTTCTGTGGGCCTCGGCCCCACCTCTCTGATTTGTCACCATGTCCCTTAATTCCATTTTTTCTCCATAAAAATGTCCAGCTGTCTCATAAACCTCTATTTGCTTTTTGCTTCAGTGGCCTTATTGGTTTTATTACTACACTTATTACCACGTGCTGGTCCTCTAAGGAGCATGTCCTTTTTCTTTCGGGTGTAAACCTTGCTGTTATCAGGCTTGGGATGACCTGCAGGTAATATTGTCTTCTAATGGACAACCAGTGGAAAATAGCTAGGGACCACGAACAGCTACTGAGTGTGTATTTTGTGATTAGCATTAGCAGAGTGCCCCCGTTTGACGACACTAAAGTCAGCTTTTGTGCCTGGGAGAAAGGAGCAATGACATCTGGTGGTTAGATGCTGAAGTCAAGCCAGAAAGAAAGTTCAGAAGGAAACATGGAGTGATTTTCCTAGGCGTTTCCTGGGAAATGACCTACCTAGGAATATGACAGCTTCTCCATAACTTGGAGTCTTTAAATCATGAGTTGGCGTGTGTTGGTGACTTCAGGAAGGTCACCAAAAGTACATGCAAAAATGAAATGCTGCAAAAATGATCATAAATCCCCTCATGGCACCTTTGGTCTGGATTCGAGTTGGTCCTCCTGGATCTGTGTCCCCGGGGCAGGTGCTCAGGCACAGCCCTTTCATCTCAGTCTTTCCTCCAGGGGTAACACTCTACATTCAGCCTGCACACCTTCCCCCTGACTCCCACCCCACTGAGTCTATCTGCTCCTAGTTTTACTGTTTAGAGGACACAACAATCAGTAAGTGAAAGGAAAAAAAAAAAAAAAGAAACACTTGGCATGGGAATTTTTTTGATCATGACATGCCACTTCTAGAAAGCACTAGAGATCTATAATCTTCACAAAATAACTGAAGGCTTTGTAGGATGCTGTCCCCCTGAGCCAGACCTCATCGACATTTCAGAGGTCAACCAGCATTTGTGTCTTCAGATTAGCTTTCTTGCATGTGACAAAGGATAAACTTATTTTCAGAGCCCTACATGTTCTCACATCTAGTCACAGGTTCATTTTCTCCATGCGTCCCATCAGGAAGCACATGCCTTCCTCCCATGTACAGCAGGGGAACAAAAAGTCTTCAAACTTATGACGGTGATCTCACATCAAACAGAATAAGAAAAATAACTTTAGGCTACAGCAGTTCTTGCTAGGCAGAGCTCTGGCAAGAGCAAAATCCTGTGTTGGGGGACAGCACCCGCCACATCATCAAGCAAGAAAACTGAACCTCCTTTGAAAGGAGGGTAAACTGATTTCTCACAATAACACAGTTCTCACCATAAGCAAATCATTTTAATTCAAGAGACAGCTCTTTCACCTGGTATATTCTTATTGTCTGTTAAACTGGACTCACAGGCGCATGGGCATACCTTTCCTATAAATTTGCCTTTGGCCCATTCATATACATTCCTACAAAGAGATCCCAGTCAGTATTACCTCATTCATGAGGTCATCACATAAAGATTATCTTCACTTTCTTGGGAACAATACAAAGTAAAACCTTTGTCCTTTTTAATTTGGTACATTAACATAAAGCAAATGATGAATCAGATGGGCTAAACCCATAGATCCATCCAGTTGCAAAGAGTAATAGACCCTGACGTCATTCACAGCCCAAGGAAGAACATTTTCTGCCATATCATTCAGCTGGTGCCAGGGCTGTACATGGTTATATCCACCATTTTGCTGTTATGATCTCCCAGGGATGCGGCAGACTCGTTCTTTGATCAAGGCACTGAGTGGGTGACATCACTCCAACCTTGCAGTGAACAGGGTGTAAGCATAAAATCAACAGATAACACAAAATGGATATTTTACTCCCAAGCTGAATTTATAAATGGAAATTACAATGCTGTGTGTAAGTCAACATAGAAAAAGGTGTTCATAACTTGACACACATATATTCAGATTAATCACATGAATATTTTTCTAAGAGATGTGCTACAAACTCAAGCAAAAATTCCGAACCCGACATAGACGTTAATGGCTGATGTTCTTTGCGCTTTGTTATGCAGAAGGTGGGACTATATAATCATAGTGGTGTCTTTAAAATCTATAAATACAGAGCTCCACTTGTGATTAAATCGTCACACACCTCCATGAGGAAAGGGACTTATTGTCTCCCCTTTACAGAGTGGGAAATTAGGCACAGCTTTACACCAGTCATAATTATCTTCCCCACCTATGGGTTCATAATGGCTCACTGTGTGGAAAAACTCCGCTGTGTGAGTAATTCATGAAAATGACCATGACTCATTTTTAACCTATCCCCATGACAAAATAGCCCAAAATGTGTAGTTGTAGACATGCCCTTTCAGATGTTAGCGGGAAGGCTCCAGAGATGGAGATAGAAAGACAGATGCGGTCCCAGGGGTCTGGAGAAAGCAGGATGGTGGTTCTGCCTGTGGACCCTCCACCATGCTCCGAACCATGTAGGAGATGGGCTCTCCCCTGAGCCGGGAGGACCATGGGAAGGGGAGGTAGCTCCTGGGCTACAAGCCTTGCAGGCCTTCAGCCCAAGGCATGCTGAGAGGAGCAGTGTGAACATAAGGAGCTGCCTCTCATCACCAGAGGGAATTGCAAAGGGATTTTGTGCTTCACACAGCCACTTCTAAAGAGGGGAGTGCTAGCTATATAATTTGGATTTTGTATGCCAGACCTCTGCAGAGACTCTGGATTCTCATCAGAAATGCCTCATAGAAAGAAAGCCTGCAGGGAAGGGCTATTTTACTTGCTTTTGAATTTTAATAGCAGACTATTTTGTACTGTTACCAGGCCCCTGGAAAGCATCTGGATTCTCTAGAGAAAAAGATCCCTGGGAGACACGTTGCATTTGTTTCTTGTGTAATGTCCAATATGGGGATGGTGGTCTATAAATGTCAACATATTCTAGTCCAGGAGTGACCAAAAGTCATTGTAACTGTGTTTGATTTTACCCATGTTAAATGACATTGATGGCTGTAGTCCACTTGTTGTGGGACAGACATGGTTATCAGTGTGTTACGGCAAAAAGAAGAGTAGAGAGTTGGTGTGGAACAAAAGGTCTTGGGATATCTGGAATAGAGGGCTTGAGTTTCTGTTAGATTTGGGATGGAGAGGACTTCAGGCAGGAAGAGAAGAAATCTAGGGAAATACAATACGGAGGGCTCTGGGCCAGATGGACTGGGCATTCCCTAAATCTCCTGACCTGGAAAGTCCCCAGTGGGAACCTATATGGGGGCAAGAACAAACCCTCTGAGAACCCCACTCCCACCTCCTTTTTCTAAGGGAAATATAATCACCCTCCAGAGTCAATCTCCCCTTTCTTCCTTGGAGGATCTCAGCATTGCTGCTGGAGGTTCTGAATTAGAAGGAACCCAAAGGTTGGTTTCAGCTCCGCACGTACGTGTCTACGTACAGATGTCTACATTAGCCACATGTATGAGTTCCTGCTGAAGTAAGTGAAGAGCTAGACAGGGCTCATGGAGTCAGGAGAGTAACTGAGCTGTGCAGATGTAGGTGTTTGCTTCCATACAGGCTGAATATACCCCAGTGTCCACGGGATATATTGACTAGCAGCTCTATTTAGCTGCCCATGCATATGTGTTCAGTGCATTTGAGATGCTCTGGTGTCCTATCTGGCCTCCAGTTGCTCATCCAAGAGCGCACAAGTGTCCCATAGATTCTGTGTCAGATGTGTCTGCCCCCTTTCAGATGTCCCAGGTACTCTGTGGCCTCTGCATTGCATTAGGTGCTTCCACTAGTGTAATGCAATGAGGCTTAGACCTTCATTGATTAATGCAAACCATCTAGAAGTGGGCACCTAGTCTAATCCAGCCCCTGGGCTTCCTCCAATGTCAGTGGAGGGAGTGGTGAGATGTGCACCCTATCATTCAGTCACATCACCTTTTGGACTGCATCTTTTCCACCACAGCCACCACAGTAACCTCTCCATTATGGCCCATGGTGGCCTCTACCCAGCCTTCGCAGTCTGTCCACACTTGTGACCCATCAGACCTGTCCCAGAACTTGTATCTCAGTGTGTGCCAAGGAAGGACAGCTCTGCAGTTGGAACTTGGTCCCAGGCAGTGAGATAGCTGCTGGGTTTCTGACCAAAAGGCATCAGTCCCTGTACGATCAGGAGTACAAATAGTGAATATTAACAGTAATATGGTCAAACTCTGCCCCGCAATACTGATTCCCAGGAACTCAAGTGAGCTGCCCTAGCAAAGGGTAAACCTGAGCCTTTAACAATTACAAAGCTTTTTAGTCTCTACTAAACAGCCTTATCTAATTAATCCTCATCTCCTCCATAGAAGATGAGGAGGGGTAAATTATGGACCAGGAAATGGGAGCACAAAAAGGTTAAGTATAATGCTTCAATCCACATGGACAATTATGACCAGACTCAGGAACAGATCTCTGGACCACTTGACTCCAGGCCAGTTCCTAACTCAACCTTAGCTGCAAGCCTTTTGCCTGGTGGTACAGGAAAAACTGCACTGCTTCTGGGCTTATGTGAGTTTTGCTGCTAGCTAGAGGATCGCAGCCTCCAGGGTTGTCTAAGCACCTTTTGCCAAAACTGAATTGTAATGTGGCTTATGCAGTTTTGCTTGATTTACTTTGTTCCTTTGATGTGCAAGGATTTAGTGACATGCTTAGCAATACAGTAGCATGAGACACATTGCATAAAATCAAATCACTGCTGGGGCAGATGCTTCCAGATTTAAAAGCTTGATTGGTACCACAGACACGTAGCTGCCTAACTGCAGGCTGTTTCGCCTGAGACTCAGCCTGTGGGGGCTTCTCAGGACCACTTTTGGTCCCAAAACTGCAGTATCAAGGTTTAGAAGTCATCCTTTGAACCTCAAGGTGAATGTTTTAGGTCAGCAGTAGCTGATCTATAACATCTAGGCTGTATCAGTGTCTCAAAAGGTCTGGTTTCAGCTCTGATTCATCAGCAAGCATCACCCTTCTCCCCTCCCTTCGCCACTCTGCCAGCTGTGGACATGGCCAGGGTGGCCTAGATACTTCTCACCTCCAGGCTGGATTTTACCTTGATCCATAGTTTCTAAAACAGGACATGAAACAGATGGACAGATCCTAGCTGGTTCACACAGGAACTGCTTCATGCTCTGGGATATGTCAAGCGATGTTCAAGGTCCTCTGATGGTGATGGACCAGCTCCCAAACACAGCCAGGCTCTCCTCGTGATCCATCAGCCACCACCTGAGCCATGTGTCCTAGGGACAGGTGTCGTGGTTTAACCCCAGCTGGCAACCAAACACCACACAGCCACTTGGCAAGTCCCCCCCACTTGATGGGGGAGAGAATCCGAAGGGTAGAAATGAGAAAACTCATGGGATGAGACAAAGACAGTTTAACAGGTAAAGCAAAAGCCACACGTGCAAGCAAAGCAAGACAAGGAATTCATTCCCCACTTCCCATGGCAGGCAGGTGTTCAGCCATCTCCAGGAAAGCAGGGCTCCATCACGCGTAACGGTGACTTGGGAAGACAAACACCATCACTCCAAACTTCCCCCTTCCTTCTTCTTGCCCCAGCTTTATATGCTGAGCATGATGTCATATGGTATGGAATATCCCTTTGGTCCCTGGGGTCAGCCTTCCCAGCTGTGTCCTCTCCAACTCCTTGTGCACCCCCAGCTACTCGCTGGTGGGGTGGGGTGAGGAGCAGCAAAGGCCTTGGCTCTGTGTGAGCACTGCTCAGCAGGAACGAAACCATCCCTGCGTCATCAGCACTGTTTTCAGCACAAATCCAAACCATAGTCTTGTACTAACTACTGTGAAGAAAATTAACTCTATCCCAGACAAAACCAGCACAACTGGGCAGCTCCCAAATCTGATGACGAAGCATGTGACATCAGGGAAAAAGCCTAATCAGTGACTTCAGTGTGAATGAGGTACCTGCGTGATTATGAATATTCTGCCCACCTATAGCTGCAGGAGCTTAAATGTCCTTCTCAGTTTGTCTATGCCATCCCCTCTCCTCTCTTCCTGTACCCTAACCCACCCTACCCTACCCTGACCTATTCCATGGGATTCAGGTGGACACACGGGGTGAGCTCAGGACACAGAGCAAATGATCTCTGAGATCTTCTTTCCCAGGGATGGAATTCATCTCACCCGAGTGTCAGCAATCAGTCTAAGTGACTCCTCTAAGCTTTCCCTTCATGGCCAACTGAGAGACACAAGCTTCTCTTGACCCCTCCTAACTCCTGTTTTAGATATTCACCTTGGGAAGAGCAGAACCATTTTGGGAAGTTATCTACCTGGCTGTTTGGTCATATGGGGATCCTATATTGCCAGCTTAGTTTGACTGCCTAATATTTAGACGGCTATAAAGAACTGGGAGGCATCATGCCCTAGAAGCCTCCATCTCCACCACCAGGAACAACTAGAGCATGACACCAAAGAAGCAATATCTTCTCTCCTTAATCCAGCTGTGGGCTAGAGACTGAATGATCAGAAATGAAAATGCTGACTGTTTTAGTTTTCCGTCATAATGCACCACAACAGGTCTTTAGGGCCGTGATCCTGCACGGTTCAAGTCAATAGGAGTAGAGGGCCAAGGACTGATCATGAAGGGCTACCAGCATCTGGCGGTTATCACTGTCTTTGACAGTAAAAATTATAGTGCGGGGAAAACAAAGGCAACAACCACAATCTCTATAGAAAACAATGTGGAAGCTTCTTCTAGTCCCTGACAAGAAGCTTGAAATACATTTTCTAGTTTCGTAATATCTGAAAGACTCAAGCGGTCTCAGTATCTCCTCTGCACTGGTTTTGACAAGGACAAAATCCTGGACCATGCCCAAGAGCTGCAGACACTGAAGATTGCTGTTGGGGATTTAGGTTTGAGAATTTTGTAATGAAAATCCTCCTTGTGAAATATTGTCCCAGAATCTCCTATGAAACAACGAATAAATCACACACAATGTCTCCTAAAGTGTCCTGGCCTCTCCTAAGAGCATAGATCATATCCTCCCCACAGAATACCTTTGTACAGATCGGAGACCTGGTTCAGTTAATCATCAGACAAGGTCCACACGCTCATGCAGAGGTCTCTGCTACACCACGGCCTGAATCATACCCCTTCATAGCATCCCAGGTACAGAAATCACCCATTTGACTGGCTCGTGTCAAAACCCTTAGCATTTTCTTCCTTGTTATCTGAACCCGGTAAAGGTATTCCTGATAACAGAATCATTTATAACTAAATAATTATTTTTTAAAAATCCCCCATCCCACTCCTTATCTAAGTCTCTCAATTATCTGGCCTATATTCCATCGAGAAGAAGTAATTACTGCACACACTAAAATCTATCCATCCATCCATTCATCCATCCATCCATCCATCCATCCATCCTCCATCCCTCCCACCCTTCTAAAGTATTTGTGCTCATATTTAGGTGCCAATTCCCAAGTATCACAGAAATCCTCCCCCCAGGAGCCACCTATTCCTTGGGAGCTCAGCTCTGTGTCTGCAGGTGTTGTATAGGAGCAGGTTGAACAGGGCTGGAGGGTGTTCCAGTTACCTGTATCTGTGAGCGCTCCTGTAGAATTAAATGAGGTGGATGGCGTCCATCTTCAGAGAGCACAAACCTAGTTTAAAATGAAATGCATCGAGTAGGTGTGAGAGAAATTCTTAAAAACAGGATGGGGACAATAGAGGTGATGAAGCAGGAAAATGCACATAAGTAGCTCGACAGAAAAGGTGGAAGTTTTGACTTAAATATTGTACTTGTACATAATCTGCCATATAAATAAGTAGAAAAAGAGTTGTTAAAAGTCGTCAGGAAGATTTGGGGCACCCGGCAGGCTGTCCCAGCCATGAACTGCCTGGTACAGAAGCGATACCCACCCTGGGTTTGTAGCCTTTCTTAGTGTGATGTTATGAGACCTCTGCTGTCATCTAGTGACAAAAGGGAAGAAGTAGCTGGGGAAAAA
>VXBL01009548.1:663533-676580 GCA_013400195.1 Aramus guarauna
AATACTGGGTCGAAAGAAATGTCAGCATAGGTTGTGATGGGGATGCAGAAAATGGTGTATTTTGAACACCTGGAGCTCACTAGCAGCAGTGTGGTCTCACCTGTACGTGCAGATCGAGTTGAGATGGTTTTTAAGATGTTCCCCCCTGCACTGCAGGATTGCTCTAAGTCCTCGATCACTACCTACAGCCAACATATCTCGAATGGGTACACCTCCTAACTGTGGAGGCTGCTCCATCTGAGATGGCCATCACAGGCACCCCTGTGAGCATGTACCTAGGCTATCTGAGATGTACCTAGGCTACTTTAGATGTCTACATCAGGATGGGGCATCTTGCTCCATAGAGGAGCTTATTCGTCTCCATCAGCTACAAAGGGAGCATAACAGCTCAGATGTAGACATCTGCATGGCAGCCCTCTAGACTTAAGTGAGATGGCTGCTTAACTGGAAGGTGACACTCACCTGGAGAACAGGACACATTTTCTCCTGAAACCTTGTTATCCCTACCTTCATTTTTGCTGATTTTGCAGAGGAAAAACTCAAACTGGCCATCCTGCACAGCAGGTGACCATGAGATGGCTTCTTCCTTCACACAGAGCAAGGAGCTCCTCCAGCCTTTCAGGAAAATGTCCTCTGTGGGCACACGTTCCCTATGGGGACATGCTGGAGGCAGCAAACAGCATCGCTGGCAGCTGGGAGAGGTTGAAGGCAGCAGAAACTATCCGGAGTGAAATGAGGCATGAGAAAAACAACAGCTGATGGTGCGTGCACAGAATGAGACATCAGCAGGTTGGAGTTCAAATCCCAGGTGTGACCTTGACCTTTTGTGTGATTTAGGGCAAGTTCTTTCACCAGTGTAGCCCAGTAGCACAGCAGGATACTGGTTTCCTGTGGGAAATCTCCAAAGACATTAAAGCTTGTGGCATAAAAGACCAACGTGATAGTCCAATTTCAAAGAAAATTTGTGTTTCACCAACAGAGCTGGTTTCCCCTCCCCACTTTTTAAGTGCTATGGGTGCACAGTGGTTAGAAAGGTTTAGTTTTCCTCTTGTCAGCAGGAATGAAGCAACTAAATCTGAATTTTGCCTTTGTTTGCCTTTCCTCCACAGTATTCTTCAGTCGTGCTGCAAAAGCAGGTATGAAACACTACCAATGCTGTCCGGCTCTGCCGGCCCTCGCTTCCTTCTGTATCTCTGTAAATCACTTCATTAGGTTCACAGACCTGCCAAAGGATATTTCTGAGATTTCCTTTTAAGTCCTGAAAATAAAATATTAAGCACAATAAATCATTTCTCATGACAGCTTCTTTGTCCATGAACTATTTCCATTCATTAGAAACCATCTATTTAAAGGCCACAATGTGTGGGAGAGTGGTAGGTATCAAAAAAAAAAAAACAACAAAACAAAAAAAAGCAACTTCTTGATCCTAATGCTGAAGCATGGTCTAATCTTCTTTGTTTTCCTGCTAGTCACATATTTGACGCTCAGACATGACTTGAATAAGGCAGGAGCATTATGGATGCTCAACAAGATCTCAGCATCTAGGGCACCACACTACGGGCAAAGACTCGGCTTTCACAGTGAGTAATTTTTCGCTCACACAATCAGCAAGCGAAGCTTGCCAACAAGCCCCAAAACAATTGAGAAACACCTTTCTCCACCTGCCGAGGTCCCGACGCAAGCGCTGAAAGGATGAGTTCATGCTGGGAGCTTAAACCTCAGGGGGTCTGAAGAGCATGAAGCTCCTTGAGACTGGCCAATGCTGCAGACCACGTTGAGTACCAGCAGTGACACAGGTTCATGTATCCAAATAAATTCCTCCTGCTACCCCAGACAGTAGCAGAAAATTAGCTGCCATCTCTATATTTCCAGGACAAGTGGGATATTTCTGAGCAGGATTAAGGGCTCTTATGTTGTCCTGCTGGTAAAGGCAAGCTGAGGATGAGGGCAGGGTCAAGGTCTCAGCTTGCCTTGTCCTTTATGCTCCTCCGCAGCAAGGAACCACAACATCTCTTCGCCGAGAAGGGGTCTTCCTACAGCAGAAGGGATGCTGTGAGAGTCAGCAATGTGCTCCACATCGCCTTGGAAGGGGCTGCAAGGGCCCCCCCAACACAAAATGGTTGATGTCTGTACGGAGAAGTGGAAAGACGTAGCACGCAGTAAATAAAGGGCAACAACTCACAGCGGTGCATGGCACAGCCGGCTCACCTCAGGTAAATATGCCATGGATGAATAATAAAAAGCACCCCGGTTGCTTGAAGCGGAGGCTGTCATGGAAACCCTGGCAGCGAGCGGCATCGTTTAGGGGAATCGCTTAGGAGTGACAGAAAAAAAGGCATCGTTTCTTGTGAGGCGGCAGGATTCAGAGATCAAACACGCCGAGCAAGGCTGAAGTTTGTGCTCAGGAACTCTTTCGCAGGTTGTCCGTCCTGCCTGGGACATGTCACAGTCTTTCAGTGCCTTCCCCGCAAACTGGGGTGGATTTTCCCCTGTTAGATCTGTTGACAGGGTGTAAACCCTTCAGGACAACAGCCAACCCTGTGTGTTAGTACTTAGGCTACCATGAGGGAGACATTTTGTAAGCAGAAAAGGTGGTTGTTCTGGATATCCACCATGAGGTTTGGCAGCAGATTGTGAAGGAAAAGTGGTAGAAGAGCTCTGTGTGCACCATCACCCCTCCTAAACATGGTCCAGAAGGTCATGGTCAGTGCTGCACCCTCTCCAGACCAGCATCTACCAGTGCTGAAGGTTCAGGGCAGCTCCATGCTCTCCATTTCATCAGAATGAACACTAACCCCGTTTTCCCAAACCTGGTTTTATCCCCTCCTCACTGAAAGATCACAAACCGGGATGCTCGCTTTGCTCCACCAGCTCACCGTCATACAAGCACCCTCCTCCTGGCATTCAGTGCTGGGGTTTATGTCTTAACTGACATCCCCCAAACCACTCCAGCATGAGGGCAGACAACCCAATAAACACAAGAACCTGCCCTCCCTTCGGTGCCTTTTTCCCCTTCCAGGCGGCCTGAGCCGTTTTATCACTTTCTCAAAAGGAAAGCGCTGCCGAGTCCCCAAACCTCACAGCAGCAGGGTGCTGGAGATAAGGCAGGGGAAAATATTTCACTTGCAAGGAAACTGTGCTCATTTCGCGTTAACGTCCCCGTCCTCTGGAATCCAAGGCAATAATTACAGCAATTTGTAGATAATTATTTGTTAATTAAAAACAGGCTTGCTGGGTACAGTTACCAATTTCCTCCGCTGGCTGCATAGGGCTGCGCAAGGAGGCACTGGGGGATTGCCGATTTCGTAAAATCGTTTGCATGTTCAGTTTGGAAAAAAAGCCCCTGGTGGGTCGTCTACCCCCTCTCCCCACATCCTGGCAGGTCTGATTCATTCTCCTAAGACATCCTGGAGAAATCCATGCCTGGCTTTCCCTCGGAGATTTCCAGTGAAGGTGACTGCAGCATCCCCCCCACTGCAGCCTGTTTCCCTGACTAATTTAATGACCGCGTGCTCACACAGACTCATTTCCAACCACATTTAAATTAGTAACTCCTAAAGAAGGAATTGTGACCCCAAGGTGAGGTCATGGGCCCGAGAGAAGCTCACCTCCATCCCATTTTTATATTAGTAGCAATAAATGAACAGTGTGCAGATGGAGTTACTGCCAGGAGCAAACTGAAGCCGCTGACTTAAATAATTGCTGTTGGGCAATTATTCTGCCCCAGGTCGGGTAGTCTGCGGTTCTTGGTAGCTGCCCAGGCACAGGTTCCATGCCAGCTGTGAGAAGAAGCAATGACAAGATTTCAGACGTACCCCACTAAATACCTCACCCACGAGGACTCTGTCCCAGGCTGATGGCTTTGTGATGTGCCAGGATTTTGGATCTTGTGAGTCCTGTGTTTCTCCAGAGGAGAACACCTTCTCCTGGGCCCACCGGGATCCAACAAGCCACCAACCTGCTCCAGGGTCCCCCACAGCTCCAGAGCCAGGAGGAATTATTTAGCCCTGGAAGCCAGAAAGTCGCATTGTCCTGATTTACTGCTGGATTGAGCTGGTTCTGGTTATGTGGTGGGCTGACCCTGGCTGGAGGCAGGTGCCCCCCGAAAGCCGCTCCATCACTGCCCTCCTCAGCTGGGGAGGGACAGGGGAGAGAAAATAGAATGAAAGGCTCNGGGCTACAGTCCGTCACCAACTGCTCCAGCGTGGGTCTCTCCCACGGGGTGCAGACCTTCAGGACCAGACTGCTCCAGCGTGAGTCCCCCACGGGGTCACAAGTCCTGCCAGCAAACCTGTTCCAGCGTGGGCTCCTCTCTCCATGCGGCCACAGGTCCTGCCAGGAGCCTGCTCCACTGTGGGCTTCCCACGGGGTCACAGCCTCTTTCAGGCACCCACCTGCTCCAGCGTGGGGTCCTCCATGGGCTACAGGTGGATATCTGCTCCACTGTCATCCTCCACGGTCTGCAGGGGGACAGCCTGCCTCACCATGGTCTTCTCCACGGGCTGCAGGTGGATATATGCTCCACCGTTGACTTCCATGGGATGGGACCAAGGAATAACATGACCATTTTGTCACCAAGTGCCCAGAAGCAGATTGTTCCCATCCCCCTTAGCAAAACAGTGTGGCTAATGAGAATGAACCGGTGATAATGGGGAGGGGAAACAAATTAGACTGTCAATATCCTCTTCACGGAAATAATCTCACAGGTTGTTAGTCACACAGGGCTGGCTTCGCCCCTCTAATTTTCTCCTGTACGTGGGCTTTCGTGTTCCTCTCATCACCTTAGCAGCTGAGTGCCTGCACCATGTGCAGAGGAATCACAATTAAGCAAAGTGGCTGAATGTCATGATATATGGGTCTGTGTCTCTGCTTCAGCAGCACAGAAAGCTAGCGAAGAGCTGAGATTAAACACTGGGTTAATTAGTACATTTAATTAGTTCTCAGTTATTAAATCCTTTCAGACCCTTAGATAAATCGCTCAAAGTACAAAACATTCCTTAGAAACACTATTATTTATTCCCCTCTTCTCTCCCCAGGTGTGTGCAGGGCAGAGGAGCTCTAGCTTTCCTCCTGAAGCTTCATGCAGGGGAAGAGTCCATCCAAGCCTCGATGCCCCAACACCAGTCCCCGAGATTGCTCTTGAATTTCCAAGTCTGACAATTCGGAAATTCATAGTTCTTCTGAGAGAAGAGGCAGCACCCTGCTAATGTGCGCAACACCAGGAGGAAAGGGAATGGTGTGGGGAAGAGCAGGGAGAAACAGCTGCTCTTAACTCAGAGAGACAAACAGATTCAGAGGTTTGCTGTGGACTTAAGCCACCCAGCAGTGTCCCTTTCTGTGGTGCCTTCCTCTGTGGCTGCAGCAGACAGGCGTGGCAGCCCTGTGGGGAAAACCAGCAGAAAGAAATGGGTGGAGGAACTTTGGAGCGTTGCCAGTCACTGTGCCAGCTGGATTGAGGGACAGGAAAAGCTCCTCCAAGCTCCTGCTTGCAGAGTCTGCCATATTCACCTCCCGAATAATTTTCCTGTGGTTTCTACATTCATCCTCACAGTCTGTTGATGCATCTCTGCTCTGAAGTCCTGCAGCAGCTGCCAACCTGCTCCAGCTCCCTGTCATCTCCAAGTGCATGGTAGTCCCGTGCTAACCCACCGCACAGAGCTGCTACGATGGACAGGGTCAGCTGAGCTTCAGAGAGCCCATGGCAGCCCTGCCAGAGGCTGTGCTGGTTTATTTGTGGTGGAGAATCCAGTTCCTGAGATGACCTTGCAGACCTACCCAAACCATTTATAACTTGGATAATGTGGGGCCCTGAACAATAAAGGTGCAATAAGCTCAAGCTCTGGGCATGCTGGAAAATTGATTCCTGTAGAGTCAAATCTGTATGCCGTTCTCCTCGTAGTTCACCAGGAAACTGGGTCTAAGGAAGGGAGTTTCAGCATTTTCAGCACCAAGCTTTCTCTTCCCTAGTAAATAACAGCTGTGATGGTGGGCAGGGAATTCAGGTCCTCCTGATGCTGGTGACCTAAACCCATAGGCTGAGAATTAATGGCAGCAAAGGGCTACACTAGATGTGGGCTGCCTAAGGGAGTTTGCTTAGGAAAAAATAACAGTATAGGATTAAGCTGAGGGATAGTCCTCATTCCACTATGAAAGATATCACACAACAATGACTTATCAGTACTTGTTTGTGACTCTAATAATCTTAAATTATTAGAAAGGAGAAAGCAAAGTCTAGGATAAGATGCTGTTACTCAGCAAACCAACATTTTGAGAACAAGAATGCAGTTTTCTGGAAGATAATGTTCTCTCCTTTTTCCCCTGCGCAGTTTCAGAAGAAAGGTATTTAATCCTTCTATAAATAAGTATGAATGTATTTGCTTCCAGAGTCTACAAAATATGTCTGCAAGGAAGCAATGTGGAGACATTTGGGAACGAAGTAGCTAATTTGATACTCATAAGAAACCATAACCATAGCCTAGGACTGTATCTCAGAGGACTGGGCTGACCTTTCAGCAGCTGATGATCGTTCTAAAATGGCTTCTCATCACTGAAAGCCCAATCTAACATCAGTTAAAATAAATTAAAAGCTATCACTGGCTTCTGCAGATATTGGATTAGACCATATAAAACCCACTTGAATGCTGGGAACCCAAGGAAATTATCATGGTAAATCTAAATTCTAGTGAAGCTTTACAGGCTTTAAAACATCTCTCTGCAGCCCCATTAAGAATGAGTTTCTACTTAGCTCATGAATAATTCACCTTTCTTTTTCTTCTGATAGATGACGAGTCCCACCACGATGAAGCCTAAGCCCAGCACAAAGCCCAGCGTTGCAGTCACCTCCTTGCTCACAGCAGATCCAGAGCATGTTTCTGTTGGAAGAGCAGTCCAGAGAGTAAATGCCCAGACTAGACATTGCTTTCCCCCAAAATACCTGTTCTAGTTTCCTGCTGTCCCCACAGAGCTAGAAGCGACTCTCCTCAAGAATTTCTGATCTCCTCATTTCCAGTCACTTACCCCAGGCCATGGTGATGGGCACTGGCAGGCTGACATGCTCCGCCCAGCAAGCGTAGATATCCCCTTGCTTAGGCGTGACTTCCAAAGTGACCAGATTCTGGAAGGACTAACCTCCATTTAAGAGGAGGTTCTCGTACACAACTTTGTCCATCTCCTCCTGCCTATTTTTGAATTGCTTGATCTTCATTTCAGAAGGATAAAACCTTGTTGCAGAACAAGGAGAGCACTGGCCAATCCTCCTAAAAATTCACCTTTAATCCTCTTTCTTTCTTCCCTCAATGAAGGACCATCACAGAAGACGAACTCTGCTGCTACCAGAAACATCTAGTAGGAGCATGTCATATCTTCTCCCACCTCTCAGGTGGGTCCATTGCTTCAGGAATTGGCAGGAGGAGAGGTGCATTTGGTAGGCTTGGGAGTCCTGTCCCATGCTTTTCTGCAGGGTTCCTGCAAGTCATTTCCTTCCATCTCAGACTCATAATAAAGATGCTAACTGCTCCAGTCCATGGCACTCTTCCTTCTCCTGCCCCACTGAACTCAGACCTATCTCCCACCAGCCACTAAGCTCCTCTGACATCCAGGGGCTGCCAAACAGGGAAGTGATGGGGTGGGGTAAATGTGGTCCCAGGCTGCAGAAGCCAAGTTTCACCATGCCATTCTCCTCTTCTTCTCCCCTCCAAAGACTCATTTCTCCTGTCCATCACACTCCGAATCCTCCTCCAGTTCTAGCTGCAGTATTTCTCCTCTGAAGCCCACAGGTAGCTAAGTCACTACAGCCTGTTCCAATACTCAGCAATTGCCCATTCCACCCTGTGCGGGCCACGTGAAACCCACCTCGCTGTTGTAGGAACACATCTCCTGCCAGTTCCGGATGAACCTGGCCAGGTACCCCACCTGCTGAGTGCCACTCATGTAGTGACACTCCTGGTTTTGCTGCAGCAGGAAATGCTTTGGGAAGAAACACATGGGACAAGGTCAGGATGGACATCTTGCTGCTGCTTTCCCTTGTCCCTGAGTATCCAGGATCTCTGCTCACTTGGAGGGTCTGCATGAAGAGCCATGTTGCTCCTCATCCCTATCATCATGGCCAGAGCCACAAACCAGCAGGTTTTGAACTCAGGAATCCTGAGAGGTCATTGTTACTGAGATGAGGGGAAAAAAAAGAGTTTTAAGAGAGAGCCAGACTGCTAACAACCACATCTCAGGTCAAACTAGGAGCTTCTCAGCAACACTCTGAGTGGAGGAACCTGAGGAGGTTCCTGAACACTGAGGGGATTGGGCTGGCCCTCACTACAGGTCCACTCAGTACCAGTATTGGTCAACATCACTCGTAACCAGGCAGGAAAGGGTTCAGTTTCTGTCTTTCACTAGAATCTTTTCTGGAGGAAGGCAGAATAAGGGTTTCATCAGTAGACAGCACAAATGAGCACCGTCAGAGCAGAATAGTGCTGTGCAACTCCTGGGGCTTCATCCTTGGGGTGTTATCTCTGGGCTGGCTCGTTCCTGGGACCCAGGGGTACTCTCGGAGGACTGTGAATACAGCCTAGCCCCAGCACAGCAAGCATATACCATCTCTGAGCGTTGTGTGTACTCACCTGCCAACCTGGGCAAAGCTGGCCCTGTCCTGAAACCTGAAGTCAGCCAGGCCAAATCATGTGTTACTCTCTGACAGATGGACAGGGTCTCCTCTTTTCTTCATCTGCTGGGAAACATGAAGAAAAAAATTGAAGGACATGATAAGAAGCATTTTTTACATCTGCTTTGGTTTTGTTTTCAGCAAAAGGTCCAGAAAAAAAACCTGTAAGTTGAGACAGAAAGAATAAAATATCAAAACTAGTGGTTTGCTTAGCGAAAATCAACTTACTTTATTGGAAGGGATGTTGTATCTCATTTCCTTGGAAAATTACTGCTGTGAAACAAAGAAATACAAATTCTTTACTTTGGAATAAAGACAAATGCACTTCATTTCAGGTTCTCACTGAAAAAGAGGGGAGCATTTTCTAATCACAGTGCCCCCATTCAACATCCTACACAGCAGGATATTGACTATCATGTGCATCTAAGTTTCAAACTAGGACCTTTAAGGACACCAGAGGGCATCAACCAATACAGTGAGAAGACTTCATAATTGTGGGGAGTCTGTCAGATTAAAGAACTGCATATTATCCAGAGGTTAACAAGGATTTATCTGCATTACTCTTCTTCCTCTTGGGAGAACATGCTTATGCCCTGCGTGCATAGTCCTTTATCTGCCCAGAAGGCACTATGTTGAGTTTCAAGTAGAAGGTACAAGTTGATCTCCTGGCAATGTAGTCAAAAGGATGCTGGACTTTCTGGGGATACTCAGGACTCCAGGTCAGAGGGCTGGTAAAAGCCCTCACTAAAAGAGCCCTTGAAATCAGAAACGGATGCCACTGCTGGGAAATACATCTTCAGGGTGCTCAGAAAGAGAGATGGAAAAGATTTCCACATGCCCAGCCTGGAGGGAAGAGTTTTTCTGTAACAGTATCTCCAATTCCGAACTATGTGGACAGATCAGGTTTGTGTCATCAGACACCAGACAGAGAAGAGTCATCTCACCGGAGGCAAGACTTGATTTCTTGTTTTGTACCATTCACACCCTGTTCCTTGCCTTTCTTAGGAGTCCCACTCCCTGGCCAGATCTGGAGGATCTGAGGCTAAAAGCTTCAAAATCAGAAGGGAACAAGGACAGGTTCACTTCAAAAGCAGAACTGTGTGGAGCTCTTCTTCCTCCACCCACTAGAAAGGATGAAGTGAAGGAACAGAAAGGTGTAGAGGGCATGGGTGAGGAGGCTCCATGTGGAGACAGTTTGAAGCTAAAGCACCAGGCCGAAACATCCACAGAGGAGGCATTTCAGAGCATAAGGCTGATTCTCCACTCCCACCCAAAAACTGACACTACCTGTTTGGAAGCCCTTTCCCACCATTGCTCCATGCTTTCTTCACAGCCCCCATGCCCAGCTGGGAGTACAGGAGAATCATTGTCACCAAACTCTAAACCTCCCTCCCTGCAGACACTGACAACCGGCTTCCTGCCTCCCATTACTGATCTGATCCACAAACAACACCAGTGCCCTCTGGAGAGCTTTTAGAAGAGCTCTGCTCTGCAGCGAAAGAAACAAAATACACATTCAGACACCGTTGTGTCCTTCACAGACACCCACACCAGCTCCTAAACACCCAGTTCGTGTACCAGAGAGGGAACAGAGCTATGAGTTAATGCCCTAGAAATTTGAGGCCAGACTTTCCTGTGTTACCCTTTTCCCTCAAAAGACCCACAGCTGGCCCTGGGGCAGATAGGTCTGAGGGGAAGGACCTTACGCTTTTCCGGGTGTACTTAGACATTGTCATTGGTGTTACTCCCTAATTATTCCCCAAATTAATTATTTATCTGGCTTGCACACATACCAGCTCCTCCCTGCACTGTGATTCTGTAAGGAACCGCATCACAACGCTGTACCAACATACAGCAAAGCTCAATGCGGGCCCTTACGGGAGGGGATGGCGACTGGCATTAAAACTCAACTAATTTTGCTCACTTGGGAGCACCAAGACACGTGTGTCTGTGTGTTTCCATCCAGCACTGAGGCAGTAACCCACATGCGTCCATGCGGTCTGCCGATTCCTTGCAGCAGCACGGAGGACAGATGTTGGACAAGTTGTCCTTGTTGGCTGAGGACGCACTTCTAGCCTAGTTCTCACCTACCCTCCCTGCACCCTTCCCTGCAGTGTCCCGTCCTTCCTCTGAATGTCTTTCTCATTTACCCGGCTATACCTGTGCCTCTCTCTGCAGCTCTAATTCCTCGGGACGGCCTTTCAAAGCAGCTCGGAGCTCAGGTCTAGACTGAGAGCCATGGGTGGGGACATCAGCTTACTGCGAGCAAAGGCAGAGGTGAAGGAAGGCCCTGGCAAGCAGCATGCAGACTTTGAGGACAAGAAGCTTTTCATGCACAGATAAAAAGCACTGTGGGGGAAAGTCAAAACCAGGCATCTACAAAGCTTTCCTCTTCTCTTTCCCATGAGCCCCGTTTGATTCTTTTAAATGAGGTCTCTGGCCAGCAATTCCTTTCTTACCTGAGACTTCACAGCAAGGCAGGGATTTGTCTCCCTACAAGCGGTGTCACTGCCAAAGCTGCCTCCCAGCACCTCCTGGCCCTGGGGCATCACACTGCTGCCATCTTGTTTCACCCACCGTACTCCAAAGATTGATGCACAGCAATGGCACAACCTCTGACCACAAGCACAGCAGATTATGTTCAGATTATGTTCAGCCACTGCCCTTCCACAGTGTGACTGCGCAGGAGAGGGATGCGCAGGCAAAGTGCAGAAGAGAGCGGCAAAGTCTGGGCTGCATGGGGAAGTGATGCTGACTTTACCCCTTTTTCACAGAATCCTAGAATGGTTTGGGTTGGAAGGGACCTCAAAGCCCATCTAGTTCCAACCCCCCCCTGCCATGGGCAGGGACACCCTCCACTAGCCCAGGTTGCCCAAAGCCCCATCCAACCTGGCCTTCAACACTGCCAGGGAGCCAGGGGCAGCCACAGCTTCTTGGGGCAACCTGGGCCAGGGCCTCAGCACCCTCATCATAAAGACGCTCTTCCTTATGTTCAATCTAAATCTACCTTTTTACAGTTTTAAACTATTACTCCTTGTCCTGTCACTACAGGCCTTTAGTAAAATCTCTCCCTTTGTCTTTCTTGTAAGTCCCCTTTAAGTATTGAAATGCTGCTCTAAGGTCTCCCTGCAGCTTTCTCTTCTCCAGGCTGAACAAGCCCAACTCTCTCAGCCTGTCTCCATAGCAGAGGTGCTCCAGCCCTCTGACTATTTTTGTGACCTCCTCTGGATTCGCTCCAGCAGCTCCATGTCCTTCGTGTCCTGGGGACCCCTGAGCTGGACGCAGCACTGCAGGGGGTCTCATGAGAGGGGAGTAGAGGAGCAGAATCCCCTCCCTGGACCTGCTGGTCACTCTGCTGGGGGTGCAGCCCACGACACGGTTGGCTTTCTGGGCTGCAAGCGCACATTGCTGGGTCATGTTGAGCTTCTTTTCCACCAACACCCACCCCCAAGTCCTTCTCCTCAGGGCTGCTGCCCACCCTGTAGTTGTGCTTGGGCTTGTCCTGACCCATGTGCAGGACCTTGCACATTTATTCATCTTTCAAGCAACATTCTCCTCCAGCTTTGTGGAACTGCCAGAGAAACCCCCTAATACAAGCCATCGTGTCTTATAGGGTGACTCCAAACTCTTTTGATTCCCTGCAGTGACATCACTAAACTCCAGCCCAGGATACAGTTGGCTTTCTGGGCTGCCAGCACACATTGCTGGGTCATGTCCAATTTTTTGTGCCAGCATCCCCAACTCCTTCTCTGCAGGGCTGGAGACACTCGCCTTCTTGACAGCTGCTTTTCACTCACCGCTCAGAGGAGCCGGACGAGGCAGAGGGTCAGGATGCAGAAGAAGGGACGGGAGAAGGGCCGTGTCCCACAGCAGGGCTTGCAGAGCAGAAGAGAGTCCTGTGTCCCTGGTTAGGAGAAGCATGGGCCGACACGGGGGTCACCCCTCCAGAGAGGAACCCAGGAGGACAGGAGAGCGGCAGGTGGGCCCTGAAGTCCGCAGCATGCTGTCCCCAGCCTGTGCTGCGGCCGAGAAGGGTTGCGTCTCCCTTCAGCCTGCTCCCACAAGCGCTCTCAGGGCTGGGTGAGGAGCTGGGTGAGGAGCAGGGCTGCAGCCCGGCCTGGCTGGCGTTGGTTTCCTCCCCAGAGGCTTCGGCCAGGCCCGTCCCCAGCCCCCTTGTGCAACGGAGGCAGCGGGAGCCCGGCTGGGGCTCCTGAGGCAGAGGAGGCAGCGGCAATGCTGCCGAGGTGCCAGAAAGGCGCAGGACCCCTTACCCCCGCCATGGGACCCCTGGTCTCCCCACATGGGGACCCATCCCCCGTGCCCCGCCGCCTCCTGTCTCCACACCTCACACCACGAACTACATTTCCCAGAGGCCCTTGCGCCGACGCAGGGGG
>VXBL01009548.1:676616-743026 GCA_013400195.1 Aramus guarauna
ACCGGCAGGGCCGTGGCCCGTGGCGGTTTCACGGCCTGTGCTTCAGGGAGAAAAGCTGGGGCCTGTGCAGCGTGTTTTACTAAACTCACAGGTTTCCTTTTTGCTGTGTTTGTTCGGTTTGCCGTTGTTGGATCAGGTAGGAAGCTTTGAAGTTACTCGGCATGTGCAGGGAAAGGGTGTTACAGCGATGGGTTATACTGAAACGTGCTCTGTCCGGTTTTGGTTCTACCGCCTGTTTGGTTTGGGAGAGTGAACTGTTGTCTCTGTGCTGATGTTTTAATGATTTACTTTAAGGCTTGTTCTGCATTTAGGTTTATAGCAGTGTCAGGTAGAGCCAACAATAACAGTTTCATTGATGTTCACGTCCAGCTCCTCTTCTGAACCAAGGCAGACTGAGGTAAATGGACTTTTTAGCAATGGAGCTCTTTCAGCAATGCACAGGGTTGGATGTCCCTGACTTCTGGTGTTCCCAGCTGACAGAGCAGTGGTTGCAGACGTGTAGTCCCTGTTTTAGTGCAAGGCCCTTGGCTAGAAATGTGCAGTTGTCCGTATTTCTTGTTGAATCTGTAAAGAACTGGAGTACTTGGTAACAGTTTGAAACTAAACTGAAAGAGGGTAGACTTAGATTTATAAGGAGGAAATTCTTCCCTGTGAGGGTGCTGAGGCCCTGGCACAGGTTGCCCCGAGAAGCTGTGGCTGCCCCTGGCTCCCTGGCAGTGTTGAAGGCCAGGTTGGATGGGGCTTTGGGCAACCTGGGCTAGTGGAGGGTGTCCCTGCCCATGGCAGGCGGGTTGGAACTAGATGGGCTGTGAGGTCCCTTCCAACCCAAACCAGTCTGGGATTCTACTGACCCAAAAAACACTTTGTGGCACACTGGTATTTCTACACACACATAAATGAAACCTAATATGATAGGAAGAAGCTCCTCCAGTATAGATGCTTTTCAGCTGTAGTTTGATGAATAATACAAGCTGTAATAAACTGATGGTAAAATTGGCAATACCACCTTTTTTTTTTTCCACCCCAGGTCCTTGTTGCTTTGTTGCTCTTCCTCTTTGCTGGCAAAAATATTTTTTGTATTAAACTGGGTTGGGGAACTGGTATGGCTTACCACCGACCTTATTATGGCCAGGTTTAGCTGCTGCAATATGCNTCTATTGGATGAGGCGGTCACGTGAGGCGGCGGGAGGTGCGTCGCCTCACGGGAGCGGGCCGGTCGGGGCGGGATGAGGCCGGTCGGCCGGGGGTGGTGGGCCCGGTAGGCCTGAGCCATGCTGGGGGCCCGGGGCGGGTGGCAGGCCCTCCGCCGCTGTGCCTCCCTGCATCGGACGCAGCGAGCGGTGCGGCTGCGGGTNCGGTTTTGGTTCTACCGCCTGTTTGGTTTGGGAGAGTGAACTGTTGTCTCTGTGCTGATGTTTTAATGATTTACTTTAAGGCTTGTTCTGCATTTAGGTTTATAGCAGTGTCAGGTAGAGCCAACAATAACAGTTTCATTGATGTTCACGTCCAGCTCCTCTTCTGAACCAAGGCAGACTGAGGTAAATGGACTTTTTAGCAATGGAGCTCTTTCAGCAATGCACAGCGTTGGATATCCCTGACTTCTGGTGTTCCCAGCTGACAGCAGTGGTTGCAGACGTGTAGTCCCTGTTTTAGTGCAAGGCCCTTAGCTAGAAATGTGCAGTTGTCTGTATTTCTTGTTGAATCTGTAAAGAACTGGAGTACTTGGTAACAGTTTGAAACTAAACTGAAAGAGGGAAGACTTAGATTTATAAGGAGGAAATTCTTCCCTGTGAGGGTGGTGAGGCCCTGGCACAGGGTGCCCCGAGAAGCTGTGGCTGCCCCTGGCTCCCTGGCAGTGTTGAAGGCCAGGTTGGATGGGGCTTTGGGCAACCTGGGCTAGTGGAGGGTGTCCCTGCCCATGGCAGGCGGGTTGGAACTAGATGGGCTGTGAGGTCCCTTCCAACCCAAACCAGTCTGGGATTCTACTGACCCAAAAAACACTTTGTGGCACACTGGTATTTCTACACACACATAAATGAAACCTAATATGATAGGAAGAAGCTCCTCCAGTATAGATGCTTTTCAGCTGTAGTTTGATGAATAATACAAGCTGTAATAAACTGATGGTAAAATTGGCAATACCACCTTTTTTTTTTTCCACCCCAGGTCCTTGTTGCTTGTTTGCTCTTCCTCTTTGCTGGCAAAAATATTTTTTGTATTAAACTGGGTTGGGGAGCTGGTATGGCTTACCACCGACCTTATTATGGCCAGGTTTAGCTGCTGCAATATGCAATGTGGTCTGAGTTGGGATCCTTGCTACACAGTGCTTCCTGCAAGGTGTGAAGTGATCAAAACATTGCTGCCACAGCCTCTGTTGCTCCAGTACAAGCCTGTGGGTATTCTCTTATTTCCTATTGCAGGATGCAAGACTCATCTCCATATTTAACAGATCCCAGAACAGCCTGATGAGGTGGAAAAAAAGCTCTTGAGGATGTTTCTTTGTTCAGGGGTTTTGTGTGTTTCTTTAATTACAAGGAAGGAAACTAAGAAAAACCATGTGCCATTATACATATTAAACATCATGTAGCAAGTATAATGTATGTGACGTGTTCTGGGAATTTACTGTAATACAGAGGATAAGCACAGCAACTTTAGGCATGTTATTGTTTGAAATACTTTTATGGCTAAAACAACAGGTGATTAAAAGCTATGAGGATGCCAAAATGATCAGATTTTAGTTTTAGACTCTTGTTTCTTGCATTACTTCTTGCCTTGGGTGGAACACCCTGCAGAGGTCATTTAGGTAGACACCTGTCTGAAATTGTGAGGCTGGAGCAAAAGGTGAAGTTTCGTTAATCATTAGGTTTATGGATTTAAAATCTTGCATGGATCTTGTATGCAGTTTTCCTCCCCCCATTATACCAGCCTGTCTAATGCCTTGTTTGTGTTAGTAGTCATGTCAGAATTTTAAGAATGCTTTACTTTTGGCACTGTTTAAGTCTTGAAGTTTGTTCAGTCTAAACAACAGAAGTAGATGGATTCGCATTGGCTTGCCTGATATAAAATCCCTAAAGCACTTGCACAGTTTGAAGTCATTGAAACTACTTGGGCATTTCCAGTTAAGCAACAGACAAAACTGATTGGAAAAGAGGTCATTTGGTTGTTTAATCAGCACTGTTTTCAGTTGTTCTCTGCAGTATTACTGTGAGATGAACTGGAAGCTCTCCAGTGAATACTTTTACTTTTCAGGGCAAGTTGTTCTCAACTTTTGTGGGCTAGGGAGCAACTAAGGGAGTTGCATTTTGCATGCTATTACTTTTGCTTGGTACCTTGGTACTAACTTAAATTTTTAATTTCTTTTTAAGGGAAATGTTGTTTCCTATTGAAAAACTCAAATTAAGACACTAGCCTGACATGTACATGGACAGTTCTACTGTTTTGCTGTTACAAAGAACTGCTGTGCTACTGTTTCAATTCTTTTAGTCAAACTGGACAAGAACGCTTCTAGATTTGGGAGTTGGAGCTAGATGATCTTGGAGGTCCTTTCCAACCAAAACCATTCTATGACGTTTTTCGTAATAATTTTTTTCTGTGGGGACAGTGTAGCAGTCTTGATTTTGAGAATCAAGAAATCAGTCTTGATTTTGACTGCTTATAAGGAGAAACATCCAAAACTGTCAGGGCATTAATTCTGATTTTTGTTTTGCATGAATATGTAATTTTTCACCTAATTCTGTTGGCTGCAGCATCATTGTTGTAGCAGTCCAATGGCTTAGGGCATGTAAACAACTAGTGAACAAATTCCAGTTGGAACCTTCCTACAGGTGATACAGCAACAAAAATTGGTACTAAAAATCATCAAAACAGTCTTGAATGCGTTATCATAAAGAACTGGGCATTACTGGTCTCTCCTGGTGCAGTAAGAAGTATTTTGAAGGGACATCACTAATAATAATATGTACTTTGCTAAAATGATTTTCATCTTCAGAGCACTTTGCTGCTTCCTGTATTCCCAGCTCCCCGGAGACGCAGGTACATTTTAGTTACCCGGCTGTACTCAGGACGAGAGTTGATGTGTCTGCCTAAGGATTTGTTCCTCCTTTGATTTGAAGTCAATAGAAAAACTTCTTTTCTTTTCTTCTTTTTTTTTAAATTATTTATTTTTGTTGCACCTAAAGATTCTATGATTCTATTAAATACTACCTTTGATTTCCATAAGAAGTTGAAATAGGCCCGAAGTAGCATGTTCAGCTCAACTGGAAGAAGAGCATGACTACACGGAGTCTATGCCAAGAAATAACAAATTTCTTTTTTGTTTCCCTCTAGGGCTGGGTCCGCTCTGTCCGATCCCAAAAGGAAGTTTTGTTCCTGCATATAAATGATGGGAGTTCTCTGGAAAACCTCCAGGTGGTTGCCGATCCCAGCCTGGAAAATAGGTTGGTCAATTTGAAATACCTGGAGAAATAATCTGTGTGCTCAGGCCTCCTTTCTTGTCCCAGTGACTCACTGGTTGAGCCTCCAGCAGCTGGCACCTGACCCCAGGAAAGGCACCACTGCAGTCTGAGGTCTCTGGATGTGGTTTTTAGGATGGAGAGTGTCCGACGACTCTGTCTCCACTTAGCTGTGGCCTTGTGCCTGTTCTGTTCTAATAAGATAATAAAATAATGCACTTGGTTTATAGCTTCATTTTGTTTGTTACTCTCAATTGTTCTTTGGGCTAGGTTTGGGGGTTTCAGGATGATCCAGGAACCTTCTGCGCAGAACTTGATTTTTTTTTTTTTTTAAATTAATTTTTTTCTATAAGCCTGGCTTGTCTCCCCCCCACCCCAACAGCCCTTTCTAATAAAAAGTCTGTCTCTTTTCCCCTCACTTGTCCAACACTCCTACCTTGTCCTAAATTATTCTATAGCTTTGTGTATATATTCACATTCCCACCTACACATTTAATAACTTTTCATATCATCAATTATGCCCTTGCGATCTCAAGTGATCCAGCTAAATTAACAAGATTCTGTCTTCTGAATGTAGTTGACTTTGTATCAGCACCTAGTTAGTTGTTGTTTTTTCTTGGTTACTCAGAGACCTGACTTTTGGAAGTGCAGTGGAAGTGCAAGGAAAACTGGTCAAAAGTTCTCATAGGATGCAAAACGTGGAGCTGAAAGCCAAAACCATCCATGTGGTGGGACCTTGTGATACTTGGGTATGTTACTGCAGCAGGAGTCCACCTGGTAGGACCACTTTGGGAATTAATTTCAAAAGGTCCAAGTATTCAGCAAAGCATGCTTCAAACTGTGTTTTAAGTCTGATTGCTCCTGCAGGCTTTGATTTGTCAGCAGTGTCTGTAGTGTTTGTCAAAGGAGAAACATGGGATCGCCATGAAAGCTGTCTTCAGGTGCAGAGCTGTTTTTATGTGGAAACTGGTGCACATGCTGGCAGCTAAGAGTGTGTATTTGTCCCACCCTGAAGCAATTACCTGTGTCAGGTGGTTTACCTGGCAAATCTTGCTGGGATACGAGTTGGCAAAGCAGTGGGGCTGGTGAAGTCCTCCGGATTGTGCAGGTGGAAACCATCTCTGCCACAGGCATGTTTGGAACTGGCTTGCTCTTGCAGCAGTGAGGTGAACAGCTGCCTTTCAAGGGGGCCCAACTTCCAAAAGGTGGAGCATTTTGGAGTACCACCACCTTCTCTTGTGTTCATGGCTCTTCCTGTGCCATAAGCATTATAAAATCCACAAAATAACTAGACAAGATTGGCAAAATCATCTAGTTCTCTGCTCTGTGATGATGATTGAGTTATAGTAGGCAGAGATAGTATTCCACGAATAGTAATAACACTACATTGACTCCCAAGTTCTCAGTTTATTTTTCTTTCCTTGTTTTCAGCTGTTCCCCCTGAA
Source organism: Aramus guarauna (assembly GCA_013400195.1). Classification (NCBI taxonomy): domain Eukaryota; kingdom Metazoa; phylum Chordata; class Aves; order Gruiformes; family Aramidae; genus Aramus; species Aramus guarauna. The sequence goes on from VXBL01009548.1 coordinate 682,513, forward strand.
AACAAAGGAGAGGCACCCGCTGGAGTATGTCCGACAGTTCCCTCACCTGCGATGCAGAAACAACACACTGGGCTCCCTCTTGAGAATTCGCAGTGAAGCCACTGCAGCCATCCACTCCTATTTCCAGGTAGTTCTTTCTGTACTGAGTCTTATGTGTAAAACACTCGCACATTCACAGATTGGTGGGGGTTGGAAGGGACCTCTAGAGATCATCTAGTCCAACGCCCTGCTAAAGTAGGATCACCTAGAGCAGGTCACACAGGGTTGCATCCAGGCGAGCGTTGAATATCTCCAGAGAAGGAGACTCCACAACCTCTCGGGGCAGCCTGTCCCAGTGCTCAGTCACCCTCAGAGGGAAGAAGTTTTTCCTCATGTTCAGATGGAACTTCCTGTGTTCCAGTTTGTGCCCGTTACCCCTTGTCCTGTCACTGGGCACCATAGAGAAGAGTCTGGCCCCATCCTCTAGACATCCATTCTTTAGATATTTATAAGTGTTGATGAGAACCCCTCTCAGTCTTGTCTTCTCCAGGCTAAACAGCCCCAGCTCTCTCAGCCTTTCCTCACACGAGAGACACTCCAGGCCCCTCATCATCCTCGCAGCCCTCCCCTAGACTCTCCCCAGTAGTTCCCTGTCTGTCTGGAACTGGGTAGCCCAGACCTGGACACAGAACTCCAGGTGTGGCCTCACCAGGGCAGAGTAGAGGGGGAGGAGAACCTCCCTCGCCCTGCTGGCCATGCTCTTCTGAATGCCCCCCAGGACACCATGGGCTTTCTTGACGACGAGGGCACATTGCTGGTCATGGAGAGCTTGTTGTCCAGGGATCCCAGCAGGTACTTCTCTGCAGTGCTGCTTCCCAGCAGGTCAACCCCTAACCTGTACTGGTGCTTGGGTTTGTTCTTCCCTAGGTGCAGGACTGTACACTGCCCTTATTGAATTTCATATGGTTCCTCTTTGCCCAATTCTCTAGTCTGTCAAGATCTCGCTGAACGGCAGTGCAGCCTTCCAGTGCATTGGCCACTCCTCCCGGTTTAGTATCATCAGCTCTCCCAGTTTGGCTTTGTGGGAGCACGTTGGGAGGGAGGGAGTGTGATGTCCTGACTGCAGGGTATGGATTTTGGACATGGTGGTTTTCTTTCTAGTCCTGGGCCTGACCAACGCCTTGGCCAGACTGTTGCTTGTGATCTGGTTAGCACATCTGTGGTCTTGTTAGTGTCTTTCCACCCATTTCCTGTTAAGTTATTTTATCCCTTTCACTCAGTTGCAATATAATTGCCTGCGAGTGTGTGTGGTCTGTGGAACACAACATGATACAGAGCTGTTTAACCCATCCTCAGCAGTGACCTTACAGTCTTTGGACAGAAGCCTCCTCCCACACGGAAAAATCTGTGGTGCAGGAAGGCTACTGACAAACTGACTCAGAGCTTCAGTGAATTAACTGATCCCAGATACAGAGACCATGCGATTCTTTGCGTGAGCAGACAAGGAAGGGTAGCAAGTCCTTTAGTGCACCTGAGCCCTGTCTTCTAAAGCTGTTCATTGAAATAAACTGAGTAGAATTATTCAGAGCATTCTGGTTACAAAATTCATGCGTAGTAATTAGTATGGCCCAAAGAACAGGTCAGAATTGTTGAGATTGGATTTCTGGTCTTGAGTACACTGGTATTGGTAGCCTGCAGCAGCAAAGAAGGCTTGCTTGCTCCAAGAGTTATCTGTATGCAATCGCATAGTATTTAGAAGATTATGTTTTTTTCAGAGCCTAATAGAAATACCACATCAGGTAAAGCTGCTGGTGGTGTCAGCATTGTGCCAGTTTGTAAGGCAGAACCCAGCTCTGTTGGGAATCAGTCTTTGCTTGTGTCGTGCCACTAGATGGCATTGCCTACAACGATTTGTGATTTCAAACATGCACAAGGAAGCCAGCTGAGATACAAAAAAGCATCTTATCCTGACAAAGGCTTTACTTCTCCGGATTAACTCCAGCTCAGACTCTGACACATCTTCCTGTTTAAAATATGCAAGAGCTGAGCAGCATTAAAAAATATAAAGTATCATTAATTTAGCAAAAACACTGAAGTTATTTTTAAATGGATAAGGAGGATTTGGTCTCAGACCCGGTATTTGTGAATGCTTATGTTATGTCTCTCACCAGGAATATCTGTGGTTTGCTCCATTTCTGAAGGAAGGAAAGCAGTCTTTTTAAATTGCCACCTACATAATTTTTTACTGTGCAAAGCTGTAAAAAGCTTCATGGTAAAAGAAAATAAGTGTTGTTTTTTTTTTAATACACACTTGAAACTATCTAGACTCTCTGTAACTTTAAAAACTTCTTTTTCTAGCCTATTCATTTTCAGCAGTGAATGATTAATACCAAATGCATTTGGTTTGGATGTTGAAGGCTAAAATGTCATCTTTAAATCTTCTCCTGAATATTGTGGTCCATATGGGATAGGAACAATTTTCCTAGGCACAGTAAAATAGTTGCAGTGTGAATGGCAACTTCCACTGTGCACCCTAACTGACTAACTTCCAGGTTTGTCAGGGCCAGTAATGCGACTTGAAGTATTTTAGGATCTTTTATAAGAGGAACTGTGCAAGAGGGTTTTATGGGATTCTCATGTTTCAGACCCGTGTGGTTCACATGCCTTTTCAAAGCACGTAAGAGGTCTTCTGTGTGAAAGGTGCTTCTTCATACAGTGGTAGTAGTTGCTGTAGTTCAGGCAATTTTCCAAAATTTCATGCAGGGTTTGGAGACCACATTGACCAGCAGGTCCCCGGGGTGTGCATGGGATTGTGGCAGAGACCTGCATTTTGTATTGGTAGGTTAAAACTGCCCTCCCTGGGCAAATCGAGTAGTTCTGGCTCCAAAACTTCTTCCTGCATAGTAACGGGATCTCAGCGAGGAGCTCCTGCCAGGCACTAAGCAAGCCGAGGTCTTTGCACCTGTAACCAAGGGAGCCTAAAGCTGACTGCAGGGACTTTGCTTCCTCTTGGTCATGTCAGAGTACTTCCACAAAATGCACAGCGTGTCCATACAAGCTCTTTGGTCCAAATTAATTTTAGTTTGATTCTCAGGATGGGCAGTAAGTACTGCTCCTGTCGTCTTAGCCTTTTAACTAGCTGGCGATAAGGACCAGGACCTGTCATGTGAATGGTTGATTTGTTTTATTCTGGTAAAAGTTGTGAAATTAAGCTTTTAGAAACATTTGCTTTTTTTTTAAAATTCCTGTTTTGTGTAAATAGACAATGGATCATTGCCTGTATCATGGTAATGCTGGCATACCCTGATTTTAAAGGGGTTCCCTTTGTACTAGACATTGTAGTGATACAAGAGAAAACAAATCCTTTGTTCACAGCTGAAGTCAGCTAGTTCCAGGTTCTTGTTTGCCTTGACACACATAGATATGATCTCTGCTCCACCAGTGATCTCTGTAGTGAGACTAAGTTAGGAAGCTGACCGTTAGTGGAGTTCTGTTCCTGAGTTTGCCTGTAACACGCTCTATGCGATTGTCTGAGGTCTGCTTGATGTACCCATCCACTGAAAATTGGGCTGCAGCTTGTTTAAAAGCCTACGGCCGCACTGCAGAAAAACCCAGAGAATAGGGGCTCTTTCTTCATACAGCCTTCCTGGTTTCAGAGGTCTCTGCTGGATCTATGAACTATTACATGAATGAGTAATTAACTTCCCGGGTACCTAGAACATGACCAAGCCAGGATGTACTCTGTCTTAAAAAAATCAGTTTGACTTCGATATCTCAGATGATGTGAGATGGACTGACATTTTTATAGTGGTTGGGTGGTTTTAAGGCCTCTCTCTCATGCAGTATGTGATTTCTGTCATCTAACACACTTAATCTCTTTTAGTAGAATGTCCCGTGCCCAACCACCAGCTTCCAAAAAACTGGAAGAAACTGAAGTGTTGAGGCTGTATGGGTGAATTTGCTTGAAACTGCTCAAAAATATAAAAATATTGGAGGAGGTGAGAAGAAAAGAGAATGATGTGGAGATGGGCAAAACCCCATAATAATGGCATAAATCTCATTTCTTCATGAAACAAGTAGTAAATGTTGATTTGTAAATCATGCTAGCGTTTAGTTAGTCCTTGGTCTTTGTCCATGGAAGGTAGAAGTTGCCTAAAAGAGTACATATTCTGTCCTGGTTGTAGGCTAGTAGCTGAGTTATGATGTGTGCTGGTTGATGTCATTCTTGAAGTTGATGTTTGATATCTTTAGCTAATTAACGTATAGTGTTCTTGTCTGTTCCAGGATAATGGCTACGTGCATATTCATACCCCCATAATTACATCAAATGACTGTGAAGGTGCTGGGGAACTCTTTCAAATTGAGGTAAGTTGAGGTGGATAAAATTTGGTTTTGATTTTTGCTTGCAGAGCAATTCTGAAGTCATTGAAGGTTAGAGGAAATGTTTGTCTTTTACAAAACTTTTCCTTTATGTACTTCTGTGATTATTTTTTTTAATATAGCAGTCCTTTGCTTTAATAATTTAGACAGAGTTAAACAGATGCATTGCTTTTTTTTTTAATTGCTGTTTTGTGCATTAATCTGCATCTTTTGTACTGATGAGGTTTTTCTATCCCTGGTGCTGTGGAAGAGTTTACAAAGAATAACAGAGGGAGGTGGAACATCTTGGTAGAGATGTGATGATAAGAGCCTGAGACAAGGGATAGGACATTCAGGACAGCCTACTATATGCAAATATTTCTTAGCTTTGAAGTGAAGAATATAATTCACCATGAGATAACTCTTTAAAAGAAAGTCAGCAATACCTAAAACTCCTTTTCACCTGTGTATATATTCCTCCCTACAAGCTATTCCTGTTGTATATCAGAATTCTCCCCGAATATTGCCAAGTCTCCCCATCCATCACCAAATTACTGCCACAATCTATCAGTATATCAAGTACTTCACCTCTTGGGTCAAAACCTCCTATGAAACTTAAATACAGCTATGTCCACTAAGATCTTCCCCACAGATTTCTCATGCTTCCTAACCCCACAAACATGAATCATGAGAAATTCCATCCGCCTTTTATATTTCTATATTTGTAATTCACTCTTCTGTCTCAAACAATTACATCCATTGCCACTGATGCTTACTGGCTCCAGCCTTGCTGGTGAATCATCTGTAAGCAACATAAAAATTGTTGAGGTAGCAGTTGCTTGCTGCAGGATCGCGTCTCCCGCTCTTTGCGCAGCCTCATGACAAAAAGCCTCCTGTGTACTGGTTCTTCAGGATCTCGAGGTCTAACCTGTGCTACTAGTGATTCCCTTGCAGACCAGTACATGTGGCTCAGCTTTTTGCTTGCTGGGACAATAGAGTTGATTAGCTAAACTAAATTGTTCCTGTTTAATTGAGATCCTTTAATGCTACCGAAGGTTCGTTCCAGGCTGTTGCATGCAAATTAAGATGTGAAAACAAGTGACACTTAATGATGAGAACATTATACAGTTTGCAGCTGTACAGTGTATTACGTCTTTGGTACAAATTGTATCCACTTGAAAGCTGTAAAGGATGCAGGACTACAGCGTAGGTGGCTGGTAGTAACAGAAGCACTGATGCAAATGTTGATTGAGGTGCTAAATTGTGAGTCTGAAACTTGTATAAACTGGATCTTAACTAAATGCATAGTTCAAGGCAAATCTCTTGGTCTCTCTCTGGTGTAGTTGCTAAGGTGTAAATAATACCTGTCTTGGAGAGACGTAGTGACAGCTGTGCTTGAAAGGTGTAGAGTAAGTGCTGAGTTGGATCCCATTGAATGGCCTGTGCCACAAAGAAAGGGCTTCAGAAACCCGCTTGCTGCTGGGAAACGGGAAGTTCTCCGTGATTTCCTGTTTCTTCTTTGTGCGCTGCTTCATTGTCTGGCCTAATTTAGGACTTGGTTTTGTTTCTGAAATGTTCTGTGCAGAATTGGTCTTGGCTAGCAGAAATGCAAGACCACACTATCCCACTGTGACCACTGCACTCCACTGGAGCAGTGACACTCTTGACATTAGAAATCTGGGGAAGATTAAGTCTTCCTTGGGCCATGCATGTGAGGTTGTCAGACATAAAAGTAGGAGTGACATAAGGGTATCAGGCATAAAAATAAGGGTGTGGTATTTGCAGCAAACCTAGAATCTCTATGTGCTTATAATCAAACCATGCATCAACATGTTCCCTGTCTGCTGTATTCAGTGACTTTTAAACTGGCCCTGAATTCACTACTTGCACAGGCCAAGGGAGAAAATAAATTTCTGTTCCTCTTATATTTGAGCAGTAGCCAAGAATTGCAGTGATGGGAAGCAGCGAAAGCAACTTGAAAATTAGTTTCTTCAATTTAAAAAAAAAAAAAAGTTTAAATCTTGTACTTAAAGTTTTAAGACCTATCCTCCAATTGTACCAGAACATAAATTGGTGTCCTATTGCTCCTGAATTTGTAGTAGTTACAATATGCCTGCTGCTTACAGGTAATTTTTCTTATGCCCCCCTCTTTTTTTTCTTTAGCTCACTTGAGCTGTGTGTAAGACTGATAATCTCACCAGTTTAGCTGTCCTGCTGTGGTCGGAATAAGTTGAAAACTTTGGTTGAGTACCCTTTAGGACCCAAGTAGAGGCTGCTTTTGCACCCACTTTGAACCATTGCCTTTTAATAACTGTCTTCTCCCGACTGGCACAATTTTAATCCTCTGACTAATGTCTGGTGCTGCTCAGGCCTGTGCGTGCTGTGGAACAGTAGAAAGTGAAGAGAGTAGGAATCTGTTTTTACACGAGACTTGAAGAGATGGGGGGAAAAAGTATCTTGAGTTAGAAGGGAAAAGCTTTTTGAAGACACATAATCTTTGATTCCTAGACCTCTTAACGCTGTAGGATTTGTGTTTGTTTATATGTTCGGCTTCCTCATTATCTTTGTTTGATTTTGGGAGTACTGATTAGTCTGTACATAGCTTTGGTTGGGATGTTCTCATGCTAGCACTTGGGATGGGGAGGAATCTCTTTCTGCTGGGCAAATAAATTCAGGTAAATATTTTTAAAGTTAAGTACTGTAACAATGAGAAGAGGGCAGTAAGCAGAGATTTTAAAAAATAAATCACAAGGTGGTAAGAACTCCAGAGAAATCCTTCGCATGTGAGATTTGCTACACCTAAAAAGTGTAGGCTTGAGGAGAAGTTTGAGGAGAAACTGCCAGAAGTGTGAGAACAGCCAGGCAGAGCCTAACTCTCATGGAGAACATCAGCAACACCAGCTTGTGGATTTCTGCACCTTTGATGGTGTCTGCCTTTGGTGGAACCCTGTGAGGGGGGAAGCCTCTTGCTTGTGCCGCCTTCCTTAAACTTACTGAAAATGCCAAAAGAGTTTTGAATACTGAAAGCTGGGTTTTAGAAGAATGCAAAGCAGGACAAGGTAGTTCTTGAAATAGGAGGAACGCAGATCAGCAGGGTGAGAAATTCCTTTTTATTTTTTTTTAATTCAATCTGAGAATAATTCTTCTGTACCAACAGTCTTAGCTCATCAGGGCAGATCCTTTCCTTGTTTTTTTTCTTTTTTCTTCTGAAGTGTAAAATTCCTAACAGCTTTGTATGTGGCAAGAAACTTTACCAGTCCCTTTCTAAGGCTGCTTCCTAGGAAATCTGCCTTTTCTTTTGTTTTTGTGACCCGGTTGCATGTCTGTTCCCTGCTATTTTCAGTAGCCTCCCACTCTGTCTGCAGTGTTGAGGGCTCCCAGCTTTCTGGGTCTCCTGCTCTGTCTTTTTCACTTTGTTCCCTGGAAAGTTTCCTTATTTGACTGTACTCAGCTGCTGCGGGCAAGGTGCGGCCTCCTCTACACTCTGGAAGAGTCATTCTGACCCAGGACACTCCAGCTGGTGTGATGAGGCCCTGGACAACCACTTTCCCTGCTGCCTAGCCACGGCCTTTTAAAAGAACTCAGCATGCAGTGAGGTACAAAGCACAACAGCTGTATTGGCATTTGCAGCTCTTTAAAGTAGATCTCATATGTGTTTTGTATTGCCTGTGGCCTTATTCCTTCCTGGGGATGGTGCTGTAAGTGTAAGGAGTGCTACGCTCTACCTGATGGCTCCACTGGAGGTAATACGTGTTCTGTACCAGGCTTATCTCTTCCCACACACACGCCTCATTGCATTTGGGTGGTGTTTGACTGAACCCAGGGTCTGGATCAGGCTATTTTGTTATTTGAAAGAATACTTACTTCACTGTAAACCCTAAGAACCATCCAGATGTTTTTCTTATCTAAAATGTATCCAGAGATCAGAGATGGTATAGCATTTGTTTTTTTGCCACCTGCTCACAGGAGTGAATGCAAAAGTTTCCAGATCTCTGAAGGGTGCAAGTGCGTGGCTGTGCCTACCACGGAGCCAGAAATACGTGCCTGCTGCTGAAGATGCAGAAACTTACTCCTACCGTTCCTTCAGTACTGCTGAAAACAGCATTGCCAGCACCAAGGCAGGCTGGGGTCTGCTGGAGAGAATCGCAGTTAAATGCAACGATATTAGTGTCTGTCAGGTGTTTCCGCTGTAGAGATGCTCATGGTCTGGGAGGCAGCCAGTCTCTGGCAGACTTAAGGGATCGGGGTAAGCTGGAACTGAGCTGAGGGAGGGCTTGCTTTTGCCTTTTCTGGCTCTCCCAGTTTCTGCTTGTTTCCACCTGATTCATCTCCGCTTGTAATTCCAGTCCATATTTATGAGATGTTTGTCTCAGCACAACCAGCTGCTATTGCCCCATGTGAGTCCAGCTGATCAGAATTAGGACTGGAATTGCAAGGAGGACTTCTTGGAAGTTAGGAATTTTGCAGTGGTTGTGTAAAAAGGAAAACCCAATTGTGTTTATAATAGGACATCACAGAGGACAGGTCCGGATTAAAGATGTGGTGCTGTGAAGCTTCAGCAGCATGTTCTTGTGGGCTTGGGCTAGAGCTACAGCAGTGATCTCTATGAGCTTTTCAAGCTGTTTCTGATCCCTTCATGCATTTGGCTTGCATAGAGTGAAAGACAGAATCAAACGGTTTATACTCTCCTGGAGCTAATTGCCTCAAGTAAAACTTAATACCAGACTGACATCAAAGGGAATAATTTTAAATTAAATCATTAGACATTTGAGGAGATGGAGAACAAAACAGGTACTAAATCCAGTTGTTCTTGTATTTAGAATGAGAATAAAAAGCCTTTGATGTTGACGTCGATTCCTAGTATGTTTATAGAATGTTTACTCTGAGACAGCAAGATGTTTCATACAGATTCCCCCTCTCTCTTTCCCCATTGTAATTTGGGTGGTTTTCAACCAGGGAATGGAGAGAACTTGAAAGCAAACTTATTATTCCCCCCTAATCTGTTATCGAGTAGGTATTTTGGGATTGGGAAGTGGAAGAAAAATCCATCTAATTGAAATAAAAGCACCACAATGTTGTCGCTTTGTTTTGCCAGTCATGGACATGAAAAACACTCTCACTTGGTGTCAGCAGTGATGGGATAGCATCACCTACTATTTATTATTTGTCTTCTACCAGTGACTGTTGTTGTTTATAATAAAGAAGCAAGCTTGATCTAAAAGGCTGAGCATAAATCTGGGGCACAGGCACTTGAAAACATTGGCCTGATCCTGTGCTTGAACGTGTAAAGTGGAGGAACCACCTCTAGTGGGTTAGTCAATATTTGTAGGTGTGAAATGTGAAGTTGCTAATTACAGGGTACCTCCTTGCTGAAGAAGTCCTTCTGAAGGAAAAGGGAGATGTTTCATTTTCTCTGCGTCGCAAGTGGATTGACTTTCACAACTCACAACACCCGTTCATCAAGCTTTGTGTCTCAAAATGAGGGAGAGGAAGTGGGCAGCGGTGGAAAGGCAAGGCAATCATGTGATGATGGAGGGATAAAATTTTATCTAAATATTGCTACGTTCACTCTTTACCCTCTGTTGGAAGCCGTCCAGGAGCTGCTCACAATGCAGACATGCATTTTGGGGTCTCTCAGTGGCCTCTCAAACTGGCTGCAGGTTTTTGTAACTCCAGTTGAGCCGTAGACTTTCTCACACTCTTCCTCTAGTCACTTACTGTTGTGTCTATTTTCCCTTTGCCTCCCTGCGATTACATCTGATTTGGAGAATGAAAAATGACACAAAGTCATTATAAATAAACCAAACCCCAGCTCCTGGAGACAGCTGTATCCTGTTTGTGGATTTGGGGGGAAGTTTTGAGATTTCATGGCTGATTTCTTCTATTCTTTTCCTGCTTCCAGTCTGTCTCTTTCTCGTTGTTTAGAAGTTGCATCCTACAGGATTAGGTGGGATTTTTTTCACTGGTGGAACAAGGAACGTAGCTGAATTAAACTTGCAATAGGAGAAATTGGAGTCATACATGGCTCTTCTCTTTAGCCTTCTGGCCATGGCCCTGGGGCTGTGGTATGTGGATGTTTGTATGTTTATTAATATCCTTATTGTTTTTGAGCAAATACTCTGGGTTTATTTGAAGAAAACAATAAGGGCCTGCTTCTGCATCCTTGAGTGGTGGTGTTTGATTTTTTTAGAACTGCAAAACCCATGAAACAAAGGAAGCAGTCCTGGGGTTGCAGCCACAAATTGTCATTTCCATTGATCTCAGTGGAGCAAGGCAAGCTTGCTCTTTTCTTTAGTGTGATGCTGTGAAGAGATAAAACTACCTTGTGATCTGAGGTCTTTGGCAGTCTCTGTTTTACCTTTGCGATGAGCAGCAGAGCTTTTTGAGAACAAAAGCAACACCTTCCAACTCATTGAGAAAAAATGGCAGGTTGTAGGATATCAAAGACTAGCAAACAAGCCTCAGTCAAGCAACTTTCCTGTGACAAAGCAAGTTGGGGGGTAGGGTGGCTGGAGGCAGTGGCATACTTAGCTGAGCTAGCAACACTTAGCATAACTCCTAGGAACTACACTTTGAAAAGTGAGTATTTCAACCTTACCTCAGAAGAAGGTATTCGTTTGGAAGTCAGTGTAGATCAGCCAAACCTCAAAATAACTTAGAAGTTTCTTTGTGTCTTTCTTCTGAACCTTTGACTCTTCTAAAGCTTAGGGATGACATTGAAATATAGAAAATGCTGAAACAAACATCTCGTTTATCTTCACATTTTTTAAAAAGCCACAGAATTATGACCTCTAGATATCATCTACGCCATCTCACCATGCTCAAACAGGATCAGCTACAGCAAGTTGCCCAGGACTCTTTCCTGCAGAGTTTTGAATATCTCCCCAGATGGAGACTTCACAGCCTCTCTGGGCAACCTGTTCTAGTGTTTGACCAACCTCACAGTTAATGAAAAGTTTATTCTCGTTTTCAGATTAAATTGCATGTGTGTTAAAATATGTGCCCATTGCCTCTTGTCCTCTCAGTGAGCAGAGCTGAGATGTGTCTGCTTCCTCCTTCATTCCCTTCCATCAGGTATTTACACACAAGGATAAGATCCCCCTGAGCCTTCTCCACTCTGAACAGTCCCAGCTCTTTCAGCCTCTCCTCATATGAAAGATGTTCCAGTCCATTAATCATCTTTGTGGCCCTTTGCTGGACTCCCTAGTATGTCCATGTCTCTCTCTGGGTGAAATGCTCCATTCCCCAGTACGAGATCTTGGTAAATCACCAGTGCTGTGCAGAGGGGAGGGATCCCCTCCCTCGACCTGCTGGCGGTGCTCTGCCTGATGCAGCCCAGGAGGTTGATGACTTTCTTTGCCATGAGGGCTCCTTGCTGTCTTTCGGGCACCTTGGTGTCTGCCAGGGAAATGGTGAAGCACAGTCCTTATGCTCAAATGACTTTCGAAGTGCTTTACGCAGAGGTCTTCTAATTTTTCTTTTGTGCCTCTAAATTAAAAAAAAAAACAAAAATATACCATCACTTTAATGGGACTTTTTTAAAGACTGTTTTTCATAATGAAACACTGAACTTGCTAAATTTTCCGTTACTCATAGTTTTTTGTGCTTGAAATATCTGGTGACCTGTAAAAATATGCAAAAGCTGAAATGAAACATAGTTTGTTGTTTCGGTGCCTATATAATGTGTAAGCTGTGATGTTTCCAACTCCATGTTGTTTCAGTTCTGCTTATTTTGAAGACTGAATAACAAGTCTTAAGAGGATATTGCATTCCTTTTTTTTTTTTTTTTTTTCTTCTGATTACTGTTGGTCTTTTTGCAATGGAAACAAACTCATTTACGCATGAAAAGGAAATAGCACTGGGTTTTAAGTCTTCACTAAAAGTCAGTGCATCTGACACGGAAAATACTCCTCCATTTTCTCATCAGACTTGAAATTGAATTTTGAAGGCAATGCTGCGTGAAGCTTCAAACTTCCAAATGATAGAGATTCTTCCTTTCCCTCTTTCACTGTTCATCTTGGTAAGAAAGAGTGAAAAATCAATACTTGTACTTGGAGACAGGGTTGATAGGCCAGCATCTTTCTTTTATATGTTGCTGGGAAAAATGTTCCTCAATGGATGTTCCAGAGGGATTTTCATTTTGTATGTCTGTGTTTCCCAGAAACACAGGGTGTTATTTCTCCACCTGCTCCCAAACTTCTGGGTAGACAAGCCCTTACCTATACATGCGTTACTTTACTGGGGAGCCAAAAATCAGAGGCTACTCTAGAAAATCGGCATTTCTACCGCTCTTGTTCTCAGACTCTCTTGTTGTGGTGGATTGTCTGTGGATGGACACCAGGTGCCCACCAAGGTTGCTCTATCCCTCTCCCTCCTTAACTAGACAGGGGAGAAAAATTATAACAAAAGGCTTGTGGGTTGAGATGAGGACAGGGAGAGAACATTCAACAATTACTGTCACAGGCAAAACAGACTCAACTTAGAAAAAATTCATCTAATTTATTACCAAGCAAAACAGAGTAGAGCAATGAGAAATAAAACCAAATCTTGAAACATCTCCCACCACACCTCCCTCCTTCCCAGGCCCAACTTCACTCCCCATTTCTCTCCCTCCTCCCCCTCGCAGCAGCACAGGGGGACGGGGAATGGGGGTTGTGGTCAGTACATCACACGATGTCTCTGCCGCTCCTTCCTCCTCAGGGGGAGGACTCATCACATTCTGCCCCTGCTCCAGTGTGGGGCCCCTCTCATAGGACACAGTCCTCCGTGGACGTCTCCAGCATGAGTCCTTCATGAACTGCTCCAGCGTGGGTCTCTCCCAAGGGGTGCAGACCTTCAGGACCAGACTGCTCCAGCGTGGGTCTCCCACAGGGTCACAAGTCCTGCCAGCAAACCTGCTGTGGCGTGGACTCCTCTCTCCATGGGGCCACAGGTCCTGCCAGGAGCCTGCTCCACTGTGGGCTTCCCACGGGGTCACAGCCTCCTTCAGGTGTCTCCACCTGCTCTGACATGGGGTCCTCCACGGGCTGCAGGTGGAATCTCTGCTCCCCACCATCCTCCATGGGCTGCAGGGGGACAGCCTGCCTCACCACGGTCTTCACCATCGGCTGCAGGAGGATCTCTGCTCTGGCTCCTGGAGCACCTCCTGCACTGACCTGGGTATTTGCAGAGTTTCTCACATTTTCTCACTCCTCTGGCTGCAAAAGCTTCTGTTAGAGTTTTTTTCCCTTCTTAACTCTGTTACCCCAGAGGCGCTACCATGATCACTGGTGGGCTCAGCCTTGGCCTGCAGCGGGTCTGTCTTCGAGCCAGCTGGCATTGCCTCTATCAGACATGGGGGAAGCTTCTAGCAGCTTCTCGCAGAAGCCACCTCTGTAGCCTCCCCGCTACCAAAACCTTGCCATGCAAACCCAATACACTTGTAAAATGGTGAAAATGTCCTTCATGACATTTTATTTTAGATTTTATTTTACTTTTTATTACTTTCTTCCTTTCTACAATGTTATTCCTCATTCAGCTCATGGATACTTAAACATATAAGTTACACAGTTCTTTGAGTAAAATGTAGAGCTCCTGAGATACCCAAATACAGAGGCAAGAAGTGAGAAGTGAAGAGCCACATATTCTTTTAGCTTTGTACAAACTCTGTGCTGCCTGCAAAGTTTTGGGCAAAGCATTAAACTCTATGAAGATGTCTCATCTTAAGAAGTTACTTCCTGCTCAGCCAAAATGATAGAACTAATTGCTGGGGACCCAATTCACAATCCCTTTAGTTTGAGAGATGTATGAAAGAACTGCGTATCCTTCCTCCATGCTGACATGTCCAAGCTTTGCTGGTGTCACAGTCCACAAACTTGTTCTGCAAGTTGTGATACCTACAACCCATAACCTCATAAGCTACTGAAAGTGGAGGTGGGAGCTGTGATGTTTCCCACTTAAAGTATGGCTTTTCACTACCAGACACATTATTTGCATTGGACCTCTAGAAAGAGAAGTCCCCAAGAATGCTTTATCTTCTGTTTTTGTTTTTTTTTTAGTGTGTTTTGCTTGAATAGGTTTTAGAGCCCATTAGAAGTCTGAAGAAAGGTGGGGTGCGTTGTATTATGACTTACCATGCTGTTGGATTCCATCTCAGCAGTGTTTGGGTTGAATCTTACAGAGTTTCCTAAGAGAAGAAAAAGGGAAAATAAGCTGGAAGCTGTGCTTTTTATTCAAACACTGATAGTCTGACTTCATGCTCTTTTTTTTTTTTGACTTACAGACATCAAATGAGGCAAGGGAATCTGCGGAAAAGACCCATTTCTTCAGTGTGCCTGCCTTCCTGACAGTTTCTGGCCAGCTCCATTTGGAAGTGATGGCGGGGTGAGCAAAATGGGTTGGTTTTGGCTTGATCTGCTCGGTTAGTAATTTTGCCCCATTGGTATCCATTAGGTATCTGCCATGTGTGCCAGAAACAAATTGAGCAGCAGTGGCTGGATGATGGTGTGAGAGGCCAGCCTAGGTAGGGGAAAATTAGACTGCTTTTTAATTCTGGTCCATGAACTAGTTTTAAATACTAGGCATCTCCTGCTTGCCATGAATTGGGAATATTGGATGGAGACATAATCTTTATGGGAATGACTGTAGGATTGTTGCTAATAATTGTAGCACCTTCAGTGTGTTGTTGTTCACAGCTGGCATGTCTCAGCAAGAAAATCTTTTTCATCTTAGCTATCACATTCCTCTACTCTTTTCTCCTTTTTTCCCAAGCTTCCTTTTTCTGTCTTCTTCAGTCTTCCTGTTGTGTTTAAAAATTCTGCCAGTTCTTATTACTCCTGTTTCATGACATTCATACTTGATGCTTTGTTCATCCTAGTTGCCAGAGTCAAATGGTTAATAGACTTTGATTTTAAAAAATTATCCTTAAGCTTTTACTGTTAATATTTCACTGAGATTGTTAGGGGTGAAAGTGTCAGTCTGCTAGAGAGACAGTTCCCTTTGATTAGGGGTTTTGGTCCTCATCTACACTGAATTTTCCCAATAAATTAACTAAATTAGTGCATCAAACAGATGGAGTCAAATCAGCACAATCCCATATTTGAAGGCAAGTTTTCTGAGTGCTTGCAATGTGAGTTCTCCTCAGATGTGGTACTTCAGCCAAGTTGCTGTGCACCAGCTGGAGGGCTGATAAAGCCTGTCAGAGACCAGGTCTTAGGCAGGTAGCACTGCAGTTGTTTGCCCAGGGGGTCATCATGCACTTACAGTGAGTTTAAGATCACTTTTTAAAGTGATTAATTACTGTCCAATGCAAATCTCCTGAAGATGAGAGGAATAAACCCCTTGCTTTAGAAAATGCGAACTTGGAAGATCTGCCTTTTCATGTGGAGGTTCTAACGAGTATTTCTAATAGTATTTGCTGTCCATGTCTCATATCCAGTGTTGTGAACCAAATAATAAATGTTTAGCTGTTTTTATTTAATCGCTGTTGCACCGTTTAATTGGCTGCTGGTAAATAGCTGCAGTGGAATTGTTGAAATGTTTACATACAGTCAAAAGGTATAAATTTCTTCGGAAAGCTGTTTCCTGCCTCGCTTGTTCTCTGTGTCTCTTCTCAGACCACCTAGACGGCTGTGGTCTGCTGAAATACTCAAGCTAAAGGTTCTCGATGGACAGGATGTTTCTCATGTGGTGCCCTGGCCGCTGTGACAGAAGCACAGGTCACTTGGCAGCCAAAGGCTGATGTGTCATCTCAGATATTAGCTGCGGAAAGTTAATGAGGAAGAAGTTTGTTTAACTGTAAGGGTGTTAGAGTTTTTGCATCCCTGAAAGAAGATGGTGTGACATGCATTTGTATGTTAGACTTAATTGACTGTCATGCCTTGTGACCTTTATTGAAATACGTAATTCCACAAATCAAATAAGTCCAAAGAAAAAGTATGGATTGTAATGATTAACTTGACAATCTCACTCTCTTACATCAGTCTGTTCCCTTTAAATAGTACACAGCCTGCTCTGGGATTGAGCAGAAGGCTAAACTGGACAGATGCGAGACCTGTCTGCTAAATATTTTTTCCATTGATACCACTCAGGTGCAACTTGCTCTCTAAGGATGGGTAAAAAAAAAAAATAAAAATCAATTGTCTTCAGCATGCAGTACATTACAGCTTCATGTTCCTATTTTACAGTAGCAGGTTGTTCTTACAGGCATTTTAGATAAGTCCAGTGCCATCTAAATTTAGATAAGCTGTGTTTATTCATAATGGGCCATAGCGGTTCTGTGAACCTGCTCCTTTTATTTTTATTTTATTTAAGCACACTGACTTTTTGAGGCCTACAGTTCAAGTGGTACTGAATCCCTTCAGTCTTCAAAAATAGATCAAACTCTTTTAGATGCAGAAGCACCATAGTGATGCATCGTAGTATTAACCCCCTAGATACTGTGAAACCCTTTAGATACTCGGAAGGTTTTATCTGTGGTTGTCAAGTTGGGTCTTACTCTGTGAATGGGACTCCTACATGATCAAAGAACTTAAGTGCATAGTAGTAACTGGAGCTGCTTGGCAAACGAATGTGTTGTGACGATGCTCTCAGAGTAGTAAAAACTGGGAGTCCTTTTCTCCCCAAAACGGAAATGTTCTAGTCTTCCCAATAAACAATGCAGCCAAAACAGTAAAGATTTATGTGTTTTATATTTGATCCTGTGGAATTTACCCTTTGTTTTAGCCAGACTAAATTTTTCATGCCCAGAAACAGAACTATTTTTCAGAAATTCTCTTTAGCTTAAATGAAGTGTTGACTTGCTGCAGTCTTAAGGCTTTCAGGAACAACTGGTCCCTGAGAATTTGTAGGAGGAGACCAAGGTAGAAGTGCCTGGAGATCCTTCCATTGAATCTTGGCCCATATCCTGTTGTGACTTGATGCGGGACATGGGAGTGCAGAGACAGAGCCTACAGGAGTCCATTAGAAACCAGGGGTGGAGCAGGGTAGGACTGAGAGGCAGGGAGGAATTGGTCCATGGGCTTTATGTAGTACGGAACAGAAAGTCAGCTAGGCAGTCATATCTGCTTGGAGTCAGCTTTTAGCTTTACAGAGCTCACGAGTAACTTCTAAGCTGTGGTTGGAAAAGTCTGGGCAGGGGAGGTATGGAGAAGACTTACCAGATGTGTCTGGAACCAAGTCTTCTACTGTCCTTGCTGAGCGTTCATCTGCAGCCCACAGGGTCTCATCTGAGTACTCATGCCTGCCTGTTGTCTAGGGCTCGAGGCTCCATTTTACAGCAGGGCTGCTTGCTGCTATTCCTGATTAGAGGAGAGAAGAGCGAACCAGTTATAATTTGTGAGTTTTTAACCTTTTTCTTTGAGGAAAAACAGGAAGAGAGGTGTTCCTGCGTTTATTGACTGACTGCTGTGCTACGTATGCTTGTTATTGAAGGCAAGGTCAGAAAAGTTCGCCTTGTCTCTCAGTATGACACGAACAGCCTAGTTGGCACAACCTCTCACTTCGTTGTACTTCATCTTTGCAGTGACGGCATCTAGGTTGACTGCTCAGGGTGTCTGAATCATTGTCAGCTGCTATAAATCTATAGGCTCTTTAACGTCTCCAGAAAAGTCTTTGTCCAGTAATACAGCTCTCCCCTTTTAGTCTTCTCCATCTCAGATGAATCAGTAACCAATGTATGTGGTAGAAGTTTGTAGGACTGTGTGTCCCAATAACTAGTTTTAAATGTCATTGGTTTTCTGTGAAGTCCTGGTGGTATTTCCTTACCTCGTGATCCTCCAGTGAAGATAAAGGCCCCTTTGGGGACTTGAACTAGGCTGGAGGGTCTGCGACAGCTGAAGATGATTCAGAGGCACGCTGGAGACAGCCAAAACCAGCTCTTGCCAGGAAGTACAGCTCACTGGCTCTATTTACTTTGTTTTTTTCTCTCCTTTTGCCCACTGCATTTCCCACAAGCTCTACCTGCTCCTCGCTTTTCAGTCCCTCTTGCTAATAGTTTACATCGTTGTTTCGCATTGATTTTTCCTTGCACCACGTTTCATCCCAGACACTGTCTGTTCTGCCTTTTGCATCATGAGCTTAAATAAAACTGCTTTTGCTAAAAGCTCTGGGTGCTATCCCCTCCTTAAATTGCAGAGTAAGTTCTCTCCTCGTTCATTGCTCTCCTTAGCTCTGTTTCTTTTATCAGGCCTTCGGTAGGTTTCTTCTCTCTTGCTTATCTCATGTTTCCTGCAAATGGGTAAAAGGCTCCAGGGCAATCTATAGCAACCTGCTAGGACCTGCAAGGAGGTTGTCAAGAAGACAAACTCGCTCTGCAATGGTGAATGACTAGAGGACAAAAGACTATGGAGATAAGTTGAAACGAGAAGTTCTGACTGGATATAGCAGGGGAAAAATCACTAAGAGATCAGTTGAGCATTAGAAAAGATTGCTGAGAGAGACTGTGCATTCTTCATCCCTAGACGTTTTCAAGATCCGGCTAGATAAAGCCTTGAGCAGCCTGGTCTGGCCTTCTTCTGACCCTGCTTTGAGCAGAAGACCAGACCAGTGACCTCCCGAGGTCCCTTCCAGCCTGAATTATTCTATCCTTCTGAGTTTATTCTTGGCTTCATTCTCATTTTCCTCTCTACCAATCTAATCCACAAGACCATCTTGGTGAATTCTCTCTCTAGTTCACTTTCAGTTCAACGTCTTTCCCCAGGACCTGTTTTTTCTGCCTAATGTAAAATCTCAGCCTTTCATACTGACATCTGCCTGTTCATGTCTATCAGACTTGGTTTAGTTGTAACATAATTAATCCCACTCCTCTATTCTCAAGTACATCCCCTTGATTTCTTAAATCATCGTGGATTTTGCTACTGTCCTGCCTATTCCAGATATTCTCTGTAAACCTGCAACTGTTTTTTCTGGTTGCAGAGAATCTCTAAAAAAATCTCAGTCATCCAGACCATTTTAGCTGGGCCTGCCTGAGTTTGTAGAGAGCTGAACGCAGTGAATTTCCTGCTGGTTTCAGAAGATACTGAAATCACGCTGATTTCACTTTTAAAATGCGCGTACATCACTGCTTTTCAAAGCATTGAAGAGATGCAGAGATATAGCTGTCATTTTGAGTTGGTATTCAAGAAAACACTGCTGAGCTGATGAGAGATGTGTTTGAGGCCACCTACCATAAAAGAGGCTTCATTTTCAGCAGTCTGGCAAATGCAGCCTTAAAATTGGATTCCAAAATGACTTGCTAATGATGGAACAGATTGCATTGTCTTCAAGCAAATATTTGCTCCACATTGTACAATTTTAAATACTTTTGAATGCAGCTGCAGGAATGATGTCCAGTTGTATAACATTCCTGTTGCTAAGAATTAACAAAAATAAGTGTAATTATTTATCTTGGACGGCTGAAAAAAATCTCTGACATTTCTTGCACAACATTTGTTTGAGCCTGAATCACAACACACGCTTATAATTAGCACACTAACTTCCATTAATTAGGCTGACACTTAATTGGAGCTATAAAAAGCAACCCTGACATGTCTGTTTTTAATCAATTACCACATGCTTCAGTCTGGTTCATGACTGCTGCGGTGATTGTTAATGACTTTGTATTACTGGGAGGCCAAATGCATGAACTTTGTAAGTGCAGCAGTGAGCCTAAGGTCGCTCGGCTGATTGGAGCTGTACGGTCTGCATGGATATGCTGTTGGTCCTTTCTCCCTCTCCACTATTTTGGGAGGGGAAGCAGGTGATTGCCTTGCAAGAAGCACGGTGAGCATGCTGAGAGTAGCTGCGGGTCATCCGTGTCCCTGGGATCTGCGCACAAAGGGCTGAGTGCAATCCCAGCAGTGTCTTGGACCATGTGCTCTTTATTTTATCTCCTGACTGTAAAAATCAATTCAGATAGCAACAGAACAGGTTTTACACTTACCTGGTGAAAGGTGTCATCAGCTGAAATTCTTGGTCCTCCTTTTATAAGTAAGCTAAGATAACCCATTCTGTTACTGTCTTGAATCCACTGCATGACCCGTTTTCCTTCTCTGAACATCTTGTCATCCCTGTGTGAAGCAGTGGTAGGTGCCGTTGGATCCGTGTCAGATCCCAGCATCCAGGTTTGCATAAGACCTTGCAGCTCAGCTTCATGCGTGTGCCCATGAGAGCTGCGGGGAGGTTAAGAAACTGTGGCTTTGTGAGTTACAAGGGGGCTGTTATAACCCTCTGCCCGCGTGTTCCCCGTGCCATAGTAGCCGCATTCATGGTGGCTTCTGTGAACTTGTTCTACTTTACGACCGAGGCAAGCAAGGAGCCTGCGGGCAATCTGTTACTGCAGCTCAGCTGACCGTCGGTGGCTTACGACGCCGTGGCAAACTTGATTGCTCATGAGAGTGTGAACATGCCCTGTGTTCAGGCTGCAGTCCCTGCTTCTCGGGAAGGCTCCATGCTCCGAGCATTGGGTCCAGTATGAGATGTTAAGGCAGGCGGCTCCATCCCTGTTTGCTCCCACAGCTTTCCTTAAAATAGATGCACAAATCCATCAGCGTGTGCCCTGAATTTCTTCAAGGGTTTGCTGTCATTGCTCAGAAGTAGAATATGGATATAGATACAAGTCATAGTGTTGCATTTAATAGAACTTTTAGTATTATTTTTTTTTTAGTACAATTGTTTATTTTCTGTAGTTACTGTGGAATTTGAGGCCTTGGAGATTTTAAATAGCTACACCCAAACTTTGAAACATGGCCTGTGCCACGACTGCCTTTGTGCAATAATGCACCCGCTGATGCAGTTTCTTACTGTGATTTATATTTGTGGAGTTCATACAACCAGTGTCCATCTGAACAAAAAAAAAAAAAATCCTCTTCATAGCTATTAAAATGGAGTTTCTGGAGAATATGCGGGGTTTTTGCTCTGAAAGGAAAAAGATCTAACACAATTGCTCCCCCCCCCACCATGTTGGTCGTGTATTTTTATGGCTTAGAGTAGCAGTCGCTGGGATGATCAAGTTTTGAAAGAGATCTTTGCTCCCTCTTTTATTTAAATCTTTGAAACATTTTATATCGCTCCTTTGTAGAAGATGGCTGTTAGGGCATGGTAAATGGTTATTTGAATAAAAGCTTAACGACTCTGGTGGCTTTCATCAGCCCAGCTTGAGTTATCATTGCTAATCAGTCATTTTATCGACTTTAATTAGAAATAGCAATAACAAAACTAGGACAAAACAAGACTCCACTAAGAATAAAGAACAACAGTGTCACATAAAAGGGTGGAGGACCCACACTGATGAGATCTTTGAGCCTGGAGCAGAAGACATTATATGGCTCTGAGTAACTCTGTTTCCTTTGTGTCTCAGTTTTTTTCTCCTCTACTCTCCTGCCGTCTGTAAACTAACAATACAGTGCCTAGGTGTGCTGTGAGGTTTAATAAACAAAATGCAGGTTGCTTTGCCAGATAATTAGTGTATATGGGTCACATTGTTAATTACTCAAGTGTGCCTGGATCGGTTTCAAGCAGAGGTGAATGATCCGGGGAGGATCCTTGTCCCATCTCCTCTTCTTGCTGCTGAAGCGGGAGCAGGGGACGTGGCAGGGGGAGAGCTGGTCCCGAAGCCTGGCAGGAGGGTGTTGCTGCGCCCACGACTTTGCCGTTTGGAGGTTGCAGAGAGGGAAACTACTGCATTGCTTCAGTCTGACTGGCTGGAGGAGGGAGGTTTGGCACTTCCTAGTCCCTGTCTGGGAACTTAGACAGCATTTTTTTTTAAATTTATGCATTTATTTTTGGCTGCTTACAAAAGGAAGTACAGTCCCATCTCATCGTGAATTGAAACCTTAGCACTCAGCACACCAGCTTCGCTGCCCAGGCTTAAGCATCACGCACTGCTATAAAAGCCCTTGTCAAGATGCAGCTTTTCTCATCTGTGCTTCCTTGGAGGGCAGACAGAAGTGGCACTTTCTATGAAGAATCTTTTAAAACTCCTTTTTCTGCTTTTTTTCTGGAAAAAAAATCAGTGTGTCCCCCCCACTGCCTTTTCAGCAGAAACACGTGCATTTTCATTGTGCGAAATCCAAACCACCAAACAATGCTAATGGGAGTATTATTTTTACATTGAGGTTAAAAACTAGGTATTTCTGTCCAACTCTGAAATTTCATTTTAACACAGTCTACCCAACTCAAAGATGTAAAACTTTCTTCCTCTTCTCCAAACTGCTGGGCACCTGTACCTCACTAGCATCATTAGAAGCCCTGGGTTTCCATCTCCTCTAAAAACTAGACCCTGAAGGCATTGGTTCGGTATGTTTGAATGGTCGTCTACATGCATGTGGTTTCTTGAGTCGGGCCAGAACATCTTTCAGCCTACAAATTTTGTCATCTCTGAACAATCCCAGTCACTCTTGGGTCAAGCACTGCAGCCAACTGGTGTCTCCTGGCAGCCGAGCAACGTCATCTGCTTATTTTGATGGAGCAGGCAGGTCCTCCATGCTCAAAACGAATATGGTCATGCTGGAACAGAGTGGAATTAAATTGGATGGCTCGCTTTATTAATTTCTTCCCTTCCTAAGAGAAAGGACAATGTGGCTGACAAAGTTAAGCTCCTGGGCTTTAGGGTCACCTTGCTCTCCTTTCCTTCTCTGCTGACATCATGTGCTGTTTTGTCCTTGGGTTAGAAGCTATCATTTTTAGATTTTCTTGCAATCTAGATTTTAGTTTGTGTGTGGGAGGGTGTAGGGGCGTCGGTGGCCGATGGCACGGGGGAACATCCTGTGTTGAAGGGTTACACTCTGTGTTCATTTAGCATGGCCAAAGCTAAGATTTGTGCCAAATCACCTTTCAGCTCAACTCTTCATTGCAGACCTTGTCGGAGCAATCACTGTATTTGTGTTTATGCAGACACCTGTAGTATTTTGGGGTGAGAACAAGGGCACCCTACACATGAAGGGCTGTGTGGTTTAGTGCTTAGCCCTGAGTCTCACAACAAGCAGCTTCTGCCTCCGGCTGTGTCACTGCCATGTGGTGTGACCTTGGCATAGGCTGTAAGCTGACTGTGCAGGGATTGCATATTCTTGATTAATAGCCTTCCTTAGAGTTATATCCTCTTGGTTTGACAGCACAAATAAGTCTTTATTACCCTGGTAGCAGCATGGAGTCCTGGCTCAGAAAAGGAGCACAATCCATTCCTGGCTTGGGAACCATCGGCACAATTAATTATATTTGGATTGCAGTGTAAAAATTGCCAGTAAGGCAGAGATGCTCAGGCCTACAAACATTGCGTGAGTTTAATTAAAAGGATGATTTTAAGCAGCTTTGGGCACAGCTACTTTATACTTCTCTATTGGTTTCTATCACTGCCTCAATAATGAATTGTCAACGAGTTCAAATGAAATGAGCTTTCATTCTGCATGGCGTAAAGTTCTCCAAGGGGGAAGAGGTAGCTGCTTCTGAAGAGGGTTTTGGGAGTGTGTAAAATAAGGGCAAAAAGGGGAAAGTTTCTCCCTCACTGGGTGTTCATAGCTTGGAGATCACAAATGCAGCCTGTGTAAGAATGAGCCTCCACCAAGCAATTGTCCGTGCAGATGACGCCTGTGCTCCAGCAACACATCCAAGTGCTGCTGTCGGCTTTCACAGGGACTTTTGTGAGCCTGTACCTAAAAAGGCGGCTAAACGCTTCGCTGGTCTGGGGCAAGCAAGCTCGGCGTTTTGCAGGATGGGGCTCTGGCTTTTGCAGCGTTTCAGTGTGTCGGATGGACGCTGTGGGTATTCTCTTGGCCTCCACGTTAAACTCTCAAATTTTCCCAGAGAACTGGGCAGAGTGAAATACAGTCCCAGAAAGGGAGCGATTAATTAAGCGGCTCTGTGCCTTCTTCTGGTGTCGACCCCGGCAGTGCCTGTGAACTGCATAAATGCACTCGGGTTTGCTGTCCAGAGCTCTGATCTGGGTGAAGCTGACTGCAAAGGGACTCGTTTCAAAGCCTCTCTTGTGTTCTTTGGTAGCACGTACAAGGACAGTGTTACAGACATTACTGCTCTGCCTGTAATGGCTAAGGAAAAGGGCTCGACAGATTATTGGGCTTGCTTTTTTTTTTTCTCCCCTCCTGTGTGTGTGCTTTTGTTGGAGATGAGGAATTAGCACTACTGATTTTTTTTTTTTTTTTTTAAAGACTCTTGAGTGCTTGCAACCCCAACTGACCTAGGCGCTTTTGGAGACTTAGCCAGAATTTTCAAGTTATTTTTAAATGCTGGAAGTCTTGCGGAGGTCTGGGAATGTTAAATGATTGATTATTTGCATCGTAGATCATAGGAGTCACAGCCCTGGACTGAGACTCCATTGTGCTAGGTGCTGAATGCACACAGAACAAAATGACTGGTTTTGCCCTCGGTACCACGAAATTGGAGCAGAGTCAGCTCCCATCCCTCTTTTCTAATATATTTATACATGCTAAGTGTGATATAGCAGTGTATCAAATCACAGATATGTTTTTTAATAGCAGATGAAGTACAAATAAAGGTCGGATTCATGTAGCATGCATTTGCTTAATGTCTTGAATGGTAGAGCACAGTAAAAGAGTATCTGAATGCCTGGATGAAAACCAATTGTTTGCACTTGGAGTTGATAACAGGGACTATATGTATTTTTAGCTGTGTTTCTCTGTTACGTCCAGGCTTCTGGTCAGTGCTGCATTGCCATTACCAGATGACTTGCATTTACTGCGCTCCTTTGATCGCTTTGCCAGCATGACATCTGGCTAGTTTCCCTTTGCCAGGGTCCCAGGATCGTGGTGAAATTCTCACAGTTATTTGCATCTATCTTTTCCTTTTACAGTTAGCCTGAGAAATGAATGATTCCTCCCCTCCCTGCAGATGTGGGTTTATTTTGGGTTTGATATTTATTTATTTTCTTCCAAGGGGCAGGCAGGCAAATTTAGTCCTAAACCAGTGATGTTATGTTCTCTATAGGCTATCACAAAGCCCTTAGTCTACGAAGTTGCAGTGCTAGTGGTTCGTTTTGTAAATGTAGGTGGTGCTCGATGTACTAGTTAGAGAAGATTGGTCCCGGCAGGATGCCTGGAGCTGAGAAAAGACTGAAATCGGTTCCTGTGGGAGTTGTTCTGCGCTTGTCCTACCCAAAAGCTCCATCTCGGGCACAGAGAGCCTTTATTCGTGCAGCACAGAATCGATCTATGTCTGTGAAATGTTTGACCACCGTTGACATCTTGGAGCAATAAGGATTTTTTTTTTTAATCATTATTATTTTTAGGTATCTTGCAGCCAGCAAGCCCCTTGGAAGATAAGTATCTAGTCATCATATTTGGGCTGCTATTCAGTAGGAAATAAGTACAGTTCAGAGTGCTCATAGGAGCCTGCATTGCTGGAGACTGTCATCTGCCACACTGAGTGAAGTGTCGGTGCCCACGCCTGGACAGCAGCTGAGAAATGTGTGTCTCACTGAAGCCAGACTGCTGCTCTGTGGGACAGGATCTCCTGCTAGCCACCTGGTTATCACACTTTAGTTTCAAGTGTTACTTTTTGAAGAATTCATGCCAGGGAGAAGTTAGAGACCTGTACATCAAAACCCAGCAGTCCTGGGTGGGTACTTCAGCAATTGCAAGCTTCTCAAAATATTTTTGACTTGTGTCCAGTCCTGGCCCAGTCACAATCTGAACTTGTGACTAAACTGATTTATTTAGGGAAAATTCTTTCTCTAATATTTTAGCAAAAGCCTGAAACATGTGCACAGATAGCACAAGAACCTGCATCTCCTGTTTCCCACTGCAGGCCAACCTCCGTAGCCTGGCCAGCAAAAGTTTTTTACCAGTTCTGCCTTAAACATTGAACAATTTTGGCTGAGTGACTCATTGTTTCATATTTGTTGTTTGTATTGCTATAGCAGTTGAGGCTCTTAAGCTTTAGATCCAAGACCTTGTTGCGCCAGGTGCTGTAGGAACATGGAAAAAAATGCCAAAAAGGTCTTGTGAGGAAAAACATGCGTTTCTCTATAACCCAAGACAACAGATGGCAACAGATGAGGGAGCACAAATAACCAATGAGATAATACTGACCTGTGCGGTGAGTAATAGTCTTGGTACATCACTTATCTAAACATTGCTGAGGTTTTATAGACACTATAGCAAAGGGCAGTTTGAAGGAAGATGTTCAAGTGACGGCAGAAATTTACAGTAATATCTCAACAAGCAAGAAGGGCAACAGAGGAAAAAGAGACATGCTGAAAACGATGCTTCAGGAGCGATGTTTGCTGCAAAATCTGGTTAGCATCATAGATGGCGTGGTCATGGATGAGAGAGTGCAGTTACAGGAGCAAACTAGAGCCGGAAAGTGTATTTGTTGGAACAGGGAAAGCAGAACCAGTGGGGATAAGAAACCTACAGGGCAGGCTACATATTCAGAATCTTGATCTGGAACTTTCTTCGGGTGTGTTTACTACTAGGAACTCGAGGAGAATGAAAGTCCTGTTTCTTTGGCTCATAACCTTTAACTGTCATGTGGCGTGAGGGAACAGATGAGTGAAGCAGAATGTGTGTGTTCCTTTATTTGCAGTGCAGATGCCTCAATAAGGGGCAAAGGAAAAACACTGCTTTTTGTAGCCTTGTTTATTTAAATTTCAGTTTAACAAAATTAGCCTGTACAGAAACTTCAGCGAACATCCTCTTTAAGTTGAAAGCTTACAGAGCAAGATGCAAGTCAAATGCCAACGCCAGCAATTAGCGTGCATCCTTTCATGAGTGTTAAACTGTGCTTAATCTCTACTGATCAGGTTCTTTTTCTCCTACACACTGTCTAGAGCTAAAAATAATGTCAAGTTAAAGATGTACCAAAGATAGCAGTTGCTGAGTCCATGACTTTTCTGAAGTAGCTCAGTCTCTCCTCAGTCATAGTTTGCTTCCCATGCAGCACGGGAGGAAACACAGCTATCATGGCATCTGTTCTGGAAGCTCTCAGTGGCTTGAGGATGTCCAGGAGCCCAAGTGCTTATAGCCCACACTGTTAAAGGTATCGCTTGGAGTGCAGCTTCCCCATGGTAAAAATAAAACTTTTAAAGGTGGGTTGCTGTTTGATAGGAAGGAGTCTTACAAAGGAAGTGGTGAATCAAGAAGACTTTTGTATCCTGTGTAACACAGCATGATGTGACGGCAGAGTAAGAGAGGATGTATTTAAATAGACTCCCCAGAAGGTTCCTGGAGAAATAGCTTCATAATAGGAAATGTATTGGTTGCTTCAGCATAAAATGATATCCCAGATGTGTTCTCTGCAGTAGGGACCCCTTTGAGCATTTTTAGCTGTGTGGAAGGAGCCCAGTTCTTTTATCTCGAAGGCTCTATCAGCAATAACCTTTGGTCTTGCCACTAGAGGGGGACTGCAAGCCATACACCATACATCCATCTCACCACCTCGCAGTGCTAACGCTGGCCCAGCAATTCCAGCAGCAAGACCCTCTCTGCTCTGTTGGGCTCTGGGATGTCACAGCACTCATAAAGGTTAGACCCTGCAGCCAAACAAATGTGAAGGGATGTGGATGAGGGGAGGCTGACTGGTGCGATGTCCAGGTGCTTCTCCAGTGATCTTGTTCTGCAGAATGTAGTTTTTTATTTCCACACAGCTATAGAAAGTGTCCTGACCATGAGTAGCATTTAGTGAAAGCTGAATAGGGTTTGTGCAACCTCGCTGAGTCATGAAGAGGTGTGAATAAGTCCTCTTAAACCCCAGCTGAAGCAACGTAATGGCAGCATACCCAACAGTGCCATTAAACTGGTTAAGATGAAATGGAAACGCGAGTGCTGCTAGATCCTGGGAGAAAAGTGAGCTTGTGGATGGAGCTTTCAATATTACAGACTCGCTGGTGTGCTGGGCCTGACCTACCTGTTTCTTGCTGCCTTGCAGGGCTTTTACCCATGTGTTCACCTTCGGCCCAACGTTTCGAGCGGAAAACTCGCAGAGTCGCCGGCACCTGGCAGAGTTCTATATGGTAGAGGCTGAGCTGTCCTTCACCGAAAGCCTCCAGGACATCATGCAGGTGGGCACTCCAAATGTTTATGCAGGAGTAGTACCAAAACTTCCTCCTGCATGAGCTGTGCTCCCTGCCCTCAACTGAGGTTGCAGCTCCTCTTACCCTGTGTGAGCCTGGTAGGAGCACAGGGACTTCCCAAGGATCAGAGTTTGCTCAGCAGAGGTGAGGCCACAGAGGGGATTTGGAAGGGTAGATGAACTCAGCCCACATCTGAATGGGAGGCTGCACGGTTGCTCTGTTGCCAGGAAATGTGTAAGTGTGCTTGACTGGCACTAAGGAAAGTGGCAGTCTCCCCTTCAAAACCTTCAGCATCTCTCCAGTGAATCTGAGCAGTATTTATGCAGTGTGTCCCCTGGTGTGTCTGTAAAGAGCTCCTTGAAACCTGCGTTGAAATCTCAAGTAGAAACAACAGTTCTGGCATACACTATTCACTGTGGCTTTAGCAGAAGCCTGAAATCCTTAGAGTCAGCTAGCTTTTGATTTTTCAGGTTTGACCTCTTGGTTGCACTTTAACGATGTGATGGATGCTAAATGCGTTTTACTAGTCTCAGCATAAGCCAGCTTATGCCCGGTAGGACTTGTGAGTAAACATCCACACGCGCTCTCATATATCTGATAAGCTCCTTGGAAAGCTATTGGAGAAATAGCCTTAAAAAGAAAAAGACCTGAGGCACTGGCCACAGATGTATAAAATAACATCCAGGCGATGGTTTCTTCAGCCTGGATCACGTACAGTCTGCTGAGTCAGCAAGGCCTGACAGCGGAGCTGACGTACTCTGTCTCTGCTGCTTCTGCATCGTGGATGTCTGGATGACACTGGGCTGTGTGGACTGATCCATTGGGAATCTCTGTGCTCCATCATTAATAGCACCCTACTCTTTCTTTTCTCTCTCTTTTTCTGCAGAACAACTTTGTGTGTATTCTTAGGGCACAGCATGTTTATATGTTTACACCTTGTTCCTGGGTCCCCTGTTTAGATATCAGGCGCTGATGGAAATCTTCACTGTTTTTATCTAGTATAACAAGCAGGGTCTTCTGGTGTTTGAGCCCTTGAACACAGCACAAATGTATCTGTGCTCTTGTGTTGAGAACCCTAATTTCTTGGCTTTTGAAGTATAGACAGACAATTCAGTTCAGAGAATTAGATTTGAGAACTGTTTTGGAATGTGTAGGGCTTTTATTTGTAGGGAAGGGAAGGAACTGGAGGAACTTCCCCCCTTGACTTGGCTTTTGTGGTTGCTAAACATCTTGTGAAGTCTCAGCTTGTGCTCTTTCACTTCTTCCCTCTCTCTCTAGTCTTTGACAAGCATCTTTCCCTATAACAGAAAGTCTCCTAGCAGCCGTCGTTTTGCATTCCTCATAGCGAGTACACTGCAACATGCTCACTTTTGTGATGTTGTCTTTTGCAGAAGTGGAGTTCTTGTTTTGTTTATTTTTAAATCCTTGGGCAATCTCTCTTTAAAAAAAAAATCTGGCAGCTGCTCTAAAACCTAACTTAAGTAAGTTAAGTTTCTTTTTCCCCACATAACTGACCTAAATTCAGTGTTCTCTCATGTATCTGCCTGTTGGGCAGTTTGTCTGTTTGTCGTCATCTGCAAGTTCTTTGTTTGGTGCAACACGCCTAGTTGAAAGCCTTGGGGGCTCTTGGCCAGGGTTAGTGCATCTGAACTTTATCCTCACATAAAGAGCTGGATTGTTTAAAATTTATTTTTACAATTGGTATTCAACATTTGGACTGAATATCTCTAACATCAGCCAGTTAGTGTGCTGGGAGTGCGCAGCATCTTCAGGGACATCTTGAAGTGTTTGCTTATACACCATTAAAGAAGAGTCTTGCTACAAAGATGTGCACGTTTACCATTCACTAATGAGGCTTGAGATGTTTCTCTCAGCCAAAGCTCCAAAAGAAACATGGCTTTCCTCACAAAAGGAAAAAGAAGGTTTAATAACAAAGTTACATGTATTTGGGAGCAGAGCCTTTAGAGCAACAGCCTTTTTCCCCACTGTAATTGCACAGAGAAACGGTCAGTTATTCCTAAATTAGCACAGTTCCAGTGAAGTTTCATGTGTCTTGATCATGCAATCTAAATTTCTTTTCTGTTCCAAAACACCTTTTAGTGCTACAAAGAAGCTTCAACTCACAATACTTTCTGTGGAAAGTCCCATGTAGTCAGTGCACTCTACACTGTGCGGCTGGGTGATAGTATTACCACTTTAGTGCACAGGGTGTCTGTAAATGTTTCTAAGGAGATGCCTCTGTGGCCAGAGGAGTCTAGTCAAGAAGTTGAGTCAAGTTTCCCCAAGGCATTCTTCCTCCAAACTGAATGAGAAGGGAGTTAGAAGGAGGTCAGGTAAGACAGTGGAAGGGGACCAATTTCTATGGAAGTGTCTGGACTCATTAGAGCCATTGACTCGACAGTCCCTGAATTGGAGG
This sequence comes from Aramus guarauna, assembly GCA_013400195.1. Taxonomy (NCBI): domain Eukaryota; kingdom Metazoa; phylum Chordata; class Aves; order Gruiformes; family Aramidae; genus Aramus; species Aramus guarauna. The sequence goes on from VXBL01009548.1 coordinate 713,265, forward strand.
TCCAAGGTCTCCAGTCTCATCTGTGCTCTGAGATGTCTGTCATGTAGCCATATTTGTAGGACATTATCTTCTATTTTTAGTTCCACAGTCTGGGCAGTGCAGTGCATTTAAAGGATCCCACTTCACTCATGACACTAATGGAGTCTCAAAGAGGCTGTATGATGCAGTCATTACTGAATTTCATCAAACACACATACAAAACAATGCTGAAAAAAACATTATTTAGGCTGTAAAGTTAGGAAATGTCAGAAGGAAGATTTCCTGGGGGCATTTTTGGGAGTTCATGCATAGTGTTAGTCTTCCTTAACAAGATCACATCCTAGCACCGCTGTCTCTTTAAGAGATGGAGAATACATCTCTTTAAGATGGAGAATACAATTTAACACACAGTATTTGAGCTCTGTCCTGAGGGCAGAACTATTGTCTTCCACTGGTTGTGAACTTCATCAAAATTAATTTGTTGTCATTACAGCCCAGTGACATGGAGCATTATTACCTCTGTTTTACAGAAGGGAATTCAGGCATGAAATGAAAACAACAGTGGCACTGACGTTGGCTGCCAGTTTCAGGAACCTTAGAACTGAAACGTGGGTGCGGTTTGATTTCCAGAATAGTTTGCACTCCGAGTACTTTCTGTCTTCAGTGCCAAGGCTAAGACTGTTGGACAAATCTGACTGCAGCCTCAAGGAAACAAACACTGGTAATCACATGGGAAAGGTTTGTTCCAAGTGCCTTGCCCCCTGCACTCTTTAGGGACATTGGGCTATCTGCAGGGCTGTAAGTTGCTTCTCTAAAGCAGCACCCAGCTGCCATAGCCAGGTTCTTTACATTTCCTAACTTCCATCAGCATTTGGTTTTCATCTTTGATGGTCAGTGAAGCAGTGATCTGACAGACAAGAGTCTCCTTCCTTTTATAACAACAGCATCTCTCCAGAGTGGGTCCTGAGCTGTTGGTTATATAGCTGAGAGAGGAGACTTCATGACCAAGATCAGATGTGAATCTCCCCTGTGTATGTGTGCATATGTGCACACACGTACAGTGTGTGTGAGCAAGCATGAAGGCAAGAAATAATGATCCACTTGGTGAATATTTCATATGTAAATAGCCTGTGATCTACACTGCATCCATATGCATGCCCCAGGTAAATGCATAAACAGAAATCCTACTGGCAGTTCTTGCGATTTTTCTGAAAGTGTCTTACATAATAAAGTTGATGATTTGAACCCTTCTTGTAGTGCACAGCACCTTCAATTGCTGCTGCTGACATTTACCACTGTTTTGTTGATGATTTCCTCTGTTTCAACTCTGGGCATAGTTTCATTTGGGAAGAGGTTAAGTTGTAGTATCAGAACATCCAAGTTAAAATTAGACAATACAGTTGGGAGCAGCTCCTAATCAAAATTGGCGAGTTAACCATTCAGTTCCACAGGAACATTGGGGAAGGCCAGGACTGATACTGCTGAAATTCTTTGAAAGGTGAAAATCAAGGGATAAAGGCTGGGAGGGATGAGGGAGAAAGGAAAACTTTTACCTCTGTCCTCTTCAACTGCCCTCCTACCAGCACAATTTCTACGTTTCCATTATGAAGCAACCAAATTAATGGGGTTTTGGACACCAGGAGTCCCACCTCTGAGATGAGCTACTTGCTGTGATTCTCATGGCTTTTTCCATGTATACATCTCCTGTCAGACACATTTCTTTCAGGATACATTCAAACCAATCACTTTGCCTGTATCTCCAGCTCACGTGTTCCCTCAAACCAGCAAACCAGTTGTTATGCTTCTTCACTCATTTTTCATACAGCCTACTTTCCCGTCCTTCATTATATTACCTGCTTAAAGCCATAACTTCTAACTTCAACAGCTTTTTTTGTTCCCCTTTTCCTTTTTCCCTCCACTGCTTGTGCCTAGTACCCATTTGGCATAAATAAGAATAAGAGCAGTGAGGAGGCCAATGCATGACCCACGTGTCTGTCCGTTTTGCCAGGATAAAACCTCAGTCTCAAACCTGGAAATATTTCTCAGATTGTTTTTCCCATACCACCCACATCTTTTTTCCACAAGAGGAAGCTGCTTGTGTTGAATGCTGTGGGAACCTAATTGTTACTTTATCGCACAGCGAGGGAAAAAAGTGCTAATTAAACAACATGCTTTTCTGAAAACAGATGATACTTTCATTTTCTAGAAAGAGGAAGCTTAATGTAAAATCCCTTCGTCTCTGCCTGGTGAAACCAGATGAATTGCCAAGAAGTTTTCTAATTTCATTTGCATAAGCCTTTTTCTAGCTACTTTGAAGAAAGTTCAAAGCTGACTGGTTGGTTATTTGCCACTCGGTAGCAGGAATGCTAGCTTTTAATTTCCTCTGTGTTTGAGTACCAGTAGGGTAAAACTGTTCATCTGCATATGATAATGCCGTTTCTTTATTTGGATCTTCCCTTTTTAAAAAGAGGGCCCAGATTGATGCAGGAGTCTGGAGGCTGAGTTTGGCTCCGGAGGAGTCGAAATGGGCTGATTTACCAGCTTCTAGAAGCTGGTGGGATGCAGAGGTTGTTTATCAGCACAGAGCAGTGTTTCAGCAGTTTGGGATGGGTGATGAAGGATGTTCTTCTAAACATGAGAGTTTAACAATGTGCCTGAAATCTCGTCTTTCCTATATCAGTAGCCCAGCTTCTTCTTTTCTGTGCCTTTTGTTCCTCTTACCCTGTGAGATCTGGTTCCTTGAAAGGCAGAGACTTGCTTCTTCCTCAGATCTGCTGACTGAACATCAAGTTCATCTTTTCATAGTTAGTGTCCCCTGGGCTTTGTGGTGTCTAGGGACTGGTGCTCACCGAGATACCATCAGTGGACACTTCACTTCTCTCAACTTTGCAATTAATGAAGCAGTTGTTCTGGTTGCAGGGGGAAAAAAAAAAAAGATTTTTCCAGGACATTTGAAGGTACCTTTTGTTGGGAAAAAACTGGTCCCAGGCTGAGATGACATGCAGCCCAGCTGCATTGCCCTGTCCTTAGAAAGGAGATGAGAATAAGGAGGGTGATTGTGAAGAAGAGTTGGGATCATCAGTACTGCACAGGTATCAACTACCTGCTTTGTGCAGGCGTAAGTCTATGAAGAGTCATGGGAACTCTTAATCTGCACAACAGCAAGCGTCTTGGATGGCCTGCTTTGCTTAACCAAAAGAGAAAATTACTCTTAAAATGGGTTGATCAAAATGCAGTGGCATCCCACGTGGGGGCTTTTTTTGTTTAGAATCAAAATGACATTTTGATTTCTTCATAGGTGAAGCCCATTTTACTGGATAAGTATATCCAAATGGGATGATAATGTTGTTTAGTTAATCCACATTAGTTTAGGGAAATGAAACCACATCTTTTTTTTAGTTTCTCAAACGTCCCTTCAATGATGTGTCCTCCGCTTTAGTTCTTAACTGTTCATCTCTGTGCCTGTTGTCTTTGCTTTGCTCTTACTGTGCAGAGTCTGTGTAGCTGGGATCTGTTTGATGGGCTGGCTCTACACAGCACAGGTTTATTCTCCTCTCCTTTAGTTCTGCCTCTTCTGACAACAAAGCAGAAAACCAGAATTGCTCATTACAGGACAGACACCTCACTAATAATTAATCTGAGACCAGTCACTACAAGTGGTTGTAACCTGTGTGTCTGTGGCTGACCAGGGCTGCTGCTCAAATATTTTAGCCGTGCTTTTTTCACTGGAGATACCCGACTGAAGATAGTGAGGTGATCAGCAGACGCTGAAGCCCTAAACCCATAGCAGAAATACAGATTCCAGTCCTCTTCAGCTACTGAGCAGGCCTGCTAATTAGGAGCATTAGCAGGCTGGTACCCTCTTATGCAGTCTGTCCATGCAGAAGGACAGAAGCTCCTTTGGCTGATGTGTACCATGTTTTATTTATCGTCTGGGACACCTAAGCAGTGTTAATTTTTCATGCACTCCTGTTTTCTCTTTTAGGTTATGGAAGATCTTTTCAAGACAACGGCAAGCACTGTGCTCTCCAAATGTCCTCGTGATGTTGAGCTTTTTCATAAATATATAGCTCCTACCCAGAAGGTAATGAATGTGACAGGAAAGAGCTGCGATCCTGTTATGCATTTTGGGGGCTCTTGGCTATAGGGATGCTTAATTTTTTTAATTTGTCATGTGTTAACAAACTGTAAAGAGCTAAAAATCAGCCTGAGCTTGAGTGATTGTGCAGGTCAACAGAGAGGGGAGGACACAACTTTCTGTAGCTATCTATCTAGATCTCAATGCAGACCTACAAATTAAAACTTAGAGGGAAGTAGCTTTTCTGAGTTTTCTCTGGGACCCTGAACCCTTAAGAGTAGCTTTACATTTTTATTTTTTCTTGTTTTGACCAAGGGCAGGTTGGAACAAATGCTGAAGAACAAATTTGTGATGTAAGTATTTTGATTTCAAAATGATCTGAAAGGGGACTTTTGGGGAAAGAGTTCCTATTTTGTATATGTTCTTTTTCCTTCCCAACTCAGTGTCTTCTGGGTTAGCAAAATGTCTGCAAAAGGGCATGAATTGCAGTTCCCTTTGTACTATTCACCAGTTGCCCTTTCATCTCTGTGTGAGAGTGGCATCTGAATCTGCTGGCCTTTGGCTTTAGCTTCCCTGGACAAGATCCTCTTTCTATAAGGGCATCCTCCTTCCAGCATGTACCTGTGCATTGGTTTGTTCACTGTCTTGCTTGGTTTTGGCTTTGGTGCTCTGCCTTCCTTCCCTCTTCCACTCTAATGGCTCCCTTTTGATGAAACTATTTTTTTGGTATTTACAAATCCCAATTGGGTTTTTTTTCCCCGATTACTTGTGCAACTCTTTTTCCCAGTTCTCTGTGTGCTAAACAACTGAAGGGTTTTGGTTTCCCCAAAAATACCTCCTCTTCCCTACTCTTGTCTTCATCCCACAGAACATTGTAGGGCTGCTCAGCCCAGCACTGGTTTTCCTGTTAAGCAGCTACAGCCACGCTTGGGCAACAAGATCAGGATAGTGAAAATCACTCTCTACCCGTTTCAGTCCTCTTCTCTTTGGATCTAACTGATATTCCTGAGAGGACAGAGTTGTACTCAGCTTCTCCTGTGGTCTGAGGAAAAAGAGAGTGAGTCAGCCCATCTCTCTCTCCCGCTCTGTCTCTCTCTTCATCAGCTGCTGGCAGATCCGGGGCATTCCTGGCTTCCACACATCAGTTCCATGCGTTGAACCTGTGCCAGTGTTATACCTCATTTGGACCATGGCCTCCCATAACCCAAACGCATGAAGCAGTATGTTCCTTCTTGAGGTATTTCCTCCAGAAGCCTTCCCTGTATTAGTGAAACCTTGCAGCTGGGTGTAAAGAGCTCACGCTCTTTAGGGAATTTGGTTTATAACTGGATTTAGCAAATGATACAGAGAGATGAAATTGTTGCAATCAGGTTTTTCTTTCTTCTCTCTGTCCACAACATTTGCTTGGTATGCAGAAAACTTGTCAGCAAAAGTATCTTCCATTGAGTCTTGACTTCCAGTTAGCAAGCCTGCAGCATCTTTCACAGCGCTTTTTCTGTTTGCTCTGCCAAGATGCTATTCTTTTGTACTGGTGGAAGTTGGTGGAGAACCTGCTTTCAGATTTGTCAGGAGTAGGGAAACACTGCTGCAAATAAATCTCACAATTTTTGCAAAGTAAAATGAAAATGTTTGAGCTACAAGCCCTTTGGACTCTGGGCTGTTATTTTTGACTGATGCCATCCTGAACAGTAAAGCCATGTTGTTGGAGCTATGCCAAGGAGGGCACATTATTTTCTTAAGAAAAAAAAAAAATCCACGCATTTCTATGAAGCAGTTCTCTGAGGAGCTCACTTAGACTGAAATGCAGCATTGTAGTAATGCAAAAGTGTGCTCAGAGCTTTACACTTCCTGCCCTGCGTGTAGCTGAAGCACTGGAAAGCATAGGGTTCTTGCCATATAAAATGGTTTTTGGTTTTTTTCCAGAGAAACATTGCTGGGAAGTCTGACATCATAGCACAAGTTGGCATGGTGTTGGGGAAATGCCTCCTTAATTTTCCAGTCCAACACTTAGCCAGAAAACTTTCTTGTTATTCCTTTCATAGTTATCTTAAAGATTTTTTTTTTTTCCTCTTGCAGAATTTCCTACAATGAAGCAGTGGAAATTTTGAAGCAAGCTTCTCAAACTTTCACTTTCAAGCCAGAGGTAGGTAGTTGCCAGGCACAGCCAGTGTGAGCTGTGTAGATCTCCTTTCTCTCTTTCTGATACCACGAGAGTACCTGGGGTGTTTGCTGAGTTGTAACCCAGGTATAACTTTTACCCTCTGGGATTGAAATGGGAGCAGTATAAGGAGTTGGATCTGTAGCAGAAGAACATGTAACATTTGCAGGGAAGGATGTGATGGGTTTTGCTGTTGAAGGACCAAGGCTTCAGCAAAGGCGCTTCTCTTTCCTGTATGCGTGTAGTGCTGGGTGCGTTGTTTTTAGTAGCAATCATGTAAGAAGAGTTCTTCAATAGTCCTCAAATAAAGGAATGATAGGATAGGACCAAGAGTTTGACAAGGACTAATAAGCCAAAACCCTGTCAGAATACCATGTAATCTAGACGTAGGTTAAGGGAGTCCCTTGCCTTTCCAAAGCATAGATGTTAACTGGGAAAAAGAATCACATGCTAGTCTTTCTAACACTATTAGATTATGGTTTTCAAAAAATCATATTTTGCCTGATTTCAAACACACACACCAGTAGGGAGAGCATTTGTGGTGGTGCTCATCTCACATATACTGATTTATCTTTATCTCATTCTGATGCTTTGAGGAAAATAACCCTCTGGCTGAAGCCTCCTTTGTAGGTGGTTGGGTAACTGCCTTGTCTCTGTGTAAAAGTGAGTGTAGAACCTCAGATCCTGTATCTGTACTACCTTGAGATGAGATAGCAAACTCAGGGTATTTTCAGATGAGGAGAATCTCTAGAATATCTGTTCCCCTCTTCCCCTTCCACTCCCCCGATATTCTTTGCATATCCTATAGTGGGCTAGTCAAAGCTACAGAAATTGTAGTATCACTGGAAGAAAGGAGAAGTGAAGGGCATTGCAAATGTCCAGGGTTTCTGATAACAAAGAAATGGTTGATAGGACGCTGGGTTTTCTTAAGTGAGAATTAATGTAGCATGTAACGGGACACAACAGGGAAGAGAGTGGTCAGCCTAGCAAAGCTTTTTTCTGTATACCAAAGGTAATACTGAAATAAGACTGGGTTGCTGATTTGTTTGTTATGATTTTGGATAGGTGCCTATTTCCCTTAAGCTATGTGAGTGTGGCTTGGGGGGGTTTGTTTGTTTGTTTGGGTTTTTTTCTGATTTGATACCAGATGCTTGGGCTTGATGCAGGGATGATCTGGCCCTGTTCTATGGAAATCAAACCATTTTATTTTTATTGCTTTGCTCTGCCTTAAACCCCATGAAACTGTCTGCTTAGCAAATTTTCACAGTGACCTGTGTGAGGAGATGCTGTGCTTGGTTTCATGTTATTCAAAGCTGCACGTCTCTCCTACACTGGGATTTTGCTGTGTCTCTTGCCACAGGCAAGATGCACCAAAGCAGGATCCCAGGTCCCTTTTGCCATCTTTACAGTGGGGCTGTGACCTCCAAACGGAACATGAAAAGTACCTGGTGAAGCACTGTGGTGAAGTTCCCGTGTTTGTGATTAACTACCCATACGACCTCAAACCTTTCTACATGCGGGACAATGAAGATGGACCTGAACACACGGTGAGTCCATGGGTCACACTTCCACCTCCTTTTTGGTTAAGTATGTGTCTTAGTCTACTGATGGATAGATGAGGATAGTCTCCTGCTGGGTCTCCCACTCAAGAAGTCCAAGATAAGACATGATGATCTCGTGATCCTGTCCAGTCTTTCTCCTGTTGTAGAAGAAATCCTTAAAGAAGGAACAACAGGAGAAGGAATATTCAGGAGTTGGATAGCATTAAGTTTTTGCTTAAATCTCTTAAGACAGGTTTGCCATAGGTTATTTCTTCTTCTGGTTGGCTTCTGTACTACTAGGTGAAATGCCTAGGATTGCCTGGCACCAAACAGTCCATGATTCTCTTGTCATCCAAATCTACTATCCATGTAATCTGCAAATAGCAGATAAGCACAAGACGTAAACTCTTCCTCCACAAGTCTCATGCTTCGAACGTGTGATTTCCCACTTACAGTGAAACAACCTGAAACATTGCTTCAACTAAAAAGAGCGACTGCCCCACTGTGTGTCACTGTCACTTCACTGGCTTTAAATCCATCAACAGTTCAGCTGTGAGATAAGAGAAGTAACTCTGCAAAACAAAACAGAGAAGAAAACCAGCGCGCACCTAACAGCATAGGTGACAACACTGGGATCCTAACACTTGGCACGTCGGTGCCATTGATCCATTGGTATCATTACCAGTAGAGCTGACGCAAGGAATGGGGGCAGGTGGAGTAAACACAAGTTGCAAGCATCAGAGCAGCTTAAACTCTAAGGGAATCAAGACTTTGGGAAACTTGCCTGTGTGTCTTTGCCTCCTTGTGAGCTACTGTTGGGTTCTTTATATGCTGCACAGCCCTACCTACATGCACAGGTTGTCACCAGAGTAACCTGGTGGGATTCAGTTCACACCACCTGCTGTAGCTGTCCACAGTCTGGAACATTACTGCACTTGTTTAGGTTTTCTTTAGACTTACTGGTGTTTATCATTGTAAAGTTCCCTCCCAGCCTTCTCCTGTCAACAAGCAACTTTTCAAGCATTTGCAAATACTTACCTAAATGTCCTGGGCTAAATAACAGTAGCTTATTACAAACAGCTATCCAGTATCAACTGTACTTCTGCTGTAGACTGTACAGCTACATGGCATGACTTACGTTAGATTTCTCTTTTAAGGTTGCAGCTGTTGATCTCCTCGTACCAGGAATAGGAGAATTGTGTGGGGGCAGCTTGAGAGAGGAACGACTGCCCTTCCTCGAATCACGCTTACAGAGGTACAGAAAACCCACAGGTGCCAGGAGACTACCCTGACCAAGAGTGTTTCAGCAGCTCTCAGTGGCTGGCAAGACAGAGAACTGGAAGAGCTGCCTTTTCTTCGCAGCTTTTGTGGCTGAGAGTGGATTGTGAAGGTGGAAGTTGTCACGTAGACAGAACTTAGATATATTTGTCAAAACATGTAACTGAGGAACTGCAGTTTTGGTCGGAAGCTTTGCTAGCTGTGACGAAGCTGGCCTCAGTGGCATCATTTAAGAGAATGCAGTTCTTTGCTAACAGTTTTCTGGGAAGCCTCACTGGAAGTGCCTGGGACCTGTACTGAGTCATATGGGCTCTTTTCCTGCAGCTTTGTTCTGGATTGTGTGATTTTGAGTAATTTTAAGCTCAATTCAATGTCAGAATATCAAAGTTGCTGTTTAGTTAACAATAATCGACTTTATAGATGGGGTAATTCTCCATAGACAATTACTCCCTGGATCCTGTCTGATTGTTCAAAAGAACTTTTCATAACTCAGATGAATCCATTTGTGCCATTTGTACACTTGTGCAAAGCAATTTTGTAGGAGGATTAATCCCCGAGTAACATCATTTTCACACTGGGAATGAATTTGTTGCTTAAATCAGCCACATGCTCACACAGATATATCTAGTCAGTGGAGAAGAGCAAAATCCATTTCAGCATAATGAATCCAAAAGGCGCAGGGCAATTTAAAATCACCAGAACATTGGTTCTTAATCTGTGGTGCACGATGATATTATTCCCTGTGCTTTCTGTTACTCTCCCGAAGCAGGCATGCTTTAGCTGAAGCAAAGTACAATATTGCCAGCTGCACTTTTTCACATGAAATTTTTGCCGGTAAGATCTGGAGTCCACAGCCCTCAAGGTGTGGGGAAGCAGGAGTGGTCCTTGTGGAGGTTGATGCCAGACTTTCTTGTTTGTCAGAAAAGCCATAGGAAATGTTTCAAGCTACAAATGGGGTGTGTCTCCAGGGACCTTAAAGTACAGCTCTGTATTGAAGATGACCTGGAAGCAAAACACCTCTTTTACGTTTTTCTTAATTTTGAGTACTCAGGATCTGATCTGCTGAGCCCAAATACTTTGTTGAGGATTTTAAATTCTACTTCCTGCAGACCCAGTGTAACTAAGAGAGATAAAGAAGGAGATTCTCGTCTCCTTATACACGCTTCATACGATAGCTCTCCAGGTCTCAGTCAGGGATAGCTGCAATGCACTGAAGATGAGAGAAGTGATCTCTCTTCGCCTACAGAGTTTTCTGTTCGTGTTCAGAGAAATGAGGGGGAAAAAAAACCAACAACTTCGCTCTGGTTCTGCCAGGGCTTGAAAAGGGGAGAGGGGACACTGGTGGCAATTAGGAAAAGACGTATTTTATTTAGTAGTTTTACAAAGTTGACACACATTAATAAAGCTACGGGAGTTCTGTGGGTTTGTGCACCGCAGAAGGGGAGCCACATAGCCACGCGTGTGAAGAGATTTTTGCCTCACTCATAAATGAGGTTGGCTGCATGTTATTGTAAATCTAATATTCGGGCCTGCGCTCTCCAAACATTCACAAGTAGAGTTTACCGATATGCTTATAGTTACGAATATGCACAAGTCTTTGCATGAAGCTGGGATGGTGACAAAACAAACTTTGCATTTTAAGAAGCATGTTGGGAATCTGTTCAACATTGTCTCCCAATTACCAGAACTGACAGCCACTGATCCTGTCTTCCCTTAATTTCCTGCCTTTCCTTTTTGGACTGAGTTTAGTCATCAGACCTTCCCTTTTCTTGTAGCATTCCCTTCCAGGCAAGTGCTACTTGTGCAGATCTCCTCTGTTCCTTTACTTACACAGGGTTTTCTTTTTGTTCCACAGACTAGGACTCGCAGATGCCTATCAATGGTAAGACACTATCTTGGTCTGCAAGCTCTGTTTCTTCTTTTGAGAGTCTTTAAACAACTGTTTCGGTTTTTTGATCCTGTTCTGGAGGGGACATTTCTTGGCCCAGTTGCCCTGCCGTCACTGCCAGTCTAAATGGAACAGCCAGTTCATTTAAACAAAGTTTAATCTAATGCTACTTAGTTTATCTTCCCAATTTTTCCACTCACAGCGCAGGTCATTCCTTTCAGGATTGCATGAAGTGGATTAATTTACAATCCATCAATGATTTTTGGTATTAAATCATTAAGCTGTGTTCCATATTGAATAGATTCTGACCACTATCCCACGAGATAAACAGGTTACAGAACCACAAGCAATTTGTGACCTTTAACAGCTCTATGAATAATTCCCTTTGCAATTGACAGGGCAATTGGGTCGAAAAATCTTCCCTAACAAAGCTGTTGAAGCAATTAAAACTGTCCTGCTAAGGAGACAGAACAACCTTTGAATTAACGGTTTAGCCTATTAAAACGACAGAAGGATCTTAATGTTTGTCTTGACAAATGTTTCTTGGTAGGTACTTTGTCACAGCTACTGAGAGGTGATAGCACAGAGAATTTTAAATTTAGAAGAGTATATTCAAATACTCTGCAGTGTTTGGAATGATCATTAGGGAGGCTGCCTTGAAAAAAAGCAGAATAAGTGTAGGGATTCTTCACTCTCCTCTTCCCTCAATATGAGATCACTTAGGAACAGACCAGTGCGTGGCAGACCCTTACATCATCCATTTGCAAACAGGGTGAATGAAATGTCTTCCTTTGTTGTTTGCATTTATAGGCCACAATACACCATATCACTTCATCTGAGGGAAGGATTATCCTGATCAAGGATGATCAGCTGTTTGGTTAGATGCTGAGATACAGCCTGAGGAAATCTGGCGTTTGGTGGCAGAGCCTTCCATCACTACTAAGATAGCTCAGCCACCATCGCTACTAAGATAGCTCAGCCCTTCCTCATGCTTCCCTTAAGAGAGAAGATTAAGACATTGCCTGTCAGCTATTTGCATTTTCACGTGAAATGTAGCAATCACATTCTGGAAATTCTTTCCTCCTGTAATCTCATTTTAGAGACTCATTCCCCCTCTATTCCCTCCACTCCATCGCAAATGATGTAACTTCCCAGAGAAGATTAAAACTGTTGTTACCCCCTACCGTAGCAGGGTCTGATGTCCTGGGACAGTGCAGAATAGGAGTAATCCTGGACGCTTCTGGACTATAGTCCAGAATCTGCCAGAAAACAGGTAGATGGTTTGCCAGCATCCATCTTTTCAGTGGAGGTGGCAGGAGAGACTGAAATTAATCTCCTCCAATTTAGTGATTGAATTTAGTCTTCAAAGCTGGCTCACAAACTCCTTGAAGAACATTTGAGTCATTCTTTTTTAAATATAATATTTGCTGACTTTAGAATGGGCAACTGTATGAGATGTGATCCCTTTGAAATCCCTTGTATATTCCCGTATCTCTTTTTCTACCTGTTTTCTTCTCCCACTAAGCATGAGGACATTGTGGGGGCTGACTACTTCTAGGACAGCTTCAGGAGTGCCTTGTTTGTGGGAGAATCACTGAGCAAAGAGCCAACTGATGATCTGGAATACTGTTACGCTTCTGCCCATTCCTACCGTTTAGAAAGCTTTTTAAAAATATAGATGAAGGGACATGGTCAAAGTCCTCTAAATCTTCTTCAGTTCACTACATCTTTGCTGTTGTGCAGGTTTCTTTCCATAAAGAATATGAGTTGCAAAATTATTTGGCTTGATTTTGCAGAGTTATTTTATCTTATTTTCACACTCCTTCCTTTGAACTGTAGATAGAAAGGAGCTCAGTGCTGTAGATGCTGATCTTGGCTAGACTGAGAGAGGTCTGTGGAAGCGAGGTGGGAAAGTTGGGCAATGAGCGTTTACTCTGGGAATTCATTTGCTTTCTCTGTGACTGGGGAGTATTGAGTATATTGCCTTGTAAACCAGGGTCCCGATCCTGTCTGCAGCCTCCAGGTGCAAGTTCAGCACGAGCAATAACAAAGCAGGTACTTTGTAATGAACAATGTGTCCCCGTTACCATCAGCTTGAGCAGCATTTCAGACAGTCTTTCTCCATGTAAGGCATCCATTTCCTCACTCTTGATTATCATCATGGCATCAGTGGAGAAGATGGCCTCATACTGAACCCTCTACAGTCCAGGAACCTTTCTGATCTTCTGGTGTGACGCTGGTGAAAGTACACAGTGGCAGAGCAAGTGTTATCTGCCATCTTAGAATGGATATTGCTGTGTTGTCTTGGCCTTGCTCGTGCTCTAGATGGAGAAGATTGAGCTGTGTTGGGCTCTTTAATTTCTCTTTAATTTTTTGCACCTTGAATGCCAGATTGTTCTGTTGGGTCCTTGTGTGGCGAGGTAGAAAGGAGGAATTGGACTTAAGGAACAGCAGCACTGGTGAGGCCACTTGCAATCCAGGGCCAGCGACAGCATTCATATCATCCTTTAACCTTCTCCAGAGCCCGGCGAAAACAGGTAGCACATCACTCTCCTTCACGGGCACCCGGTCCTATTATTGCTGCTGCTTTGGGGAGAAACAAGAGTGCTGTGCTGGGCCATACGGAAGAAAGTCAGTGCTAATGCCAGCCAAAACGTGCCCAGACCCGACTCGTGCCCATGGGAGTGGTTTAGATTGACCTCCCTGAATGCTGTTTTTGTGGATTCCCAAAAAGTTGTAGCAGAGCAGAAGCTGTCTGAAACCAAAGACAGTGTTTTACCCAGCATCAGAACCTAGCAATACTTTACATGTTTATTTCCTGAAACATTCAACAAAATGGCCTTTCAAATGTCATTTCACTAGTAGTTTTTCATTACCCTCCTTTTTTTCCCCTTTTTTTTTCAGTATTCAACTTCACGGGCTGCAATATCTTTGTTCTTTCAGCCTTACTTTTTCAAACTGGCTGCAGAGACTTCAGTATAACAAGAGGGTTACATAAAAGATCAAGATTATATTTGTTTTGAAAGGAGACCGAAAAGAATACAGTTTGCTTATGAATGGTCGCTAAGAGAGCACTGATCTTCCTAGTGCCTTGCCGTGCAACACAGGAGCTCGTGGTGATGATAAAAGGGTATAGATTTTTAAAAGGATGAAAGGAAATGCTCTTCTAACTTGGCACATAACAAGCTCCTGGAATTCATTGCCGGGGGACGTTGTTGCAGCACATACTTTAGTACGATTCAACTCTCTGAAGAGCTACCAATCCTCCAGGTCCAGAACATGAACTCCGGGCTAGCTGGGGTCGCAGAAACTTATTTCCCTCATGGAATAATGTTGCACAGTGCTCCAGTTGCCAATGGATGGCTCAGCTCTCCTCTTAAATACGAGCTACTAGGAGAAATAGCTAGACTTCTTCATAACTGTTTTTGAGGTGAGAAACATCCAGTGTCTGGAGACTATTGAATGTAGGAAAACCTCAGGGAGCATTTTCCAGCCTAAAGGGAATTTTCTCTTCATCTTCAGGCAGTTACTTTTTCTTTCATCTGGGAAGAATGGAAAATTTCTCAATTCCTTTGCTTCTTCTAAGCACAGTCATCAGAAAGGATTCACAGGCTTGATCCTCAGCACGTTTAATTCAACGGACTTTTTCCATTAACTTTAATGGGTTTTGTTTCACTCCCTTTGCCAAAATGACTTCTCAAAGTGCTTTGAGATCTACAGATGAAAGCCCTGGATAAGCAACCGTAGAATTTATTATTATTGTTCATCTGGAAGAAGCTGAGTTATTTTATCTCCTTGCAATGACTTTATAAACTCTGTTGCCAGCAAAAGGGGAGAAAAGATGCTAGGCTTAGTCTCAGCTGTCTTTGCACAGGCTGAGATATGCTCATAAACGTCAGCAGAAATATTTGTGCTGTTATTTATATTACTAGTTGCAGCTACGGTTGTCACCAGCTGGTTTACCAGTTCTGCTCAGAACTTTTGAGCTGGTACAGGTTGATCTGCCACAGCCAGCACCCATATCCCTCATATTTAAGAGGTCTTTCCTATTTCACAAGTTGTCAGATCTGCCCATCATCTTCCTTGCAAATCCTTGAAAAGCTCCTAAGTGGAGCTCCCCGGGGGCAGTTCCCAGTGTATTAGCAGGAACTCAAGTTCTTCTAATGCAGTCTGTATGAGATAGATAGAGATGAAGACCACCATGCTGTTGCACAGCCTACATGTTCATACCCTAAGCATGATCTTTGTCACAAGGTGTGAGGCGGATACAACTGAGCTGTAGCAAGCCAAGCAAAAGCCCAGCAGCACAGATAGAAATCATGTGGGTCCCAGAGATCAGAAAACAGACGTCTCACTCTTGAGCCTGCTGTTCAACGTGCAGTATAGGCATACCTGCGCATCCCGTGTCAGTGCTAGTAGGAGGAGGTAAGAAGTTCTATGACTCTATGAAGTTCTGCTTCTGGTTTTACTACTTGGGCAGTGGAATGGAGGGGAAAAAAAACCCTCAAGATTGGATTGAGTGTAATAAATGGTGTCCCAAATTTTAACTATTGTTAATGAACTGCAAGGAAAAATAATATTTCGTGGTATAAAAGGCATACGGACAAACTGAGTCTGCCAGGGCGATCTCTTGCAGCTGTAGAACTTGTTGGATGGTATTTCTGTTTTGCAAGTAGAGGTGATCAGTGGTGTTGCTTTGGCTTCACTCTGTTAAAATGTAGGCTTTCAAGCCAACAAAATTCTGTCCAAACAAGTACACTTAAATATATATATAATGTATGTTTTACATATAAATATATATATATATAAATTTTTATATATATGTATATACATACACTATAAAATACACTTTTTCCTGGCAGTTCATTAACAGTAGTTAAAATTTGGGAAGCCATTTATTACAATCAATCCAATCTTAATTTTTTTTTCACAGTGCTTTTCCCCCTCCACTCTACTACCTAAGTAGAAAAACATGTATGTATTTATATTTATGTGTACTTGATTATTTTTTTTGTAAACTGGAATGATAAAATATTCATAGACAAATATTAGAGGTATATCATACATCTGGAGTCACTCAGTCCCTTACTAGTGCATTCATATAAAGAAGAATAACTTTGGGGCCTCAGCAAGCTCAGAAGTGGCCCCATAAATCAATAGAACCACTGAGATGTTTTTCACTCCTATTAAAATAAAACTGTAGGTGACAATTTATAGCTGCAAATATAGTTCCTGTGTATCACATCAGCCACAGTCCATCTGGGAAATGGAGAAATCTAAAGAACCATCATAATCTTGTTGACACCCATATATTTGGAATATCTGCTTCCAAACGTTTTCTGAGTTTTCTGTGCACAACAGGTGCTGTTCTCCAAAATGAAATTTCTTGTTCCAAATCTCATTTTTGGAGAAGATACGTCCAAGATTTTTTGCTGACATACTGTGGAAATAAATGAATCAGTTTGTAAGAGTGATTGGGGAAGAAGTAACAAAAAGCCATCATAATTACCTTAAAAGGAAAAAAAAAGGAATATTCAGCAGACAGCAAGACCTGTTTAGGCTTCTGAAGAAATTACTGGGAATGAAATTACTTAGACTATTGAAAAGAAAACAGAAAATGAAAAAAATTATTGTAGGGCAGATTTCAGTACCAGCATCGCAAGGGCTAAACAAACCCAAGCAGGCAACTCCATCTCCAACAGCGGAAATGTTTTGTGTTTCTGTAGGAACCGGGGTTTGTACCTCTGCTAGGAATATTTTCGATACTGACATTTACAAAGATGCTTTCAGTATCAGCAGAGCTATGATGTTCAAGCTGTTCTTCATACCCAAATGAGTTCTTGCTCCTAAACAAAACAGGCTCTAGCGTATTGGCAAACCATTGCTACGCTGGTTTAAACGCATTTGCACTTGGGGTTTCTGCTAATACGCTTCTACGCGTCAGGGAGCCACACCTCTTCACACCCCTGACCAACGCCGGCTGTCTTGGCAGAAACCCACAGTGCTTAGGGTCAAAGGGAAGTAATTAAGATGGAAAACAAAACCCTAGATAAAAAGCTCTCTTAATTACATCAGCATAACTGTGCTGCAAATGTAACTGTCTGTTTAAATTACAGGTATCTAGACCTCCGAAAATTCGGCTCAGTTCCTCATGGAGGCTTCGGAATGGGGTTCGAACGCTACCTGCAGTGCATCTTGGGAGTTGACAATATCAAAGATGTCATTCCTTTCCCCAGGTTTTCTCACTCCTGTCTCCTGTAGCTCAGCAGTTGACTCGCGTGGAGAAAACTGCTGGTATGACTATATGTATATAACGTATTAGGATATGACTACGTGTGTCTTAGTGGGAAATTGAGATATTTTTCTACCAGTGAAACTCTTGGTAAATTTAATACTGGCTTATGGAAAGTAATACATGTTCTGGTGAGATTATGGAAGCACACTTGCAGTTCATTGATAGCAGTTCATGTCTTCAGCGTGCTTCAGGAGTATTAATAAATCCCACTTAACTAAAGGGTTAAGATTCTCACGAGACTTGTACAAGCCATGGAAGTACTGAATAAGCGTTGTTGAGAGGTAGTGGGGGTTTTATGTGAAATATTAATAAGGAGGTGTGACCTAGAATGGCCTGGGAGCCAGGACTGCTGTGAGGCTTTAATAGGCTTTAATTAAATGCCTGCACAGCGCTTTGAAGATTGAGTGTTACAAAATTGTGAAGTATTGTCATGGCTGTGATGCGCTGGCTCTTACGAAATGGCTACTGTAAAGCATGATTCTCCCCACCCCGAGTTAAAAGCAAATATTGTTTACCTTGGAAAAATCAGCCAAACATAACAAGGAAAAATGTCATATTGGAACTGCTGGAGTGAATTAGGTGAATGATGTTTGATGTTGTGAATCATCAATAAAGATGTACTCTAGGTTGTTTTGTAACTCTGTATGGTATCTTCTGTTATAAAACCGTAGCACTCGGTGTCATAGTGTTTCTTTCAGTGGTGTCTTTGGTAGATGTTTCCTTTTCTGTATACCCAAATTAGTTGCACAACGTCTGCAGGAGATAACTGTTTTCTGTCTCCAAGAGAGCACATATTCATAGCAGAAATAAATATTCAGTTAGATGAGAGTTAGTTCATCTCTCCAGAGCCAACTTGCAGTTTATTGGTGTTTTTCTGTTGTTGCTTTGCTTTTTTTGTTGTTATTGAGAAAGTATCTCATGTGCTCATCGGACCGAACAGTTCTGTCTATATTTTGAAACAACCAACATATGCTCCCAAGCATTGCATGTGTATTAAGTAATTGCTTATCACTATAGGATCTGAACTCCTTGCAGTCTTTAATGGGTTTATGTTCTCAGCTTCCCTGCCAGGTAAAGAAATATTAATTTCTGTTTTCAAGACAGGATTACAGGAAGATCAAGTGACTTGCTCAAGGCAATTGGAAGCCAGTGGTTTATTTGGGACTTGGACTGAGGGTTTCCAGCATCCTTCTTTCCTTCCAAATTACCACAATTCAGCAAGTGGTCATTTGCATAGTGCCTACCACTCTGGAGCCCCAGACAGCTGTAGTGTAAACAATATATATAAAGAAAAAAAGCAAGGTAACAGCCTTCTTGCTAATGAACCCTGTGTAAATTGGCACATACAACGTGGAGTGGCGGCAGAGCAGCCCTGAAGACTTCTTTTCCAAGTAGATGAAAGGGATTGAAAAATAGTAATCAAGTAGCATTGGGCTGGTAATATTGCTGTCACAGTTCTCACTGGTGGGGCTGTATAATACTGCACCTGCAGTATCTAAAAATACATATTTATGTCATGCGGCACCTGCTGTGTTTCAGTTCAGTCCACGGCTGTGGCTTTTACGTGTTGTGATCATGCAAACATCATCACCACAAGGTCATTGTTTTGGGGTGTTTGGTGCATGCACTGAGACATCCCCTGCATATCAAGATTTTTTTCACATCGCCTTGATCCGGTTGATCAGGCAGGTGTTAACTGTGCGTTTGCTAGTTTGCGTTTCCCAGTACAGCCTGAGTTGATATGTCTGGTTTCACGAAACGGTTCAAGCACCTGCCTTCCTTTTGAAACCACTGAGAAGTTCCTATATCAAACACCAAAGTACCTTCTTGCATTTGGACTGTCTCTCCTTTTAATGCGTTGTCTTAAATGTTACTGCTGGCCTTTATGTTTTGAAATTACCTCTCTCAGCAAAAAGATGTGGAAAGAGTACAGCTGCCAAACAGCCCCATCCACACCATGTTCCTAAATAACTTGTGATCAGCAGGTGTCCTTATTGAGATCCTGAGTCACTGGTTCTGTCACAGTTGCTGTAAATGAGAGTGTTTGAACTGGAAGCCCATCTGCTGAAAACAAAGTGGGTGGATGGCAAAACCATCTCCCGTCCACTCTGCTCTCATCCCTGCAGCAGCTCTGGGCTGGCTGTGTTGGTTTTGGCATCAGCAGGCTGTTGTCACCAGGAGATTGTTGATTACGCTGTAAGATGTCAGGTCTGATGGGCAGGGTGGGGCCAAACAGCAACAGGTGAAAAACAAGGTATAGTGAAGAAGAAAATGGAAGGTGCCAAAAAGTCATAGGATGATGTGGCATGAGTCACAAGTCACAGGGAAGGATAGCAGGACTCTTTCAAACAGGCTGGCAGAGTGGTTGTCAGGGCGTGTAATGAGGTGACAGCTTACAAGAACCAAGTACTGGTATGATCTACCCTTCATTCTTTGCCTTGGTAAGAGGTTGTTGCAGGACAGAAGGAAAAGGTTGAACTTTTGATTTGTAGATGGGTAGGTATATGAAGTTACATGGTAAGAAAGTTGTAGCAAGGAGGCACCATGAGTGGTTCTTCATGCATTTCCAACTAGATCTCAAAGAGGAGCAGTCTCCCCAGTCTTCTACGAGTATTTCTATTTCAAAGGTACTCGGTGAGTTGGAGATCTGATGGGCAGGGTTGAGCTAAGGGGGCATTCCTCTTGGGTCTAAAAGCTCATCCAAAAAACTACCCCCACTAATCTGGCAGAGTAAGCGGGAGGAGAGCGGGGTTGTTCCCAACAGAACTAACCAGATGAACGTTCAGGCTCAGAAGGAAGAAGAGAGGGTTGTCCCGTCTTGGAAACAGCCTTCAATGTGCGTCATTTTTCCTAGCAGTGGGAGAGGAGAAGGTAGAGGCTGAGGCCGGGGTGCATGATGATACTGCTTAGGGTTAATAGCAAGGTTGGCCTTCTTGTGAGAAGCTTGATTTATGGGTACCCAGCCAGGGTGGGAGCCGCTCTTTCCCTCCAGGCTGGCATTGTTCGCCTCGTGCTATGTGTATACATAACGTGGGCTGGTATTGCCAAGGAATGCGACATGTTTTCCCTGGGATTTCCATGTGGAATGTCATGTATTTCCTTCGAATCTCCTCTCCCAGAATGAAACGGAAGTTAATCAGGAGGACGGGAGGTCGTTCCTCTTGGACAGGCAGGGAAACGCGCTGAGAATTTCTTAGATTTAAGCAGTTTTCCTTGCTACACCTTTGCTTAGAGTCTGCGCTCTGGCAATGGCTGAAGCCAGACAAAACATCTGACGCTTCTAATAAAAAGCTGTTATTCTTTGCACACAGGCATCATCTCTTAGCCTGAACAGCAGTGCAGTAGCTTACATTGGGGGGTTTTCAGGGCGGGAAGCAGGCAGCTCTCAAGCCCAGGTGACCGGCACGGTCTCTGCTTGCATCCTTTCGGTAAGTATTTCTTGATGTTTCAGTTCCTCGGCAGCTAGCGTTGCTTCTTTTCAAGTTTGTCCTCACTTGGAGCTTCAGAGGAAAGAATCGGTGTCATTGATTACTGCATCTGTGGCTTTGCAACATTAGGGAGAGCAACACTGCTGGGAATGAGAGCAATACTATAAAATTTGCATAACCAAATGCCAGCCTCTCAGAAGAGTGTTTAGAGGAAAACCTTTGTTTTCACTTCAAGAATATCAGATAATCCCTTTGCTTAAGATTTTTATGTGCAGGATCAAAGTACCTTCAAGTAGTCTATTTTTAATTTGAAAAATAATACCCGCAGAACTAACGCCATGTCTCAGTCTTTTCAGTTTTAAATCCACAGGAGAGCAAATGCATGCTCCGAAGCTAGTAGTAGAGATTGCCGTCCTCCCCCTTACGATTTGTGTTGTGATACCATGGCAGTGTCTATATGGGGCTGTTGCACTAGCTTCTGTACAAGCAGAGATGAAAAGATACGTCGCTGGGCCAAATGTTTAAAAGTCAGCAGACCAGCGCAGGGATTTTAGCTGATTTACCTGCACTCAGGTCCCCAGACCTGGGCAAAAAGCAGCAAGGTGCCCAGCTCAGCAGTCTTCTCTCCGGTTTGTTTGGTAGTAGTTGTAATTTATAAAGCATCACTTTGTTTGAGGGAATGCCAAGACTTTGATGGGAAATGTAACGTACAGTTTTGCTTGCTGGACTAATATTGATTGTTTTGGAAATAGCTTATAGATGTGTTTTTCTTCGGGGGGTAGAAGGGGACTAATTTGCCAAGAAACACTTTGGTCATTGTTTCCATTAAATGTGTGTATAGAGATAAATGTGGGTTTGCTGCTGCTGAAACCAATAACAGTCATTACTAGTTGTTTTAGCCTCTGCCTTACACTTAGGGAGAATTGGGAGATGGGTCCAAAGGAGAAATAAGAAAGACTTTGTATAAAGATTGTCAAAGTCCTAATTTCCTCGGATCTAACCAAAGCTGCCGAAGCCACAAAAATGGTGGTCTCGGGGGTGAATTTATTGTTTTGTCTTACTGTTTGTTGCAGAGTCATGACCTTCGGAAGGATTGTAAAGTTTTATTTTATGATCCTACTGGTAAAGAGACGTATGTAATTTACTACACGAGTTCTTACACACTTGGCTAACAACAAGTTTGACCCAGAGTTCAAAGAAATTATGGCTCCTGTTGTTTTATTGCTGCTGTGAAATGTATTATCTGTCCTACAGCTGTGTCTTGGTGTCTGCTGCACAAGGTGTTCAGCAAAGATGCTCTAAAGGGAGAGCTTTCACGTAAAGGGCAGGAGAGGGGCAAGACATATACTAGCTCCATCAGAAATTGTAGGCTCGATTATGGGTGAAACGCGGATGAAATGACTTCAGAATCCTTGTTGCTCTTATTGCTGACATTATTTTACCGCGGGAAACTGAGGCACGGAGCAATTAAGCTGCTTGCCCAAGGTTATGGAAGATGTGTGGTACAACCATGGAACTGACCCAAATCAACCGAATTCTTGCTCAGCACCTCCCCACGAGACTTCTGTCTGTTTGCCTTTGGGTGCGCTGCCTCACCAGAAGCTGGGCAGGATGTTTGCAACTGATCCCGTTTCAAATAGATTTTTGGCATTTCTAAGATCCTAGACTGTGCTTCAGTGATTTTTATCTATCCCTGTATGTCCCAAGGCCTTTCAGAGATAGCAATCCTACTGTTTATTTTTATTACTCTTACAATTGAAAATTTCTGAATAATTTGAGGCAACCAACAGTACCTTTTTAATTTTCTTTGCAAAGCTTGATCTTGTTTTTTTGCTCTTCATGAATAGCTGTAGATCTTACTGTCTTCAGCAGGTTAATGCACTGATACTTGTATGTGTTGTAAAAATGGAGGTCTAAATTTTCAGGAGTCACCGACTACAGGTTGCTGACAAAAAATACGCAAATTGCTCAGAAAAAAAAAATCTTAGTGTGGTCTGGGAGATGGCCTTGATAAATCATGTAAACACCTAAGTTTCTATATTGGACTATTCTGTATCATCTGCCATGACTTCCAGGAGATGCTAGATTTCCAGCCACAGGGGATAATTGTTATATTTCATGCACACAGTGGCTTTGCAATAATACTTCTATGGTGTCTTTACTTCCAAAATCATTTTGAGCAGTAATTCAGTGCTGTCTTTGTTGCCCTTTGAAGGCCCTGTGCTCTAAATGCTCAGTTCTATGATTAAGTCGTGTGAAGCAGGCTTGTGATCCGTATCTGAGACACAGATCTCCTGTTTTCTGCTTGTTCCTTTGCTTTGCTGCTGCTCTGTTGATGAATGCGTGGGCACGGGCTGGCTCTCCAAGCAGGAGACAGGTAGACACCCACCCTAGACAACTTCAAGGGGCTTACTGACCTCTCTGCCAGGGCTGGTCACACAGCCTTGAGAAACCCAATGTTCCAGGTGAGCATGGAAAAGTCAGGGACAGATGAATGGACTTACCAGAGGCTATGGAGGGAAGCAAGAGTTAGGATCAGGGTTAGATTTCCAGGCTCCCCTGCTCAAAGAGAACAGGTTTCTCCCATTTCCGCACGAAGTTATGGAAAATCAGTGCTCAGCCAGTAGCCGGTTTGCAGCTCCAGGAGATCCAGCTGCAAGCACTTACCTACTGCAGAGCTTCTGGCATTACTGTAACCAACGAGGCCTTGTTCTGGCAGGTTGGAGTCACACGATGGCATCTCTGTGAAGCTCTTGAAATGACCTCTGCAGTTGTTTAGTATAAATAAACCACCATGTGCAGTCAGGCTTGCCCAACAGCGTGTACACGACATCATAGCCACCAAGAAGTGGCTCCGCGCAGCAGCTGAAGTGCTGGGAAGGGTGCACGTTCGGTGCCTCCCTGTAAACATGCATGGGTGCTGCTTTTCCGTATCGCCCGACACACCTGAACTTTGCCACCCGCAAAACCCAAATAACCATGCAAATCAAATCCGAGGGTCTGGTTTATACAGTGACTTCAGTCTTTCAAACTCCATTATTACTAATGGCATTAATAGATTATTAGCATTTATGGTGATTTAGGAAGTATAGGGTTCAAGTAGTTAACAAATTTCATGAGCCTATTTGTTAATGAACTTGATGGATGACTTGTCGGGCAGGATTACATTGCCATCTCCTTGGAGTACATGCTAAAACACGGTGTTTCTATCATCGTGTTACTCCAGTCCTTGAGATCTAGTACCATCTGGAACAGTGCTGGTACGGAAAAAAAGGACACAAGTTTGTGCTAAACCCTCTGAGATAGAACATTATGAAGTGTTCATTTCCCAGATCATTAGAAGCTCGAAATAGCCATCTGGCCAAAACCAGAGATGCATATGCCTGCACCTACAGCTTACCAGCATTCAGCTGTGAGGGCGGCTGCTCTATAGCATTTGGGACCAGGAGCCGGAGAACATCCTTTGCCGCGGATCTTGGGGAAGTCTCTTCGCACTTTGGTCTTTTTAGGGTTGATCCGCTATTCAAAATGGAGCTGAATTTTAGGAGGTGTCTGTCTAAAACACAGTCAGCATTTCAACCGGGAATATAATACGCTTTCTATGCCTCCAAATGGCCTGAAATGCTTTGAAAGCACAAGGGCGTATCACCTCCACGCCTTACGCCAGTGATTATTTTCACTGTTAAAAAAGTGCTGTATTTCAGTCTCTCTTTGCCTGGCCTCAGCATCTGGCAGGAGGATATGCTATGTCTTAACTCTCAGCATTTTGAGGGCATTCAGAAAGACCACAGGGTCTTAAATTTTCAGACTTTGACCTAAGGTACAATGGAAACAGGCTTTCCCGTGCTGCCGCAGTGACTTAATAGTGGTAGGAGCGGGGAGGAGCTGAAAATAAGGTCTTTATGCTGCTGCCTTCGTTACGTTTACCAGGTGCCCTTCTCTCACCTGTAGATTACCTGAAGTAGAGCTGTAAGTCTGCAATAAACACAGCATTTTCTGTACGCCTTGTTCTCAGCTGGTGATGTACAGCAGAAAATGGGACCTGAGGAACTCCTTCCTCATCAGCCATTCACTCCTGCTTTGGCTTCCCTACTTGTTCAGCGAGGATAATAAGATTTAGATGTCTCAAAGCTCACGTGCATCATAGGTCTGTGCTCCACGAGTTTTAGCTCTGAGCTGTGCGCGGTCTGCGCTTGTAAACAAACGTGGAGATACATACTCTAGATAATTTACACTTTCTAGGAGAGGCCTGATGTAATATGGCAGCGATGACTTCCTTCTTCTAATAGAATTTTTAGTTCATTATATTGACCGTACAGGCCAAGCTCATATCCTGAAGGGGTGGTGTTGGAAGGAGGAGTAGGGGGAAAGCATCTGTTTTTATTCTGGCTTCTGTTTTGACCAGCGCATATAATGGCACATGACCGTTGAGCCGGCAGTAATCCAGTTACAAAAGTCTTCAGAGTTACTGCACCAACGAAATTAAACTTGATTACATCCAATTATGCTGAAAAGCCAGACAACAGCTCTTAGCTTGGGGTGAAGTAACTTCTTGCGATCGCATGCGGGGAGGCCTTGCGGGGTGTCAGGAGGATAATTGCTCGTTTGCTCTACCACAGAGCACCATCTGCTCTTGAAGTAATGCCTAAGGATGTGAGAGTCTACCAGGGTCGGGTGAACAGGCAGGGGACCCCGGCAAAGATTTCTCCCTGCTTGTTTTATTATCATTTGTTTTATGGTTGCTTGCCCTAGGCCCAGCTGCGGTCAAAGCCCCATTGTGCCAAATAGTGTCCGTAGAGGGAGTCCTTTCCACGCAGAGCTTCTGGTCTCATCAGGGAAGAAAAAAAAAAGAAGAAAAAAAAAAAAAAAAGCCAAGGATGAAGTGGCCTTTATGTTTAAATGAGAATAGTGTCCATGTCTGGAGTGCTGCCTGGTGCTGTTTCCACCGAGCAATGCTACAATGGTTTTCTGTCTTGAGAAGGTGAGAAAAAAAATAGAAAAACTCCCCAGTTTCCTTCTCTTCCATGGTGGAAACAGTGTAAGCGGGGGAAAACAAAGAGTAAACATAGCTGCCAAATATCTGGATCCAGGCAGGAGGATTTGTGTGAGGAACTCATCCCTCCTAGAAGGAAGGACCAGGCACAAAGAAGTACTATCCGGGCCCAAAACTGAGAAATATTTCAGTAGCGTTCTTTCCCAGCTCAGCTCCGGGCAGAATTATTTCTAACTGTCCAGTTTACTGAGGGGAGGAGGACTGGGCTTCAGCTTGGGTTGTGGTTCCTGAATAGGAAAACCCATTCAGTTATCTTCAAGTGCAAGGACTGAAGTGTCCTCTGGCTGCATCCACAGACACCGTCCAGCTCAGCACCCCAGCCCCCTCCCCGTGCTGCCCGGTGGTCTCCTCTCCATCCGTTCTTGATGGGATGTGCTGTTTTTTGCCAGGATCTCCAACAAAGAGGGAACAGAACAGGTTTAATCCATTGTTTTCCCATCACCACCACTAGCAACTGGACCATCAAGCCCAAGGGAGCGTGTTTGCCTTGAACACTGCCAACCCGCGAGTCATCTCTTCCCTTCTCTCCTTTTTGAGTCTCTGTTAAGGCATCAGAGCTCCGATGCCCCGGCTTTGCTAGAACACTGTAGTGAAGGTGCTTCAAACTGTCTCGTTATCTGATCAACACATCCCGTGCTACTATTCCTCCTCGCCCATGGAAAGCAGCCAGTGCTGCTGGAGCTGCTCTATCGTGCGAAGGAAAGGACTGTCTTGTGGTTTGGCTTCGATTGTGGTTGTGCTGGGGGGCTTGCTGTGCTCTTTCACAGAGGGTAGAAAGCTTGAAAAGACTCGAGTTCTTGAAAGAGATTATTTTTTTTATTATTTTTTTTAACCTTGAAAATTCTTGATGAAATTAAAGAAAAAAAAAAAAAAGCTGCTTCCATCTAGCTCTGCTGCAGGAACTGTTTCGTGAAGATAAAGTCAGGTCGTATTGTTGTGGAGCTGGATCTCAGGAGAGCGAGCATTTGCTCGGAATTGAAAAGCAGGCACGTAGCACCAAGCAGCACAGCAGATTTTTAAAGCCTTTCCCCCCCTCCCCACCCCTCAGCACGTTTCGGTTTAGATTAACCTCAGTACAGGGCATTTCCAAGGGATTAGTGCCTGGCTGGGGTAAGTAGCCCAAAGCATTTCAGCCAGCTGGTCCCTAATCCCCAGGAAATGCCCTGTGTCTCCATCCAGCCCTGGATCCCCCAGTGACCGGGAGCGAGGAGGGGAATTGCTCTGCCTGCAGCTTTCCCAGCTGCCAGTAGATGGCACAGGTCATTTAAAGAAATCCGGAGCAGGCAGGAGAAGCGGTGGACATTGTGGTTTCTTTCTTCGAAGTTCTGATTTTTTCATAGATTTCGGTTTCAGCCAAGAACAAGGAAACGCACTGAAGGTTATGATTAAAAGCCCTAGAGGTTTCTACAGGAGAAAGTGTAACTTTTTCGTGCACCCTGGCACATTAAACACGCGTCACAAAGGCTTTTTCTTGGACAAATGTTTTCATTTCTGCCCTACCCTTATGCAAGGAGTACGATTTCTTACATGGCATCTCTTAATTTCTCCCTTGCTATGCCTGCTAATTCTGCTCTTCCCCCTTCAGTTGCTCCTGCTGGCAGAGACGGATTCTTGATGGCTTTGTGTAACTCCCTCATCGCGTTTTTCCAACACGGGGATGCGGTTTTCACAGTTTTCCACCAAGGCTGCTGGCTGTTAGCTCAGACTCCGGAGATTTACGCAGTCAGTTGGGGCCAGCCTGAGTTCAGTCTCCGTTGCCGGTCGGAGGAACAGCTTGAAGTTGGTAAAACTGTTAGAAACGTGCAAGCGCTGCCAAATCAGAGCCGCACTCATGACATACATCGTCTTTAACTCCAAGAGGCATTGGGAGTAATATCTATGTTCCCGGCCAAATGCTTTAAGCTGGGCCAGCATTATAAGGCATTGTAACGTTACATGCATCGGATCATATGTAATCTGGGAGCCCGATGCCAGAATTAACTCGCTGTTCCCACTCTGAGTACGGCCACAGTGGAATTAGGGAGGCATGTTCATATGGAGCATCTTTGTTTCAAGCGTTTTTCTGCGCAGAGGTTATATTTCGCATTGGAGATGGCAATGTACTTAAGAATACAGAAAATGCAACCCGTTTCCCAGCCATAAGTGCCGGCAATCTGCAGTACATGTGTCAGGCTTTTGCAATAGGCATCGTCAAAGGGGTGAAAAAAAGAATTCACAGGGGTACTTCATGGTTTGGACACTGTTCAGATGGATCTTGTGATATAATCAAGTTGGTAAATGTGATCCAAAATAGGGGATGAGTGGAGAGAAAGGGTAGTACAGCAAGGGAGCAGGGTAATAAACCAAAGGCTGTCGCAGAATATATATGGAATAATTCATTCCAATTCACACGATGATAATTACGGAGCATTTCTTTAAACATCCATTGCCCAAATGAAGTGTTTCAGCTCCGCGTGGTGAAAGTTGTTAACATAAAAATGCGGACAGGGTTCTCTGCAACTGGTTTTCAGACTGATACCACTTTGCATCGGTGTCGGTATGAGTGGATTCCTAACCTGTGAATCATGAACATACACTCTGGAATGGCTTTGCACGATACCCGCTTGTTAATCATGATCAACTGCTCTCGATTAGGTCTTTATAAATCCTCGGTAGGTCACCGGCCTCCATGAAATTGCTCTGGGATTTGGGAAGATCTCGAGCGCGGGTCACCAGGAAGCAGGTTTCCCTACGGATGCGCGAGGTGCCTCTAACCCAGGAGAGGTTGCAGGCGAGACTCTCGCTCCCCTGCCGTGTAAATTGATACGGCTCCAATGCGCTGAATAAGGCAATGCTGGCTGATGCCAGCGCAGAACTGGCCTCTCCGTCCTCCCCTGCTCCCAGCTCCGTCACGCACGCCGCACTGGCAGAGATGGGCGAGCTGATCTGACCATAGCTGGCGTCTGCGCAGAGATTGCCCAGCACTCGAATAGGATCAAACCTTTCCTTTGGGCAGTGGGAAGGTAGAAAATTATTCTTTTTCAGGCTTTGCATTTCACTGGCAGAAAAAGAAAAACTGCCGCAAAAATGCATTCCTAACAAATGACATACTTGTTCTTTAAGGGGTTATTCCCCTCTTCTATGTATTCACAAAGATGATAAACAACATATGGCGTAACTGTGCTGTCCCCATCTCCAAAAGAGGTGTCATGCCTACCTCCCAGTGGCACTGCGAGTTGTAATTAGCGCTCTAAAGTGATGCAAGATCCCCGTGCGAGCGGCGTTATATAAAGATTGTTGTTGTTTGACATCCAGTAGAGCATCCAGCCACCGTGGAGTTGTTATTGCACCAGCTTCGGCACAAACACATAAGGAGGGACCGTCCCTGCCCACGGAGGTTGGACAGGCAGGGAAGTTGAGGCAGGGATGACTGAATGTGCCCGAGCAGGTTTGGGGCAGAGCCGCCGTATAGAGACAGATCTTACAAATCCATTCCCAGCAAACAGCCCCAAGTTCTGTCTTCCTAATAAGTGGGTAGCACGAGCGTGTCGTGGGCGAGGAGGACACGGCTTTTTTGAGTGCCGCGCCTGGGTTTTTGCTTTTAAGGCTGCAGCAAAAGGAGGGTCAGGGCATAGTCCTGCTCGCAGGGCTGCGGAGGGAAGTTTTATTGCTGCCTGAGCTGGGGAGAGGATCAGACTTTTAAATGAACAGTGTTGCTAGATCTGGAAGATGATAGTTAATCTCAGCCAGGGTATAATACGCTGTAATACGAAACCCGGCTTGTCTGCATGAGACTCCAGTGGCAGTCAAATCCCCTTACAGTGGGCACTGCTCCATTATTTAAAAATCAATAGTAAAATACGAAGCTTTTATTGATTCCCCTCAATTTTTTTTTATTTTTCTTTTTTTTTTTTTCATCCAGGAGGGTTTTTGCCATCGCCGGTCTTTGGCTGTTCCTTGCTTACCCTCTTTGTTTTCTATGGCACCTCCATCTCACGCACAAGCCCCTGAGCGCAGCGGGGCGAAAGCCAGCCTCTCCTTTCTGGGGTGAGAAGGACCTTTTCCATCAAGAAAGGGGAAGGGTC